>NW_019104492.1:3322133-3349424 GCF_001995035.1 Momordica charantia
TTGAACTCTAATGAACAAATAATGTTTAAACTTAAGGTGATGGATTTCTTTTCTTTGAGAGAGAATCTTATCCTTACAAAGATATTATTCTGAGTTATAAATTCACCAGTTGGCACAACAATTTCATGAAAAGTTGCTATCTCTTTTTATCTATATTGGCATAAAAATTTTAATAGATAGATGTAGTTTATTAAATGAGCAAGGTTTCCCTCTGTGGAACTGCATGTGTAAAAATTGAATATGACCAGTAAAAATTGAAGAAAAAATAAATGTGTAGTGGAGTATATAATGACATATAGAAGGGTGTATGCACATGGAAATATTATTGCTGAGGTGAATCCTCATTCCATTATGCACAAAACACAATCCCTTCATTTTATTTCCATTATATTTCAGTTTCCCAACTGAAAGACTTTCCTGTTTTGGAAATTTGGCAGAGAGGGTTTGTTGGAGACTTTAAATTAGCACACCTCTAGACCAACCAATTGCTTCCTCCTTTAATTGCATCCTTTAATGTCCATAAACTAATTTTATGGTAACCCAATTCTCACACTTTATGTTAATTAATTAGGTTAGGCTAGGTTAGAGTAGGCCCATTTTTCCCAATTCAACCCTTTAATTTTTTCAGTTTTGCTTTCTTGTTTAGCTGTTGCCTCCACCTCTGGGACCATAAATTTTCATTAATTATTGCTCTCTTAAATTTATTGGCTCCTGTTATGAAAATTAAGCAATTGAATTATACACGCATTGCATTGCAGAAGATTTGAATTATTTGAGATATATTTACAATATATATATATATGTGTGTGTATATAGATGGCAGATTTTTTTTAGTATAGTTTATTTTGTTTGGGTGAAAGTAAAGTTGGTGTCATATAAGGAGTGCAGGAAGTGAGATAGTACATCTGTTGCATTGGATTAAAGCTGTTTATTGTTTACCTCAAATGAGGAAACTGGCTAGATTTCATTGTGCATTCAAGTCATAAAATATGAATAGACCTTTTTCCTTTGTCTAAATATAAACTTCTGCACCTATTGCTTTCCTTTATGATTTTTGGGCAACTAAACAGTGAGATTCCATTTCACAAACCTTTATTATTATTTTTATAAAATGTCATCTCTCTTTACTAACACTTTTCTTCGTTATGTAATATTATTTTGTAGGCATTTTTTTTTACGACTGTAGACTAGCAAAATTTTAAAAACTAAAAAAGATTGGGCTTGTTTCGAAACTGTTTTCAATTTTTTTAAAATGAAAGTTTAATGAAAATAGGTTTAGATATCCACCTTTCTTAAAGTTTTTCTTTTTCCTTGTTTGTTCTCGGTGTGTTTTCATAGATTGCCTCGTTTTTTTTAATAAATGAAGTAATTCTCTCTCTAAAATACTATTTTGGTCCATGTAATTTTAATCTCAGTTCATTTTGGTCTATGTATTTTAAAATGTTCATTTTAGTCATTATATTATTAAAATGATCATGTTGGTCCCTTTATTGTGCTCATTTATTCTATCACAATTTCAAGGTGAACTACACTCAATATATTTTTGAAATTTAACTATCATTGTATTAAAATATTTACATTGTATGTATAATTTGCGTTAAAATTTTGTTGGTAAGGACCAAAATGGTCAATTTTTAAAAGTAAGTGAACTAAAATGAATATTTTGAAACTATATATTAAAATGAACTAAAAATTAAAATATAGAGACTAAAATGAACACATTTTGAAAGTAAAGGGATTAAAATGAACCAAAATTGAAATCAGAAGTTCCAAAATAATATGTTAACCTAATGTTTATAATCTTAATCTCAAGAGTAAAAAATTGTTCCTGAGCGAGCCAAGTAATTTCTAAAAAATTAGTTCTGGTTTTTAAAGTCTCGTCAATATTTCGATAGTAATTTTAAGATGTTATAGGTGGAGAACTTCGACTTGTGTGTGACTTTTTTTTGAAGAAAAAATTATATTACTCTATTATTTTGTGCTTTTAATATCTCAAAACTTAATTTTAGTTATTACACAAATTAATATGAGAAAATTGGAATAAAAAGTCAAATTTTTTACTTTTCTTTTAATTATTACACGAATTACCAATTCTTAGAGTGTTACACACTTCTAATTTGATTGGCATATTTTTTTTACAACATATGGTGAGAGGATTCGAACTCATATTAATTTTTTATTATTCAAAGTAGAAACCAAATTATTAGCGGACAACCATACATTATTACTTTTGTATAATGATAACTTTAATTTTTTCTTTAATACATGATAATTTTAATTCCATAAAATCGGTTCTTATAGAACTTCTGTTTATTTATTTATTTATTTTTCCAATAATAGAAAGTGTTCAATTTGAAGTGCTGGTTTTCTCCTTCTGGGGGCCGCCCAAGATATGGAAAGCCCATATGGTTACTTCTTGACATCAAAATTATGGGCATTTAGAAATTTAAGCAATGATTTCTATTTAACAAATAATATATAATATATATATATATATATATAACTCAATTTAAGAAAATATTAACAAAATAGGAGTCAAAAGATCAAAATATTTACAAAATTTTTCTTATATTTAAATTGTTTTTCATTTTTTAATTTATATAATAGATCAATAGACACGAAAATTTTATTTTATTTAAAAATAAATAATAGTTGATTGATTCTGATAGGAAAGTAAAAAGAAAATGTGGAAAGTAACAACTCAAAAAGACTATATTTGTAAAATTTTATTGTAGATAGATTATTTATGATAATTTCTAAAATTAAGAAAAAATAATTATAAAAATAGTCGATAGTATATTTAAATTTTAGTTATGTTTGGTAAAATTTGATTAATTAACTATAAATCAAGGAACAAATCATGACTATCCCAACCAAAACGAGCATAGCTCAGCGGCATATACCTCCAACCAAGAGCTTGTGAGTTCGAATCTTCTCCTTAACATGTTGTACTAAAAAAAAAAATCATAACTATCCCAACTTGATCATAGCATAACTAATTAATGCATGTATTTTCTATCAAAAAATCGTAGGTTTGAATCTCCACCTCTATAGATATTGCAATAAAAAAAAACCGACAAATCGTGACTTGTAATTAGTCTATTCTATATGTCACGTCAGAAGGTAAGTAAGTGTACGAGTGATTAGATAGTTTTTCTATATGTAAAAAAAAATCAATTTTGTATTTAGTTTATCATTTAAGAAAAAAAAAAGTACTTCCAAAATCTTTAGCAATGTTTTTAAAACATTTTAAAAAACTATTTATTTTGAAAAAAAAAAAAAGAAGACAGAGTCTAGTAATCTGAAAAGATATTTAAAAGTGCTGGCAAAGGAAGCATTATTTTAAGGATAAAATACCACAAAAAGTTGTCATGAAATCAAACTCACAATAACAGTCAAGATTTTGTCCAAGTAATCTGGTAAAAACTAGAATGATTTTTTGCCCAAAACTAATGACTTTGAAGGCACAAAACAACAAAATTAGAGACAAAATTGTTTGTTTTTAAAAATTGGTCTTTAATCAAATTAACAAAAGCAAGTTTTAGAAATGAAGGCAGTAAGAGTGAGAGGGTGCATTACGAGTCTGTAATTTTGGGAAGAAATGCGTTTTGTTTGATACCCATAGCTTTCCATTTCAGTTTTTGGACAATTCCCCACACTCATGTTTGGTCTAATCCAATTTGATTCCTTTCTTTTCCTTTTAAGTAGGAAGCTTCCCCAATTTCATCCTTTTCAATTTTGGAAAAAGTTGGAAAATTCATCACATTCATATCATTCACAAAAGACAAGTTTAAAATAACATCACAAAAAGGAAGTTTATTTAATTATTCGATTCTCCAATACTTTCGACATCAAAAATAATGAATCATAAAAATAGAATGTTTTTTACGTCTTATTTTCTCATTTATCCTAACTTAACCTTATGGGGTATGTTTTCTTTGCTCAACCTTCTCTTTTTAGGAATTACAAAGAAATCATGTGACTTTTGAGACACCTATTTAAAATAGAATTAGGGTTAATAATAAACGAGAGATTTTAAAAAAAGAATCTCTCTAAAACTTCCTCCACAAGTCTAAGTTATATCTATATATTTTTATTATTTTATTATTCATTTAGAAGTAAAAACATTAGATGAATAATAAAATTGGTTGTTCAAACTTATAAAGACTAAAAAATTAATTTCATTTTTACATGAAAATATATATTAGTTAATATATTGAAGAGACATGTTCAATGTGACAAGTCAAAATCGTCTTTTAACAAACAAGTTCACATCTAGACAAAAACTCAACATGTTACTCAAAATTTTACAAGGTATACCAAAAAAAAAAAAAAAACATATACATACTTAATGATGTAGCTTTTTATTCCTTCAACATCCCATTAATTTATTGAATATAACATAAACCAACCAATACAAAATGAGGATATAGAGGGGTAAGTAGTAGGATTTATTAAATTGTCCTCGAGTAGCATAGTTAGTAGTACGACTATACAAGCCCCTATAAATGAAAGGCGTCCTTGAAGAGGAGGACGATTTACCATGTGCCCTGCACGACACATAGAGTGTTGTCAATTAAAATACAGACATCATTTTCTTGTCTAACTTAGCAACATTAATGAGGTTCTTTTCGAAGGACATGTGACGTATGTTGTTTAGAACAACTTTATTGTAGGTGGAGCAAATGGTAGCTAGATCAACATGGTTGATTTTAAGGTCCCTCCCCATTGCCTACCAAAAGCTTCTCAACCTGACCTGTAGGCTGTATATTCATCGAACATGTCGAGATCTCAGAGCTCGCCGATGACATTGGTTGACTCACAACTATGACTGAGTATTATTTGTTGTGAAGGGGAATAACATATTGTAACTGTTTGGCACTGTGTTCTCCACCCCTACATTGTAGTTTCTGTCCACGGTTTCCACTGCAAAAGTTTTCTACCAGTTCGATTAATGTGCTTGCAAATTTGACCGTACATCAAAAGAATTGTTGAGAGAATGATAGTCAATATGATTTTGATTAAGTAATGCATATACACTTCATATAAGGGAGCACTTGTCTAACTGATATGTCTACAGCAACAAGGAGTAAAAACAAGATGTAGAAATGAAGTCTTCCTAAAATGGCAAGATTATCCATTACATTCTACAGACTTTGGAAATGAGATCTTCAACTCAACCCTTCTTGTTCAAGCTTGTGGATGGGAGCCGAAAGATTTCTTGGATATGTTTGGATTTCAGGGAGTTTTTTACAGTTTATCACTGAACTTGTCCTTCAATAATTGATAGTAGTAAACAACTTAACTGGAGTTGGTTTTGTCTAACCCATGTTTAATATTTTCGAGTCTACGGCCTTGCCAAGTTGAACTGACTCGACCATTCCACACATGGTAGTTTGTGGTAAATGTGTATACACTCTCTAGGAGACTCGATAACTGAGAGATGTCTTTATACATCAAGGAAAGAAAACCATACCAAGGTCTGCGAATCTTAGCTCAATACAATCCAACTGAATAAAAGATTAACGGATCACTTAGAAAGATCAAATGGCAAACAATTACACTAATAATACAGGCCACGCACGTCATAAAGAACAGACTCTGAAATGCTAATATCTTTGCATTTTCTCAGAGCGGCCACTTCCCTGAATCTTCTACAACAAAACTTATGGTCATATTTTGTGTGTAGACAGTAGGTGCGTAATTTCCCTTGTTCTATTTTACACTACCATTAGCTAAAGAACGTTGATAAATAGAAAAATTGACAAATTAACCATAATATAACCCTAAATATAGTGCGCTTACTCTTGTAATATGATTGGCAGCACAAGTTCATCTATGCGAGCTACTGCTTCTAAATCTATACTCGCACTTCAAGTTCAGTGGGCTTCTGCAAAAATCCGGCCTTGCATAGATGTAGAGGGGAAAACCATCACTCTTCAGTTTCCCCACAACCACCGGTATATTGTATGGGGAAAATCCCACCACCAAGCAATCATGGATCACATCATCATCTATCCGGAATTTGAAGACATCAGTACAATATAAATTACGGTTATTGTAAGAGCAACTCTTTGAAACATAATGAGGAAGCCCTGCGCAGAAAATTGGGTCATCCGCATGTGGATATTCACAATGCCCAAGAACTCCTATCCCTTCAGAGCCACAGGAAAGTGAAATAAAGTACATGTAAGAAACAACAGAATTATAATTCACGTTACTATATAAAAACATCTCTATATTGAATGGTTTTAACCATTCATTTTAATTTTTGTTAGTTCCACAATCCTTGAGGTTTGATCAAGAGAAAAATGGTTTGAAAAGCTTTGAACTTGTGGATGAACTGCATTTTATGCTTTGTTGTAGGAGAGAAATAGCCAACCTTTAACATCAGTGGTTAAGTCATTTCTGCTCCCTCTTAGTATTTGTAATGTGATATTTTTAAAAAAGAAAACAAAAGTGAAATATGAAAATCTTTTGAGAATTTGATGATCTTGAGTCCGCTTGAACTGACTCAAGTTGTTTGCTTGTTTAAGAAGCACAAACATCAAATCCATTAACGTTGTCCTCCACTAGTTTGAAAAAGCAGGTTAGTAACAAACACAATATTCTGACTGTTCTTTCTCGTGATACTATTTTTTCTCCTCCCCCCTTAAGGGTCTTCAATAGTACCCTCCTTTTTCCAAATATAGCCATATCCTCTATCGAAAGCAACAATGGTGATAATAAACAAAGGGAAAATAATTCCTCCTAACATTCACAATTGTTGATAAATATCACATAATAACAAAACCCCATAAAAAGAAACTTTGAAAACGAGGTAGCACTAACCTGCGATTCCAAACTCTCTTTAATCTGCAGCTAAAATGTCTCCTGCTGAAATAAAAATGGAGTGATGTTATCATGACAATGTTAGTGAGAAACAAATGAGACGGAACATTAATCAATTAGACGGCTTTCAGTTTCATACGGCCAGATGAAGATCAAATACAAAGTGCTCCCAAGTCATGTGGCAATCCATCAGATCCAGAGGACACTTCAACTTTAGCAGGTCCACCCTTCTTGCCCATCTTCCTTTCCTTCCTAGATTTCTTAGAGTCAATAGTCTTGTTCCTGTTATTGGAGCAGCTTCATATTAGGCATTCTCTTTCAGCTCAAATTGGAGCAAAGTAATAATTATGATAAGCCTCTATGAAAATTCTAGGTCATCTTCAATCTTATTAACTGCCTTCCAATTAATATCTCATTTGAACTCTCTCTTCCTTTACTTCAAATGGAATTTCTCTCAACCAAGTTTTGGATAGCATGTTTCTTTTGATCAATTATGGGATAAAAAATTAAATAAACTGATAGGCCTCAGATGGCCTACCTGCACAATATTCAATTAATCACCCCAAACAGAACACAAAAATAACAAAGGAAACCTCTTTGAGAGGCTGAGCACTCTCCTTCCTTAAAAGATAAACCCCCTAAGGCCCAAATACAAAATACTGAATCCTGCAAATGGGTTCCTCTCCCTTAGAAATACCCCTCCTTCACGACCTATTCTCATGACCACCTATGACAAACTTTGGGCCCCACTCTTTGAAAAAAGCTAACCCACCCTCCTCCTCGTCATTCTCCTTTTTGTTTTTCTTTCTCCAGGTACAAACAAACTGTATGGCAGATGGCTCCATGTCCCCATCATAAACTTGCACTGAAGTCTTACAAAAACATTTAAAAAAATAAAAAAAGGGTCAAGAACCATACACTATATACTTGCCAGATGAACTCGCAGCAACTGATCCGCAGCAAGCTTTATATTTCTTTTTTGAACCACATGGGCAGACTTTATTCCTTGGGATCTTCTGATAATGGAAGAGAAGAAATATAAGCAATTACAACCACTGTACTCAGAGCTAGATGGTGGGAGGAGATCATATTTAGCAAAGCAAAAATAGTTGCATTATGATCTAAAAGAAGACCTTGTCATCTGATTGAGAACTGCTACAATTAGAATGTTTAGTGCTGTTGCTACACGAATCAATTTTATTGTGATTCTCTTCTGTTTGTTCTTCCAATTGCTCATCGTTCCTTTTTTCATCAACACCTGAAAATTTGCAAAAATCTTGGTAAATATTGAAGAAACATAACCGAATGCAATGATAACAAGAACATTGAGCAAAAGATTCCTCTCCTAAAACACAGTTCTTCTTCTGGCCATTTCTTCGGGGGAGTGATTGGAAGGTGAAAGGACAAGTAAGTTGTAAATTTTATCCACCCTTCAAATATGTGATATACAAAGATCAACTACAGCATCTATTAGAAATAACAAGTTGAAGTTTTCTGAAACGGTAGACCAAACAGATAACCAATTTAACCAGTTATCAAGGAAGCCTTATTGCTATCTGCATTCCAAGTTTTTGGTCACAAATTCCATGTTCTTGGAGTGTAGATAACCACAGTTCTTCCAAAGTGCAGCTCAGGAAAAAAAAAAAAACTCTCAGTTTCACTTTTTGTGGAGCATTAGTGCACAAGTGATTTGTAACATTTCAAAAAATAAACTTTAATCTTCTAACTGCTATCTGCTATGTTATAAATTTGTCTTGATAGGAGGAAAATTGATGATCCGACATTACCGAATGAGGAATCCATATGGCGCATAGATGATTCAGTTGGCTCTTCGTTTTCTTCTGCCGCTTGTTCTGCTATGAGAAACTCTATTGCAGCATCAACATCACCACTGACTTGTACCAAAACCTGCCACCATATGAAAAGAACAACTCCTAACTAAATACATTGTAAGAAGATTAGTTAGATGGACATGGGAAACAAACAATTAATATTACATAATCACCTTTTCAACTTTTCTAGAATTTTCACAACCACTACCTGCCATAACTACTTTGACAATTCCAGGACTTATAGCACTTTCGCCTCTCTTTTGAAAATTAGAGGCGAGAACTTTTGCTTGAAGTGAATTTGCTGAAGGAACAGCATCACCCTTAGAAAAACAAGTAATTTGGGTATTACTACCATAATGTTTTGAATCCTTCAGTTAAAATAAGCACAACTTTCATAAGAAATATAAATTCAGCGGAGAAAAGAAAACAGAAACTGACTTTGATTATGATTGGCCTGGCTGGACCAGCACACGTGTCTTCCTTCAACCGCACACTATTGTAATGTTCCTCATCGTGATAAGACCTTGAGACAATTTAAGTCAACAAATAGGTCATGCACGCCAAATCATGTTAAAATATTGGCAGATTTTAGAACACAAACAACCAGATAAACTGCTACATGAAGGTAATATTGACGGCTCCCTTCATACTATGATAATACATATAACATTAGTGATAAATGAAACCAACATGATCATAAAAAGATGATTTTAGATTGATATTTTTAGATACTAGCCTTAACATAGGTGTTCTTAGCTTGGATATGCTGGGATGATAAAAGAAACTTGAACCTTATAAACTCCTATTTTAAAACTTTCTTCAGTCATGCTCATTCCTCTATAGTATTGGTAGATAATTGTTTAACTTTCTCTTTCTTACTTATTCTAATATCTAAAAAAAATTCTTGTCTCGTTCGTATTTCCATCGCATGTCAATTGTCACCAATATGATAGGTCCAAAGAGTTTAGTTTACTAATAATAACTTAGTGGTCCATAAACTGCTCAACAATTACTTCAAGGCAAATAATGTTTTCAAACACCATATATTTTAAGCTTACAATTAAGAAGCTATCGGCATCTATTTGAAGGACATCATACCATTCACATAAATACAGCACCTAACACATAACACCTAGTAGCTTCATATTCAAATTTCCTTAAACCTATCAATCACTTTATGGAAATTTACAAGTGCAAATTTACTATACAAACCATCCAACACTTACAAGTGGACCATACGAGCTTCTCGATCGTCAAAATTTCGTATGTACCAACGTGGTGATGACATCTATACATTTACAAGCAATCAGTAAACAGTGGTTCTGGAGAACATATAATATGTGATTTCTATGTACAAATTAGTGACAAATCTAGAATTTAAGTTGAGGAACAGATCTGCATGGTAATTAACTTCAATTTATACAAACACAAATACACACATATTGAATGAAGAAACCTGACTTTCAGGAATTTTCAGTTGATCTCATTTTTATCCTAATTTTAGATAGCATCATATATATAAATACAAAATATAAAATCCAACCGTATCTTTATGAGTTTTGGGATAGATACGTAACTATATGTTTCATAGTAGTTACAGCATGATGAAATCCCTTTTGTTTTGCACTTTAACAAAGTTAGCACCTACGTTGGTCAGACTTGCTCAAAGGGTGGAACGTGGCATTAATTTCTTCAATTTGGAAGATGATGTGGACAGTACAGGTATGGAAAATACGGAAGAAAAGGTTTCGAGAAAGTTCTCACCCGGTGAATGCATATATTACTATGAGTAACAAGAGAAGCAGCCTGCAATTCGAGATGTCCAGCCCAGGTACCATCCTTTTCCATGGAGTCACAATATTCATCAAATGGGACATCATCCTCAATGAATGGCTCAAACATTTCACGGTTCTTCTGTTAATGACATTTTACAATTCATAGTACTATAAGATACGAAGGAACATGGGAGTGAGATAGAAAACAAATACAACAAAGCATATTAAAATGCACAAATGCAGGTGACATGAGCCAAATTTCAGCATAAACGGACAAAAATATTAAACTACTGCAGACAGAGAATTAATCCACGGCCCCTTTCCAAGGGATCACAACAAAATCACAATAAGAAAAACTTCACACTTTTTATAATCTAAGCAGATATTTTAATGAGCAGTGCATGATGAACACTAACACATCATAGTTACAATGAGAGATTCAAGAATCATGTCTGCTAGGAATAGTTTATAGCCATTACAAGTAAGCAAGGTTAAGTACAACGACTGCTACAAAATTCAGAGTTCATATGAAAGTTAGTTCCTGATATGTACCAAAATATACTGCACAACCATCTTCCGATACTTTTCATGTTCCTCTTGATCACCATCTAACTGATCTGCAAGGCCCCTGCAACTTACTGAGATTATACAAGAGTAGCTTCAAATAAAACAAAAGCCAAATAGAATATCTAGAAAAGATGAGCATTATACAAGTCAATTGATAAGCATGCAAACCATACGCAACAAAAATGAACGAAAATATCAAAAGTTAACAGTTATGTGCATTATGTAGTATATATATTCATTGATTGAAGGAAGAGGTAGAAATGAAACGACCAAGGAAACAAGATATCTCCCCAGATAAACCTTTCCTTCGTATATTAAAGTAGTAATCTATGATTCTCAACAAGTTTAAGATGCATTCATCTAATAATTCCTGACCTGAAAAAGCAATTACCATCTGCAGTCACTTGAACAATTTGGAGGCCCAATAAGTCAAGCTGAGCACGAAACTGAGAAATATCAGCTGCCTTTCCAGGCTTTTTGTTCTGCCAATCAAAAACGTTTTCATGAAACCACTAATATTAGAGGAAATAATGACCATCTAACTTAACAACTACGCATTTATTGGTTGAGAATCTGAGACTAATGTATAAAGTGAACATATTGGTCACCATTTTGGTACTCTGAAGCTTAGTTATTACGTATTACATCAAGAATTGGATCTTTCCAGAGAAATGGAATATGGCTCATCTTCAGCCATGAACTCCTCACAAAGGAATATTTTCCTGGAGGCCAGAACAAACCCAATACTAAAATGCAACAATCTGACCAAAATTAACAATTAAATTACCACTAAACTATATACTCTTAGGACTCCATTCACATGCTTGCTCGAATATTAATTGACTACACACACCTTGACTCATCCCACGAAAAAACTACTTGACCGTGTAACATTTGGTTCTCAGAAAACTCGTAGTATTTATATCTAGATAGATAGGCCAATTTGTGGTTGAATCCATTCTCCCAAATCTGCTTTTACATTTTTTTCACATACCCAATGTTACTATACTATATGTGCCGGTTGGATTCGTGACCACCTATCTGATACTGAATTAACTTACCACTAAACCAAAAGATTGGTTATAGTTTATATAATAATACATATTCTTAACCATCACTAATCTAGAACAAGAAGAAAGTAACCATAGAACTCTTATGTCGCATATTATGATCAAGATGGTTCAGAAAAACTGGGGTACCATAGTAAAGTTCGGGTGAGGCAGCATAAGCACATAATTCGGCGCTAATTAACGAATTTGTCTTAGCTTGGAAGCATTACAGATAGAATTGAGGTAAGAGGTTAAACAAGAAAATCAGGATTCTTGCTCTTCAGCGTGAAAGAAGGCGTATAGTTGAGAAATGAGAGAAAGATGAAGGGATTACTTGGGGTTGTCGCTTAGAGTTGGACTTTTGGTGCTTGGTTTTAACCATTCCCACCAAATCCTAAACGACGTTTTCCGCGGCTCGATGACTCGCAGGAATCGTGTTTGTAGTGTTCTTGTGTTTGGTTGCAAACCTGCAACAGACTTGGCTTTTTCCAATTCCTATAATTAATCGTTGGTTACTGACCAGGCGCCGCGCCGCTCCGCTGTTCAAACGGAAATCGTCCGATCCCTCCCCTATCTACCTTCTCTACAATATCATATTATCGTATGATTTCATTTGGGGACATTTCCCAAAAATACATACCTTTAAAAATCAGTGGCGGTTTGAATTCTTCTCTCTTATTTTCTGTTCAAATTCAAATTTGGTTTATATCAACTTGGTTCATTTTAAAATTTTTTATTTTATTTCCATCGTCCTAACTAAATCTTATTATTTATCTGTCCGGTGAAAATTTCAAACTCACAACCTCAACCGCCAAATCATAGAGATGTACCAATTATCTAAACTGCAACTCAATTTTAATTTAATTTTAGATGGTTTGAAAAGGTTTCCTTTAAATCCTATCATTTAATTAGATCTCACAAAATCTCCTTCTTATTGTCATCTACCCTTTCAGTATGTGATGGTTAACCAATACATAKGTATAAATTTTGAAACTTTAAAAATTATAGATACCGAATTAGAACTAATCTCAAATCATAAGGATTAAATTTAAAATTTTTTAATACCATAAAAACTAAATCTAAACTATTTGTACTAAAAAAACCTGCCAAAAAAAAGGTTAATAATAATAAATAAAACTTTGAACTTTGCTTCTTTTTTTAAAAATATTTATATTATTTCAAAAGTTTCACTTCTATTCTTAACTTTTAATAAAATAATTTTAAAATAATTTTTTTAACAAATATTTCGTTAATATTTTAAAAGTTCACGTGCCATAATTTGAAACGACATAAACTCAAAAAAATATTTAAATCAAAAGGTAATCTAAACCTTTATCCTTTAGGTTTGGGAACATCATGATGTACAATATGTAGTGCGAAAAAATTAAAGGAAAAAATTTGGTTCCTTAAAATCAATGAATAACTTCTCCCTTAGCATCATTACAAAAAAAACATTTAACAACTCATTATTTATTTATATATTTTTTTTAATTTTTACATCTTTCTCTATTAATTGTCAAATATAAAATAGTATCCAAGAATAAATCAAGTAGATTTAACTTAGAGTCAAATTTTTTGAAAAATTAAATGGACAATGGTAATGAGAATCAAATAGGCTGGGGTTACTGTAAAACAAAAACAAAAAAAAAGGGTCCATAATTAAAGATTTGAAAGTGATTTCTATAACCTAGGATATTGTCATATCAATAGATCTTCTTGTTCTTACCTAAGATGTGACCTCTCCTTTGCCTAGCTGGTTAGACTCTGTTTGTTATCTGGTGTTAACTTAACTTTAACTCACTCCTTTTCTTTTCTTCAAACGAAAATCTATACTTGAGTTCAATTTTCAGCATATTTAATTACTTTTTTCAATATCTACTTGTCCAATATTTGTTATTAAAAATATTTAAATAAATATTCTAATAATAAAAAGTAGACCACGTATTAATATAATTATATTATTACCCTATTTAATGTGTCAACTAAAATAATCTATAAATTATAGACTTTCATTGAGTATAAAGTTACTAGTCATATTTGTTTTGATCCAATAAAAACAGAATATACATGCACACACAAGTTTTTCTTTAAGTTGATGGGCAAAAAAGTAGATCAAAATCAAAGTTTGGGGCTTGGGGTAAAGTAAATGAGATTGGTGAATGGCGAGGGAGTTTTGATTCAGGTGATACGGCGACAGAAAGTGATTCCATCTCCCACTGCGAGTTGGCAGACCTCAATCCTAGGATCAACAGCCAAGGCTTTGTTGATCTCCAAAACAAAATCCCTATAATACCTAATGTAGTTTCTAAGAGGGGCATCCGGCGGCGCCACCACAGAGCCAGCCCACAGAGTGTTGTCGTAGCCGATCACACCACCAATCTTCACAAGATCAATAAGCTTCTTGTGGTAATTCAAGTAATTGTCCTTATCAGCATCCACAAAGATAAAATCAAACGTCCCATGGTATGTCCCCTGCAACATCATTATGTACCGTACCACATTATATAATGTGTATATTCAAATAATCAATCGAGCTATTTCAATAATATTTACTTGTTGGATCATTTGGTCGAGGAGGGGCAGGGCAGGGCCTTCTCTGAAATCTATCTTGTGTGCAACACCAGCCTTTTGAATTATGGGAAGACCCAACTCGTAATTCTCCCGATTGATATCCATAGCCAATATCTGCTTACCATATATATACCAAAATGATTGCATAATTTAGAAAGCTTAATTTACAAGATTTGTAAATTTGTCCAGCGAAAACCAACCTTGGCATCGTGGGGAAGAGCGAGGGCAGTGGCGAGCAGGGAGTAGCCAGTGAAGACGCCAATCTCCATGGTGTTCTTGGCGTTGATGAGTTTGAGAAGCATGCTCAGAAGCTGTCCTTCATCTGCACTCGTTGTCATGATGTTCCTGTTTTATTACAATCCCTTGATTAAAGAGCATCGCTCTGTAAGAGAGACTTGTGCCCAACTTCACCATGTTCATTCACTTGGGTGGTTCCCTGCTGGGCATTTGGAGGAGCCATTTTTCTCTTTCTGTAGCTACCAAATTAAGGAATTGAAGGCCCCTAGCTTGCATTAACAATGCCCAATGCCATGTATTTATATTGGGACACGGGTTTGGGGTTGGTGAGCGTGAGAGTGAGAGTCGGGTTTACCCCCCCATTTTTACCCTTTATATGTAAAAAAAAGGTTGATGATTGAATAATTCTATTAAAAATCACGAATTTCAATAAAGATTAACTATGATGATGTCTTTTTTTTTACTAAAAATATATTTTATAATTCATTGAATACGTGCGAAAACTTATAAGAAGATAAAAATTACAATATTTTTTCAAATTTAAGATAAATATTGCAACATTTATATAAATTTAAGAATTTGACGAAATTGAAAATTTAGCGTAAAAATTGATTATACATTGTTCCGATGTTCATGGTTAAAATTGACTTTTTCCCTAAAACACCTAACACTTGCTCTTGGCCCATTCAACTCATTTTTGTATAATTATTTTGGGAGTACTATTTTAAAGCAAAATAGTTTGATTAAATTCGTGATTAAATAAATGGATTTGAGATTTTGAAAAACGTCTTAGAAAAATGGAAAGGGGCTTTTCCAAGCAGTGTAGCTTGGGGTGGCGGATTTAGGCCAGAAAAGGTCAAATATTCTCAATGGCTGACTTCTGCTCTTTGATAAACCACAGCAGTACTATTCAGATTCAAGGCATCATAAATAATTGATATATTGCACAAAAATTGGAAAGAGACTGCTTTTTGAATTACCAACTTGGCCATAAAACTAATCTTGGTCAGATAAGGCAATTGAATTGTTTTTATTATCCATTAAATAACCTTTTTTTCTACTGTTTTCAATATATATATATATATATATATATATATATTTGTTGCCTATATTCTACTTTGCAAGTTGGGAGCTCCTTCACCTAACCACACAAGTCTTTTTTAATATGTTCTTTATTTGTATATTCTTTTTATGATAGTGGTTCTCAAAATCAAGGTGTAATTGGAAAATGAGACGGATTTGAAATTTTGGATACTATGAGATGAGTTTTAGGTTACAACTTAGAAGAGGGTGGGAGTAAAAATAAATCATGGTAAGCAAAATAAGAATGATATATTTGGATAAATATGTTACATGAAAACAATTTTTAAGAATTTCAAATGACGTCAATGCAGGGGTTCGAACATAGGACCTCCCGCTCTGATACCATCTTAATGAAGAAACCACCACTCAATCCAAAAGCTTAAGCTTATGAGTTGGGTAAATTTAATTGATCATTTATATGGATTCTAACAGAATGGAATTATCTAAATATGCCGATGACTTTTTTCTAATAATTGATATTTAAGTCGGGTATAGGGTATGGATTGTCTCAAAAATACAAAAAAAAATGGAAAAAAAAAGTCGGGCGGTATTAGGGTTGTATCTTGTTCACAAGGTGGGACCGAGACCCGTTTCAATTTCCATTCTCGCAATATTTTTCACCATATTTTGCGATAATCGGATTTACTATGGAACGTATTATTATCATTTTAAATGATTTTTTAATTAATTAATTTTTTAAAAAAATTATAATTAAATGTTTAATTTCCAATGGTGATAAATTACAGTCTTCTTGAAAAAAATCATAAAGCACCCAGTAAAAATAATATAATATTTCATTTTTTTTTATAGAAAGATGTTAGACAGAGTAGGGGTTTGAACACAGAATCTCCCGTTTTGATAGATGAATGAATAAATCACACTCAACCCAAAAATTTAAAGGAATGAATTAAATAATTTAATTCATTTAGGAATATCTTAATATATATATATATATATATATATTATATTATATTGTGAGGGTGGAAGGCGACATATATTCCATTTTACAAAACCATATATTATTACATTATTTAAAATAGAGTTACTTTATTTGATGGCTACTTCTGTAAAATTAATTTTTTATATTATTTAAAATTCTCTTTTATAATTAAATATGTAAGTGACCAAAACTTATACCTAGATCATGGATTTAAATTTAGACCTAAGACCCAACTATGGGCCACAAATTTAGACATGGATCCAAATCCAGGCAGGAGACCCTAGACCTGTCCGTGGGTTATAGATTTGGATATGAATCCAAAACTCATATAACTCAGGACCCATTTGGCTAACCCCAATTAGTTACCCCATGGAAATATTGTCAGAAACTGTTTCATTTTTCACATTTGTTAGTTTTGTTATATGTCTAATAAAAAAATATGATTACATTTGGTAACTTTTTTTCTTTTTTTCTTAATGAAAAAAAGTTTGATTTCGTTATAAATGGGAATAAGAAATAATAAACTTGTTTCTTTTTTCCCAAAATTTCAATATAATTTTGAGAATGTTTCTAAAAAAAATGAGAAACAATAAACATAAATCATGGCCAAATTCTTAGGTTTCTCAATAAAACTAGATTAAGAAACGAAAACGTTACCAAACAAATTTTTATAAAGAGTTTTTTTTTTTCCTTCTCTTTTGAGTTAAAACATGGATGTGATTTGTGAAGTGAGGATTTCAATCTCTAACGTTTCACTCAATGTTACATATCTTAACTACTTGACTTTTAATACTACTAAAAATCTTTACTTTTAAAAGAGGATTATTTAACTACTTGACTTTTAATACTACTAAAAATCTTTACTTTTAAAAGAGGATTATTTGAGATGCTATCGATGAAAACATTAATAATATAGTATTTAGTACAAGAGAACAAAAGTGTTACTCAATTCTATTAATTAGCAATTATTTTATTTTATTTTTTGAAAGCAAATTAGCAATTATGTAAGTTATTACAAAAGGTTTTTGGAAAATATTCACTTATAATTTACTATCAGCCCGGCCAGATCCATGACTAAATAACTTTTTCTAATAAATTCTATATTTGAAATTATTATATTAACATTTGCTTTTATAAAAATATATATTTACTAATATTTTCTAATAAGAAATTACTTCATGAAAATTTCTCTAACAATCAAATGGTATAATACACTTTCTTTCTACAAATTAAAAAAAGTAACCATCATAAATCATATTTTACCCTTGATCTAAGGATAGCTCAAATCGGCAAGTATTTTTCAGAAAAAAAAATGTATATATATATACTAAGACATAGCAATTTTTATCAAATATGAAGATTCAAAATATTTGAATTATATACCAAAAAAATCACATTTTATATAATCATTGAGAAGTCTTTTTCTAAACCCAAAAAAAAAAGTGTTTTTTCTTGTAAGTACAACAAATATTGGAATTTGGAGAGTGATATGAATTTTTTACCTAAAAAAAAGAAGTACATACATCTGTAACAGAGCATGTTGACACTTAAAAAATGTGATTGGGTGAAAATTAGAGTTGAATTGAAATGCGGTGACATGATTTAAATAATTTATATAGCAATATCTTTTTGCAGCCATATATGGAACCATTATTAATAAAACGTGGCAAGATGCTATTTGGTAAAATGATATGGTGTGGGGACCACAGGAGTATCAACGTCTCCATCATGAAACGTCATCCCACATCGGATCAACGTCCAAATACGGCCGGTCTGTGATTTGGATGTGGACGTATCCAGAGGATAGAATGATTGAACCCTCGAGATTTGCATCACACAATTCCATCGGACGGTCCTCGATGTTTCCGGAAAGTGATTTCATTTGGCGGGCCTTCACTTTTAGAAACTGGTATGTTCCCAAGGTATTTAATTGCACGTGTCGGTGTCGTGCCATTGTTTTATGCCTTTTCTAATTTCTTGTTTGAGAATAAAAAAGTTATTTTTTGTGAAACTTTATAGCTGGTTAAAGCAAACAAATTAGTTTAAAAGAAACAGAATTATGTTGATAATTACAAAAATACTCTTTTAACATCTCACTTGCCAATACATGAGGCGTTTTGGCGGCACGTAGATGGCATTTACCATGTCGTAGATTACAATAACTTAATTGATACAGTTAATATTATCATTATTAACCCTAATTTTAAATATCAAATTATGTATAGTCCAACTAGAGTACATTTTCAACTACAACATTTGAATCCTTCATCTTCACATGTTATAGGAGGAGAAATAATAATTTTAAAAACACCTTATTTTGTAAATATTTTTTAATTAATATCAAATATGTCATTGATAAGCTATTTTTATATCATTGAAAAGGTTTATCACTGATGTACAAGGATATTCATAATTTTAGATTTGTGCTAGTTTTGCAAAATATTTTATTGTGCGGTAAATTTGAAATTGTTTAAACCAAATTTGCCATTATTGAAAAGGCCCTATATAATATATATATATTTATATGCTCGTAGTCATTCTTGCTAAGTTGGTATATTGCCAATATCAAGTGGAACTTGATAGGGTAAGGTTAGTGTTCCTAAACAATAATTTCAAAAAGAAAAACACAAAGAGATTGGCCAGTAAAATTTAACTTAGAAATACCAACCAGAAAAAGAACGAACTCAAACATGAAAAAAAAATCCGTATTGAGTTCTTTACTTAGATTGGAACAAACGAGAGACTCATGGAACCTACTTTCAAATTGAGGGATAAAAAAAATAATAAATCTATTCCTAAAAATAAATCAAATGTTAAAACTAAAATCGAACGCATTTGAAACTAGATATAAAATAATCACGTACAGCCGATACAAAGGGAATATCCAGCAGTATTAGGGCAGGACAGCGTATTATTTATAAAAGGTAAGTAATGATGACTGTGTCATGAGTATAGTGTCTAGTTTAGCAAGAAGAGTGACTGAGTGGCAAAGTGGAAGGTAGAGAATTTTAAGAAGTAAGTTGTACCTCTCGATCTTGAATGTGAGGTAGGATATGGAGGAGCTTTTTCACAAAACTGAGTATTACAGGTCTATGTTGTGATGGTAGAGACATAGCATCTATTCTACTGGATTCTAGACTACTCAGCCTACCATACCATATACCCCATGGGATTGGGGGATGGGTCCGGAATAGGTTCAATTGTTTCTAACTTGACCAATGCTATAAATTATAAGCATGGAAATGGAAAATGTGAATAGTTGTCCTTGTTATCAACACAACAGACATCAACGCAAAACGGGGAATTTTTCAATTTAATATAAATGCATTGCATCTCTCCTTTTTCCATAGCTACCACCGCTTCAGAGTTGAGACTGAGATCACCGACGCCGTCATATCACCACCAGCGTTTTCAAGAAATTTGTATATACAGCCATTAGTTGCAATTCATACTACTTCAAAAACTAATTTATTCGAAAAATAAAATGTGCCCTGTGACCATCAAATTATCATGGATAAAGGCTGCGTAATCTATAAATTGTTATTATTTTGGACCTCTTTCAACAACAAGAAGAAGACGACAGTGTATACAAAAATATTGAGGGAATTAAATAAAATAAAGTGATCTGTTTTGAACAATTATTTGAAATGGTAGGTTGGTGGGTGGGCGTGACTGATGGGGTGTTATCTAAAAATTAGTAGGAGGATTTGGAAGGTTGCACACATAGGGAATAATATAAAGTGGTGCGAGTTCAATCCTTCATGCTTCCGTATTGTACTTAAGTTAAATGGAATAAAAAATATTCATAAATATCTGAATTGATTTTTAAAGATAAAAAGATAAAATAGGAAAATATTATGAGATTGAAGCTTTGAATTGAAAGGAGACGTGTGTATGCAACAGGCAGAGCGGAGAAGAGTGGGTAAGTGAACAGAAAATTCAGAAGAATAATATGGAATGTTGTGGCAAATATAGCCATATGTTCCAGATGTGTTAAATTAAATTAGAGTGGAGAAAAGTAAACAAAAAAAAAAAGGTTGATTTAATTAGATTATTTAGTAATTAGAGAGGTGGAGGTGGGGGTCACGTGCGAGGGGGGAGGGAGGTCACCTGACAGAAGCAGAGGAATGGTTTGGAAAGATTATAATAATGAATGGGAATGCGATTGCGATTAGTGTAGGTGTAGGTTTGATTGACGGTCCAATCATAATTGAGTCACTGACAACCCTCACACCACGCGCCATCTGCCACGCCTACCTTCTCTCTATTCTCTCTCCCCGCGCGTCTCCTACACCTTGCTAATTCTACACTCGTATTTACATTACTATAATTAGAGGTGAAGTCGCGAGTTTCTTGATTTAATGTGTTACATTAAACTCTCTTTCGATAAACATATGTCATAAAGCTCAAATTATGTAAATCCACATTTTCAACTTATGCATTGATTTGTACTAATTATAGAAGCTAAACTTTCTAAATTCAACTTCTTTTTCAAATTCATCATTTTACATCAATATAAGATGAGACATTATAATAATGATCTGAAATATTTGAAAATATTATCTAAAATTTTATGTACAAGTTTTTAAGTTAAATCGATCTTGAAAATTTAAGACTTTTAATGTCTCGTAAAATTGAATTGCTAGCGTGGACAAAAACTCTAGAGAATTTATGAGGGTAGACCACTCGCCTAAAACAAAACACGCGAATTAAGTTAAATCATAAGTTTAATACTTTTAACTTTTAAATTTATATTTTAATAAATCTATAAACTATATTTATATTTAAAAATGTTTCTAAAGTTTTAAAATCGTGTATAAAATATTTCTACATTTTGAAAGAGTAAAAGTCCACATTTTCAATTTTGTATCTAATATTTCTCTTAATTTTTAATTTTGTATTATTCGACATTTTTTAAAAATTCACAAACTTATTAGACACAAAATTAAACGTTCGATTCTATTGTTAGACACAAAATTCAATGTTATGTCCAATAAATATGTTATTTTACAAAATATAGAATAGAATAATGACATGATGGATCTCAAACAAAAAAAAGAATGACATATTAGACACTTGAAAAAAAAGACATGTTAGATATAAAATTTAAAACCAAAATTTATTAGACCATTTTTAAAATTCAAGATCTATTGAAAAAAACTTGAAAAATTATGAATTTAGACTTATAATTTCAACATATTATTATTAGAAAAATATTTAATTATTTACGGGTGAGGACTAGATCATTTAACAATTTATTATCTTAAACAAAATTTATATTTTTATATTTATCTCTGTTATGTGAAACATTGAATGCTTTAAAAATGGCACTAAATTCTAAAAAGAAATAAATATTATAAGGAAAATAATTATGAAAAGAAAAGGAAGAAAGAAAAAGAGAACCCAAAAAAAAAAGTGTGAGGCGCCCACAATTTCCGAAGTCAGTTCTGTACTTGTAGTGTGGCGAGGAGGAGAGATTTTCAATACAACGCCGAGGAACGGAGCAGACGACGGCGAAACAAAGCGAGTAATGTAACACTTCTGCTCCCGCTCGCAAGTCGTATCCTTTGTAAATAACCAAAACAAAAATGGAGGATTCGAGTTCCAATTCCGACAAATGTTATCAAAATGCATGTTCGACCTGGACTCTTCCCGTTCCCGTTCCCGCCGCCGTCTCCTCCTCCCCTTCTCCTCCCGACGAATTCTCTCTGTTTCTCCAACAGATTTTGCTACGTTCCTCTTCCGCCACTCCCCACTCCTCTCCCTCTATCTTTTCCAACCTTTCCTGCAACATCCACCCTTCCCACGCTTCCAGTGTTCTGCGGCTGCCGGACGACATCTTCGCCGTCCATTCTTCTCAACTCCTCAATTCATCTTCCTCCGCTTTACTACATGATCCGTCGCCGTCTTGTCCCACACCCACTGCACCCAATGCGTCTTCCACGTCGCTGGGAGCAAGTGATCAGAACGAAAACGACGACTTTGACTGCGAAAGTGAGGTATATTCTTCTCCCTTCCACTTCTTGGGTTCTCTTCTGTTCTTCCTATTTTTCCTTCTTTGGCTTATTCTCGAAAATTAGGGTGGTGGGAATGGAGATTTTGTTATGCAGCCGTTATGTTTGTGTAAATGTGCAGGAGGGTCTAGAGGCATTCGTTGAAGAAATGCCTACAAAGCGTAATCCTCGCAGTTCTTCCAAGAGAAGCAGAGCAGCCGAAGTTCATAATCTGTCCGAAAAGGTCCTTCCCTTTCCCTTTGTTCTGCTTCCAAAATTATAATTGTCGTTTTATTTTGACTGCTTTTCCGAGCAGAGGAGGAGGAGCAGAATTAATGAGAAAATGAAGGCCTTGCAAAATCTGATCCCCAATTCTAACAAGGTAACTAAGGCAATTCCATAAACATCCCCAAATTTTTGTTTGGGTCGTTTGATTTTGTTTTTCTTCCCTCCACAGACAGACAAGGCCTCGATGCTGGACGAAGCAATCGAATATCTGAAGCAGCTTCAACTTCAAGTTCAGGTTGGTGTCTTTTCTAATTGCACTGGTCACTGGATTAATGAAATTCTCCAAGTTGATTTCTGGTTCCATTCACATAAACCAGATGCTATCAATGAGACATGGCTTGAGTTTGCATCCTATGAACTTGGCTGGTAGTTTGCAATATCTCCAACTTTCCCACATGAGAATGGACTTTGGTGAAGAAAATAAGTCACTTCCTTCGGACCAAGAGAGACCAAACCATATTTTTCTGAGTTTACCTGACAAAAGGGCTGCCTCAGTCCATCCTTTCATGCCAGATATTGGAAGAGAAACCCCATTTGAATTGGAGCCTTCCATCCAGGCTCACCTAATCCCCTTCTACCTGAGTGAATCCTCCAAGGTAAAACTTCACAATCACTTCATTAGGTTGGCTTTTAGTAGTTTAAGGTTGAAAAGTGAAGTCTAAGCCGTACAAATCTAACTTTTTCAAAATGCCCCCTGGTAAAACTAGAAGTGACAATGCTTGAAACTTCTCTATGTTGAATTTGAAGGAGATTTGCAGAGATGTGCCGCAAGATCACCAAGTGAACGTGAGTCAGTCGGAGACAACTCCCTTCGGTTCGTAATCTAATTGACCGACCTGCAATTGATATCATCATAAGAATCAACATAATCAGAAGTATTTGTTTTGTTTTGTTTCAGTTTCACGCCCCTATAACATACCAGAGCCTGATCTGCAAGAATTACAGAATAGTGTCTCTGTGGAACACTGCATCATTGAAGGAAATCAGTCAGGTGTGAGCACAATCTTGTATTCCCTGCCCATTTTAATACGTAAATTCTTTACTTCAAAATTCAACTTGTTCTCCCTTTTTTATCTGTCATTTTCTTTACTTTTGGTTCACATATTTTTGCAGCATCGACACAGGAAGATCAGCTGAAACAACACAGCTGCATTGATAAAGATTGTTGACTTTTTCTGTTCACCCTCTAGATTTTCTCTCTTCAATGTATTCACAAATGTTTGGCAAAATTGCTCTGAGAATGGGGATGAAGTTGCTGCATTGAGCTGGTTAATTATGGAGGGGATGTGCACAGTTTTATCCTCTTGTACAAATCTCCACAAGTACTGAGTGAATTTTTCCCCATTATGGGCTGGATCTTTCTTTTCTCATCCATCTTCTTGGTTTAATCAAGTTTGTTATTTCTAAATTCTAATTTCCCCTTTTTTTTTTTTGTTCTTGTTTATTTTAGTGTATGAGGTTTGTATTTGATAATTAGTTTTTTTTTCGGTTTAAAAGTCAGGTTTGTTTAATAATGATTTTTATTTACTGTGTGATGTACTTTAATTTTTAATAAATAATTAAATGCTTTGGTTTTGTTTGTTTTTTTTTTCCAAAAATAGAAAGCTACAAACAAAATCATTATTGCTTTTTTCGTGTTGTCAAATATCTATAGTACTTGTACTCATAAAAAAAAAAGTACTTGGATGTTTTTTTATAAAATTTATATCTGTACATTTCTTTTTTTTTTTTTTGAGAGAAGCCATTGGATTTCCTTCACTCCCCAAAAGAACTTCAATTTTGGATATATTATTCCTTATTCTTCATTTTCATAAATTATAGTTCGTAGGAAAAAAGGTGGTGCAAGACCTCCAAAGAAAAATTATAAACACCATCAAACCCACGATGCCCAAACTATTGTCGACAGAATAAAGGCCACAAATTTTTAAACAACATCAAAATGCCATATTATCTTGTCTTCCATTACTGTTTTTCCCAATGCTCGTGATTTATTTAATACCATCCTTTAAGAAAAAATTTCATTCCAATTCCCTATTTTTATTTTTATAAAAAGACAAGAAATTGTGTAACCAAGATGTAAAGGATGGGAGAGAAGAGAACTTGTAGCTGAATCAACTTATTTTTACTGATTTTCCATCCCCAATAGCTTCCATGGTACTGCCAATTAGAAAAAAAATACTTTTAACACCCAAGCAAGAATAGAATCTAGCTTTGGTAAAGTACAAAATAATACAGTAACAATTATTTTTGCGAATAGATTGAAGACTTAGATAGGGAGGGATTCAATATTTTATAGAACATTCACAAAAATGATTTTTGCATTAAGATGCAACTAGGCTATATTCACAATACTTTTTTTAGTACAACAGGTTGTGGAGGAGATTTTGAAAGTATATGTCAATTACCGCTGAGCTATGTTGGATGAGTTTCACAATGAAAGTATGAACACACCTTAACCTGTCAAGATGCTTCGGAATTAAAAAAATACAAATAGTAATCCGAAAGTTAGTAACACAATGTGGGTCATTACCAATCTATCATATTGAGGATTAGAACTTTATATCCATAATTGTTTAAAATTTTTAATACTAAGTCTTAAATGAGCATATTTTATTACCCCCAAAAATTTTTTTTATTAAGTTATAGAATGATTTTTTTTAATCCAGTAAAATAAGCCAAATTTCTGTATTTGCCAAGTACGCTCTAGTTGCTCTAGTTGTTAATTCTATTTATAATAGACTACCTCTCCATGGGTTCTAAAGCTTTTCAATAATCATAATCAAATAAAAGAATTCATCCTTGCATTAACGATCAGCAAAAAGAAGTAAAATGGTGTTAATTAATAAGACTTAAACAGCAATTCCTTAAAATTGAGTTGTACATATTAGTCCATATTTTTGGTGAAAAGAATCATTCAATATGCATTCAGAAAAAAGAAAAGAATTTGAAGTGAATTTTGTGAAGTGGACTGTAGGAGTGGAATGTAATGATGAGCGAGATCCCATGCTTTCTAATCTTTAGTTTACTATTTATGGAAACCCGATTCGCGTTTTTGACTCTGAAACTTATGAAATAAATATTGGGGCCGTGGGGCGTGGAGTTTTGAGTCTGGAAATTATGAATTTTAATGAGTATCATCTTCTCACATGGTAGGGAATAGGGATAGGGGCAGTGGCAATGGAGTTTCTAAACTTAACATCTGTGTACCCGCGTAAATTTAGTGGGAAGCCCAACAAAATAAACCAATTGCAATTGGGGATTTGGGATTTTATGGATTCCAAAAGGTCCCATCAATGCCAGCTGCTACTTCCTCCCCATTCGCCCTCTCTCACTTCCTTTACTCATCTTTCTCTTTTCACTACCTCTCATCTTTGGCTGCAATTCTTATGTGATCACCGACTATAAATTCATCGCCTCCATTCTTTTCGTTTAGGGTGGATGTGCGGAGCAACTCTGTGGTGTACTCCAAAACAATCAGACGGATTGAATGAATGTCTGATCGCCAATCGGGCCTCATGACCGACCAGCTCTCCAAGCAGACCTCTATTTTTGGGCTACGATTGTGGGTTGTTCTTGGGGTTTGTGTTGGAGCCGCTTTCGTGCTCTTCCTCTTTCTGATTTCTCTCTGGATAGCCTCTAAACGGTCGCGGAGGAAGATTTCTCACAGACCCACAATCCCAGTCGTCCCCAAAGAGATCCAAGAGATCAGAATCGATCATGCCGTCGCTCAGAACCAAGAACACAAGCCAAGTAGAGCTCATTTTCAGGTTGACCCACTTCCGGAACCGGACCCAATGCCCGGAATTGAGCGCCAAGCCTTGCTCTCGCTGCCTCAGGAGGAGGAGCGAGTGAACAGGATTCATATTGAGATTGGGAAGGATCATAGGATTTCATATCCTGAGCGCCTTGGCCGCTCGTCTTCTTCGCAGGGCAGTGGAGAGGGTCGATGTGGGGGCGATCAGTTTCCTATGGTGGTGCCTGAAGTTTCGCATTTGGGCTGGGGGCATTGGTACACTCTAAGAGAGCTCGAAGCTTCCACTAACGCTTTTGCCCCTGATAACGTAATCGGTGAAGGTGGGTATGGAATTGTTTACCATGGCATGCTGGAGGATGGAACTCAGGTTG
>NW_019104492.1:3355778-3380457 GCF_001995035.1 Momordica charantia
TTTTTTAATATTTTTTTTTATTTCAGTTCACAGTAAAAAATTTAGACTTATAATTTCATCATTTGATTGATTTGATATATTACAGTTTAGATTTAATGTAAAAAAAAACATACTATATTTTTTTTAGTTTATTCTTAAATTATATTTATTTTTTCTTCATGTCAAATATAAATGAAAATGCATAAAAGAGTTTTAGTAAATTATTTTAGAAAACAAATAATTACATAAAAGTCTATAATTCTTCAGAAAAGAAAAAAACGATTTATGATTTCAAAATTTCATTTTCTTTCTTTTATATTTATATATAAAATTTAGTTTTACCTCTTATTGAATAAATTTAATTGGTTAAATTACCTGTTGTATTTAATATAAGGCTGCTGAACTTTTAAAATGTTGGTATCCAAAGTTTCAAACTTTCAATTTTGCGTCTAATAGGTACACGAGCTTTTAATTTTATATCTATTAGATACTTTATTAGATTTTTATTTTTATTTTTTAAGTTCAATGACTCATTGGACACAAAGTTGAAAGTTTATGGACCTATTAGGAAAGGAAAAAAAAACTGAAAGTTTAAGAGTTTATTAGAAAGATTTTAAACTTATTAGACAAAATCTTAAAAGTTTTATGACTTTGCTAATCAAAATAAATTAACTAAATATATATCAACGAATGGACAAGTGGGAAAACTAAAGACGTGCTAAATTTAGTAATGCAAAACATTGACCAAAATACAACCACCTCAAAGGAATTAATACTTTATTAATATAGTTTAGGAATAGCATGCATTTTTAACATAACCCTTCATTTTCAGACAGCCTCGTGGGTGTTTAATATCCGACATTTACAACTGAAATCTCTGTACAAACAAGAACATCTAAAACTGGGCTTCTCATCGAGCAAGAAATGCGTACCAAGATCACATATATCTATTACTATAATACAGTCAAGAGAGTGGTTTATTTAACCCAATGTGCAGGAAATCAAATACAAATGAGAAACAGTTATGAAGGTAATGTTTTTATCTGTTGCTTCTGTTTACCAGGAGCAGAGGATGCTATCTTTACACTGTAAAATCAAAAGAATATTTGGGCTCTTTACCACATTATTTGCTTTATACTTTCATCTACTGAGATTTGGGCTGAAAAAAACTAAAGTAAAAGCTTAGTGGGAAAAAATGATGTGAATAAATATAACATATCAAACTTAATATTTGTAACTTCTTTCTCCTTTACATCGTCAAAATTGTTTTGTTGGAGCAGATCAGACAGCCAAAAACATTAACCTACGGGGCCATCAATCCTTCAATTGTGTAGGAAAGAGACTTCGCCCAATCAGCTCTTAGTAATAGCGTCTGCAGCGTTTGCATCACATTATAAGCAGGATCAAGTTTCCGTTGCCAACCCTATCCAAATGAGATATACAAGTAACCATAGAAAAATATCAGTGTTTGCCAAATGGGGTCATTCATGGTCATTGGACCATAAAAGCATTCTCGAAAACTTTAAAATACATACTAGAAAGGGGGAGAAAACGTTGTAGCAGAAATACAATCTTGTCAATATAGCAAAGCAGACAGAAGTTACCTCAAGAACCAATGTCGTCACCATCACAGTGCAGACATTCCCATCGATGTTGACTCTATGATGCCTCACTTTCTCCAGTAATTCCTGCATGGCTTCAGCTGGATGAACTAGATCGCCTTCTGGAGTAGCCCAGAAAGCAAACGCCTCTGTCACTTCCTGTAAGAAGCAGATGATCAGAAATACTCCCACAGAAATTACAATCAAACCTTATGAAGAAATTCATGAGGTAAAGAAAATCTCAATCTAAAATTCACAAGAGGAGCCAACAATAAATTAAAAGCGCATTGGTTAACCCCTTTCTTGTTTTTTATTTCTATTTCTTATTTTCTGTTTTCTAATAAAGAAAAAAAAAAGATGTTTGATAATTGTTTCTTCATTCTTTTTCTTATTGAAAAGAGAAACTAAAGTAGGCTCAAACCATATCTTATTTCTTGTACTTCAAATTTTAAGAATACAAAAAATGAAAGTCATGCTCGAAAATCAAATTTTTAAAAACAAAATATTCATTACTTATTGTGTCACTTTATTTGATATTAATATTTTTCATTTTATAAGTAGAAGCCGATAAAATAGTACTCTACTCTTAATGATTTTTTCAAAAAATTATCTAGACACAAGAATCCAAAATTTTATGATCGAAAATTTTGAATACAATTCCAAGAATGTTTCTTCAATATGCGAAACAAGAAACCAGTGCAGTTATCAAAGAAATTCGACGCCCAACTCTGCAGCCGATAACCTAAACCACAATTATTCTAAAAGCTCACAAAAAATAATAATGATACACATCATTTTACCTCGATAAATGCCTCTGGATTAGGGCAATTTTGTTGTTTTGCTAACCTAAGGGCGCGCTCAGCAACAGTGCGGCCATCCCTACGAGCAACTGCCTTAAAAAATTCCAGTAAATTTACTCTATCACTTCCAGAAAGTTCAGCAGTCATGCCTACATCAAGGAAGACAACATGAGGCTTTGATTTGAAGAGTCGCTTCTGAGGTGACTTTCCATGAGAAACTCTGACAAGGATATTTCCAGGGTGCATGTCTGCATGTATAAAGTTGTCCACCTGAAGAAAGGAAAATTGAACTCCTTCGAATCCAGAAAAGTGCAACACTAACTAAAGAAGCAACTGCGGAATTGGATAAAATTTTAAGATGCAAACACATCCATGAAATTAAAACAGCTGCCATTAGATGAGTTCATGTGAAGGGAGACACAGAACAGAATGGGTTTTTAGCAGAGAAAAATGAAAACCATTTAAAAGAAGGAAAATCAGTCGGCAAGGCTACAGTAACAATATATACAAGTTATGTTACCAGAAGCATTTTTAGAAGAGCATGCGTCCCAATGTGTGCCAACGTTGACTTTAGTCTTTCATATCCTTCAAGCTCATCAACGTAGTGTGAAACACTTTCCCCTTGTTCATAAGTTTCCACTAAAACAGCAGGATGGACAAGTGGATAGACGGGTTTGGGAAATGAAACATCCTTCCACCGTCTAAAATTATAAATAAAGCGGCTCAAGTGAGCAGCTTCCCTTGCAAGGTCAACTTGAGACAACATAAAAACAGCAAATTGCTGCACACTTTCATCTAATCTCAACCAATTGAGAGTAGGAATAAACTTTGAGACTTTTGCTACAAAATCAATTATAATGAAATCTCTCCTAATTAATTCACCAACCCCGGGATGTCTGACTTTTACAGCAACCACCATGGGCTTGATTTGTTGACCAGGGTATCGAAATTTCAAATGAGCTCGATGTACTTGAGCAATACTTCCTGATGCAACAGGTTTCTCTTCAAAATCCTCAAATATCTCAGAAAGCTTTCTACCAAATGCCCGTTCAATAGTTTTCCTTGAGTAGGCAAAGCTATGTTCTGGAGCCTTAGTATGAAGCTTTGATAACTCAATGCATAAATCTCGAGGAAAGAGATCAGGCCGTGTTGCTGCCCACTGACCCCATTTAATGAATGCCGGGCCACCCTTTTCCAATGAACGGTGAACAACCTGAAGCCAGAGTTTCCTGAAGCGGGATCCAAAGGCATCCGCAAATGGAGCCATCAATATGCTAGGTGAGAACAGGATTGCTAAATAAAGGGCTCTAAGTAATAATATCACGCCTTCTAAAGTAGAAAATAGTAGTGAGATCACATAGGCATGTCCATCTTGTGCACGGATGTAGAAAGAATTATGAGATGGATAGTGGTCTATGTTTGTGAATGTTCTTTGGGCACATGCTAGCTCGCCGCATGTAAAAGCAAATATACCAGGTACTATCAGGTGAGAACGAGACATGGCCAAGGTGAATGCTCGAGCAACTTCATTTATGGTGGGAAAACTATGGCCATTGGAGGATAATTTGCCGGAAAGCTTTTTCCAAACAAATTGAGCATGATGTTTAACAACATTACTAGTTGTCCATACACAAAAGTTTCTAGAATTCCTAGTCCAGCTTAAACTTCTTGTTGTGCAGTACAATGGGAAGGAAGGATATGCTCGGGCTAAAAATCTATAATGTGAGAACAATTTGTTGCGCAAGAGTGGCTCTACGGTAACAATTTTCCCGCTGTTCCTCACTTCTAAATGGCTGACTCTGTGACTTATATGAAGTGAACGCGCCGCCTTCTTTATGCTCCCCAACATCAAATATCTGCATGTATTAAAATTACTTTAGCAGCAACATATAACAACTAAAGCTTGTAACAACGAGAACTGTTGGATTTGAGGTTGGCAATTAAAAGCTTGCACAGGAATGGATGGATATATATAATCTTTAAAATTTATGATTGCTAAACATTCCAGAAAAACCAAACTTTTCAAATTAGTAAATCATTGAAAGAAAAAAAAACACTTTTAGCCTTTGTAGTTCAGGTAAGGTTTCAATTCTATTTGACCTCTATAATTTCAAAATTGAAAAAACAATTCCTAAAGTTCATTAAATACTTGCTTTTAGTCTCTATCACTAAATTACTTAGCACTAGCAGTCTTCACAAAATTACTAATGTGGCAGATTTTTTAATGACATGACTTTTTAATCATTCTTATATTCTTTTTATGTGACCTGTCAACCCTCTCTACCTCATCTCTCTTCCCTCTTCTGACTTGTCTTCTTCCTCCCACTTCTCCTCTCTCTCTTTCTCATTTCCATGTCATCTCCTTCCTCTCTCCTCTCCTCTCCTCTCCACTTCTCTCCTATGGTCCTACCTCTTTAAAATCTGGAAAATTATGAGTTCCTTTCCATTTTGCTTTTGCTTCTCAAAACAGATAACCATCCCTCTAAGGGCAAGGTTCTTGATCTGCAAGACTTGATCCAGTCCTATAAGATTGAGTCCCTTTTGGTCTACAGTATCATGTGCAGATGACGAGAGATTCATACAAGCATTTTCTAAAGAATTCAACCTTAGAGAGTAGGTACTGTTCTAGAGCTTGGGCATCACCAAATTTAAGACGTTCTTGACATGAGAAAAATCGAGTCCCTTTTGGTCTACGGTAATATATGACTTTCCTGACATGAGAAAAATCAATTCACTTTTAATACCTCAAAGTTGAGGAAACTCGTAAAATTTGAAATCCTAGATAGGTAGCTACAATAGGTTGAACTCATTTTCTCCAACTTCTTTACATAGGCCCAACGACTACTAGGTCAGCTCATGCCAAATAGTGGTTATGATCTACTTTATTGATACACTAAGACATTAATCACTTTACTAGTAACTGATGGCTAAATTGTAGTCATTCTAGCTTGCTTAATATCAAGTTTTTTATTAAAAAAAATTGCAACTACACTACAGTTATCATCGTTGATCAAGAAATACAAATGACATTTGACCTTAAATTACTTGCACCTGTTTAATTATAAATTTTAAATTGTAGGCAACTCACAACCGCTGCGTCATGGGTATATTGATGTGTCAAGAATAAAAATCATGCTCCCTCTATCTCAGTATATGTGTTTACCGCAGTTAAGTCCTACTAAAGCCAATAATCATTCCTAATTTTAGAAAACGAAAGGAATGTCGTTATGATTCGACTCTATTTTTTCCCTAATACTAAATTTGTATCTTAATCTTAGTGACGATCCCACATTAATATAAATTGAGAATTCAAACTTTAGTAAACAATATCAATCATATTGCACCTCTCCAATTGATTTTCATTATGAATCTCCCCCATTTTCATTCTCATTCTCATAAAGTAAACAGAAATTGGCAACAACAAGAGGACTAGCTACCCGGTGCCCTCACTACAAAATACAATCAATCTGGTAAATTCAAATGGAAAGGGGAAAAAAACCTAAAACGAAGCTAGCACTACCGATTTTGAACACGAACAAATTGTCAAAAGGATCAACAAGTATTTCAATCTTACTAGAAATCAAAGATGGGGGGGATGGGGCGGAACAAGAGGGCATAACTCAAAGAAGCCGAAAAGAATGAAAATGTGAATAGGAATTCAATGTTACCGAGGAAGAGAAAGCAAATAATGGAAGGTTGGGAGGCGAGTGGCTTAGTCCGCAAGCCGCAAAACGATCGATCGAGAAGGATAAAGAGCGGGTGGCTGTCTGTGGAGGCCGTGAAAAGGTGGCGGACGGCCGGCTGGTCGCGGGCGTTGGATTTATGATAGCTGAAGCTCGAATCTGAGATGGAGGAGGAGAAAGGGGTAGCGAGAGTGATAACTGAAATTGAGAAAATTAGGGCTCCTTTTTTGAGGGAAAAAGGAAAGAAAAACAGAGTTTTGTTACCGCCGTCTTTAACTATAGAGTTTTCAGAACAAGTCTAGATATACAAATTAAATTATGAATATAGGAATTGTAGCCCTAAAATGTTATTTTACATTCCAATTGTGCCCTCACCAGAATCTGGGCGGTAAGTCATTAGATGATGGATGGGCATTATTTAATTTAGTTAAGTAGGCATCACCATTTTGTATAATTTTATGAGAGGAGACTTTCCAATATCTAATTCTTTTGTTGAAGTCGTTCTCACACCCGCGTGTTAATCAATTTTTTTTTTCTTCTTTTTTGAGTTACCATTAGCTGTATAAAAATAAGAATTTTTGCTTAACTGACCGATTGAAATTTTAAATTCTCCCACTTTGATTTATTTTAAATTATTTCCCTATCTATTTACCTAAATAAATTGCAATCATTTTAAAATTTGTATACTATTTTTTTTATAAAGTTTAATTTTTTATTTAAAATGTATTAGATCTATAGATATATTTATTTCATTTGGGATAGCATCTCCTACTTTATCTTCTTCCTACTATTTCATTCCGACTATTCTTTTCCTGTACATTTTGTGGTATAGCTTTCATGCACTTCAATTGATCTTATAAGATTGGTTAGAAAAAGAAAATTAATCCAAATTAACTTGCAGACTACAATAAACCCTTTTTTTCCTATCGAGGTATTTTTCTTCTTCGTGTTGAATACTGTTTTTTGTTTCTTTAATTTTTGATAACTTTTTGTTTTGGGAGATTTTTAAACTATTTGTTGCAAAATATGTTATGAAATTTTGATTGAGAAGTTAAGTGACATAAGTAAATAAGTTCATTTGCTAGTTGTTTAGTATGGTTAGAATCCATTAAATTATTCCAACAAATTTCGAAAAAAATATTAGGGAGATCCATGAGAGTTTGTCAATACGATGTTTTCTTATGTAACTAAGAATGCATTAAAACCTATTATCGAACACAACTAAAAAAAATAAGATATTCATTAATGTCTCAAATTTTGATACTTCAGTCTTTTACCTTATAATTATTCAACTAAACAAAAAAAATTAAAAATTAATCATTATAAAACACCATTTAGATGGTTTCATATCCATAAAAGTCTATTTTTTACATGGATAACTATATATTTTTTCAAACAAGAAAATGATGTGAAACACTGTGTGGACATTTGAATAGTACGACATAGACTTACCTACTAACATACATTTATGTATCAATGTCAACTTTACTGTGGGTTATTATTGTTATTATTATTAATAAAATAATTGATATCAGAGTGCTTAAATTATTATTTTTATATCTGTACACTAAAATAAAATAAATGAGCTTTCTTCGAAAATAAAATTAAAATAAATGGAGGATGACAATTTAAAAGTTAAAAGTGAGATTTTCTATTAAAAAAAAAAAGAAAGAAAGAAAGGAAGAAAAAAGTTAAAAAGTGATAAATACAATGATTAGAATACTAATTACCGTGAAAATTAAAATGGGAACTAAAATCTGGCAACGTGGTCTAAAATTTCCAAGTCATTATTGGGCTGACCCACACTAAGAACAGCAGTCCAAACTCAGCGAGGCCCATACCCTAAAGCTAGAGATCTAGATGATATTCTTACAAGCAAAATAATAATAATAAAAAAAAGGAAAAATAAAAATCAATGCAATAAATATTAAGATCTGCACATTTTTTATTGTGATTATTACTTTAGTTATTATGAAAATATCTTAGACTCTTGGGTCGTATAACTTTAAATTTAAAAAGTTAAATTTATATTTGGTACATGAGTTTGTTAATCTCAAACTACGAATCTACTAAAAGCATATATATACTACATTTGTATATTACACGATGACATCTACAGATAATAACAATTATCAACAAATCTAACTGAGAAGAACCCAAATTTATATAACTCATTCCTTGCCAACGTGCAAATATAGACTTCATAATCTAAATGTACCATTAAACATATTATTGTTATTATTATTATTTGGTGTATTACAGATCTTCAACAAAAATAACTTTAATTTTAGTCCGAAATAAACCACCTCCTACTCACCCACGGAATCCAAAATATCTCTTCCATGATTTAAATGCATCTATAATGTACAGTAATTTGATGATCTGTATTACTGGTTAAGTCAAATTTCATGTTTAAAAGGAAAAAAACCTAAAATCTAAGTAAATTATAGGAATGAAATCAATTGGTAGAACGTATCTCAAACTTGGAAATCACTCTCTCAAAGTGTATTCTCATTTATGTTCTACAATCCCGTCAATCTTATTCTCAATTTGAATACATTTTCATTTAGATTTTTTTTTAACTACAACATGTGGAGGTGGAGATCAAACTCACAGTCTTTTGGTTTGAGATATATGTCAATTACAGCTAAACCATATTCGTTTTCTTTTTTTACTGACGAACTATGCTCGCTTTGACTACATTTTCATTTTCGCTTTGACTACATTTTCATTTTACAACAAAAGAGAAACTAAAATTACTTAGACGGAAACACGAAGTTTGGTAATTGGTTGGATAGTTAAACCCTACAGCAATCATATTCACAATAAATATTTAGATTTACGTACCATAAAAAAAGGACGATTGGTTAGAAAAAGGGCCACCTCCACCAAGCCCCATAAATCTCACAAAATCTTGCACTTGTCTCTGATCGCCCTTCGTCGTCATTCGCCAGATGAGATCTGTATTGTGTACTAAAATTTTGGCCCTCATTAATTTAATCGCCTTCCCTTCACTTCACTCCCACCAAAAATAAAATAAAATGCTTCGGACTCTGTAAAGAATTCCACACCCACCAACGTGCTTTCCCAAGGCATACGCTTCCGCAGATTCTAATACATTTTGATTTAGCCCCTCCTCTTCCTTCTTTGCTTTGCATTTGCTTCTTCTCTTCTAAATCTTTCGCTTTCTGATTTATATATCTCTTACTTCGCCACTCGCTAATCCCCACCCAATAATGTCGGTGCTGGCCAAGACCGACTCCGAGGTCAGCAGTCTGACGCCGTCGTCGCCCACGCGGTCGCCGAGCTCTCGCCGGCCGGTTTACTATGTGCAGAGCCCGTCACGGGATTCCCACGATGGGGAAAAGACCACTAACTCCTTCCACTCGAGCCCGGTGCTCAGCCCAATGGGGTCCCCCCCTCACTCCCACTCCAACTCCTCGCTGGGCCCACACTCACGTGACTCCTCCTCCACCCGATTCTCCGCCTCCGTCAAGCCCGGATCTCGCAAGCCGGCCGCCACCCACAAGATTCCCAAGCCCTGGAAGCGCTTCGACGCCATTGAAGAAGAGCGTCTTCTCGAGGACGACGGCGGCTCCGATGGGTTCACCCGCCGCTGCTACTTCCTTGCTTTTGTTATAAGCTTTGTGGTTCTTTTCTCTCTGTTTTCTCTCATTTTGTGGGGTGCGAGCCGCCCTCAGAAACCCGTGATTCTCATGAAAGTAAGTGCGTTTTTCTTTTCTTAATGAAATGAAATAGTGATTATGGAAATTTGAAGGAAGTGGGGGCTGGTTAATGAAATTATTTGCGGTTTTTTTTTTTTCTTTTTCTCTCCGGGCAGAGTATTTTGTTCGACAAATTCGTGATCCAAGCGGGGGCAGATTTTTCAGGGGTGGCCACGGATTTGGTGACGATGAATGCGACGGTGAAGTTCATATTTCGAAATACGGCGACGTTTTTCGAAGTTCATGTGACTTCCACGCCGCTTCAGATTTCGTATTCTCAGCTCACTCTCGCCTCTGGGAATGTAAGCAATCGACATCCCTAACTCTTTTCATTTGCACCGCTTTCTCAGTTCTGATCCGTCTCTCGTCTCAATCAACCAATAAAAGGATCGGTTAAATTATACAAATTATCCAAAAAACTTTAGGGCAGATGTCGAGTATGTTTCTGTTATTTCAAAAATTTCAATACTTTTTCTCTGAACTTTTAACTTTTCCAGAAGTAAAACGTGATTTAGAGTTTTTAGACATATACCGTTATCAGGAAAACAGTTTTGGGGTTATAATGAAATATTGTTCTTACAAAATTTGAGAGGAAACAAAATTTTAAAAGCCAACCATGGAAGACCGACAAAAGGTTTTAACCGAAACTCAGAGCCCTAAATCAACTTCCCTTCCTCATAGGAATCATTTTGAATGCGCCTTAAACGGTCATTTCTACCCCTTTGTAACTTCCATTTTACAAATTACAATTCACCCACGGTTACATTTTTATTTTTATTGTAATTAAAAAGTTAGTGAAATGGGTTGTTTTGAAACCATTTAAAAAGTTTGTTAAAATGGAACTTTGAAATAACAGACAAATGATTAAAATTTAAGAATATAATTGAAAGTGTTTACATGCATGCATGTGTGTCTAAGTTTTTCCAATTCATTGTGATGTCACATCTCAAATTCTTTATAATAGAAAAGTTGATGAAATGGTGTGTTTTTTTGACCCTGTAGAATGTAGAATTGAAACTTTTGAAAGAAAACGAGTCTAATTGATACTGTCAACACTTGAATAACATTTTGTAAAACTACATAATTTAAAATATGAGTTGGACGGATATGGTAAATCTAGTTGATAATTGATATAAAAAAAATATTGAATTGAGGCTTATTGATTATTGTTTTGTTTTACAAATTAAGTCCATTTGATCATTTTGTTTATTTTTAAAAATTAATTTTGTTTTCTTGAATAATCTTTTTCAAGAATGTTGTTAAAATTGTAAATGGAACTCAAAGACAAAACAATGATAATCTAAATTTATTTGGAAAATAAAAAAAAAATCTTTTTTGCTTTTGTAAAGAACTAAATGTATAAATAAGTTTGTAATATGTCTTTTTTTTATACAACAAATATAGAGGATAGAGATTAAAACTTTCCATCTCAAAGGAACACATAAATAATATTTTATTACTAAATTATGTTCAAGTTGACAAATTATAAAATGTTTCATAAAAAAGAATAAGTTTCGTGGAAATATGAACTTTAACTAATTTATTGGAGATTCAAATCCCCTCACATTTCTTGAGAACTTGAAACAAGAGAAAAAGTAATCTCCAGCTGCTTTAAGAAAGCATTGCAAAAATAAAATTGAAAGAAAAGGAAATAAATAAGACTCAGTAGATATATGATTAGCTAAACATGCTTTGACAAGAGCGTGGAGACACCTACTGGACATAAATGAAAGATTTATTATAAAATAAAGTATTGTAAAAGGGTAAGTAATGTATTTGAAATGCAGATGCAAAAGTTCCATCAAGGGAGGAAGAGCCAGCGAGCGATAACGGTAACGGTTAAAGGAAGCAGCATTCCGTTATACGGAGGCGGGGCCAGCCTGAGCAGCATGAACGGAGAGCCGGTCGAAGCGGTTCCCTTGAACATTCAATTCACGGTCCGGTCGAGAGCCAACGTGTTGGGCAAACTGGTGAAGCCCAAATTCTACAAGAGCGTGGACTGCGCGGTGGTGATGGACCCCACCAACATGAACAAGCCCATCTCCCTCAAGAATAAGTGCACATACCGCTCTTCGTCTTAATTAAAACATTTTTCAAAACCCAATTTTACTAAAATAAACCCCATATATTATATACATAAACATATGTTTTAGTTTTATGGTGTTCACATTGAAATTTTGGAAGGAAGAAGGGGGCTGGGAGCTCTCCCCATTTTGACCCCATCATCTTCTCATTCCCATATGGCTTACTACTTTGAACGTTGAATGAAAAAAGGTTTTTGGGAAACCAACCACCTCTTTGAATTATTCCTGCTTTGCTTCTATTATTATTACTCCCATCATCCATTTTTTTACTCTCTTTTTGGGTGTTGGTGGTAGCATATTGTCTCATTCTCAACACACTTCGCTTCTTGCCAATTCTTTCATCTAATCTTGGTATCCAAGCATTTTCACACTACATGGTTTTTTTTTTCCCTCATAAACACACAGACTTTTGTTTACCCATTTTTTCAGTACAACTTTTGGGACCATTTGAGGAAAGGGAAAAAAGTATGAACGTAAGATTAAATATTTCAACGTAATAACTTTAACTTAATTATATATCAATAATCATCCTTCTTGAAATGTGTATTAGGAAATACATGTCTAAGCGTGATGAATATAAACATTAAACTCAATCCATGAACAATTGGTCAAATTGGGAAGAGAAAATTGACCCCAATTGAGGTATTTGCCGGATTTGTCAGATTAATTAATATTTTCTCACAAATTATTTCAATTAATTTTTAATTTAAGAAGGATATTTGATAAAATCTTAAAGTTTATAAGACTTTCACGTTTATGACTTTGATGGGAAAGCAATGATTTTTTTATTTATTTAATTGTTTCACATATCAACGAAGAAATTGTTTTTATGTACAGTGGACCACACCATATTTGGTGTGTCCATCCATCAACTCAACCGTGTGGTGTGTATACCTATCTATCTTTCACCAAATTAGGTATTTACACATATTAAAATTAATCAACAAACCAAATGAATCCTGCACCGTTCATTTCGATTTCGATTGAAGATCCTCCAAAAAAAATTTCCTCAACCCCATCGTAATTGATATCCCTCCGTCTTTTACGTCCACTGACTGCCGAATTAAACCCCGATTTAAAATCATCTGACGGTGACCCAACTGTCAGCGACAGACCAATCAACTGCCTCGTTGTCCACCAGCTGAAGCAGCCGCTCCGTCGGGGAAGACGAAAACGACGAATTCGACCAAAATCTTTGATCCATCTCCTGCGACTCAACCGATGCCCAATCTTCGAAATCGAAAGGGCACCTCGGCGATGTCGATGCTTCCTCCATGGCCGTCAGTGGAGCAGACTTTCCGGCGTCTGCTACGAATGGGTGATTCAAAAGCATCTCGGCCGTCCATCTCTTCGTCGGATCCTTGATGAAGCATTTTCCGAGAAAATCCGTCCCTTCCTCCGAGAGATCTTTAGGAAATTCCGGCAACTCCTCTCCGATTCCAATTCGAAGCAATATAGAGTAGATGTTGGATTCCGGGCGGCAATTCCAGGCGGGTTTTCCTGTCAACATCTCCACCACCCCGCATCCAACGGCCCATATATCACAAGGTGACTCGTACTCGTTATGACTCACCGATTCCGGCGACATGTACAGAGGAGAGCCTCTCAGCTGGAATTTCCTCTCTTGCTCTGTTTCTGCTCTGTTTTTTCCCGCTTTCTTCGACAATCCGAAATCGGCAATTTTAACATCCCCGTCATCGAACACGAGAATATTCCCGGGTTTTACATCGCAGTGAACAAATCCTTTTCCGTGAATATACCGAAGCCCTTCGAGAATCGTCCTCGTATACCTCCTAACCTCAAATTCAGGCAAGCGACCACCGCGGGTCTGTATCCTATCAGCTAAACTCCCGCCGCTAGCATATTCCAGAAACAAATTATAAAACTGCTCGCCATTCTCGAGGGTGCAGCTCTCGCCAAAACACCGAACAATTTGTGGGCAATCACCGAGAAGATCCAAAACTTGCTTCTCGTTCTTAAGCGAGGAAGAGCAGACAGCTCCAGATGATTTAACCGCCATTAATGATGGAAATTGAGCAGCAGAAGTTTTAGAAGGCAGCGCGAGATTGATGGTGGCGAAACTGCCATGTCCAATTTCATGTCCTCGAACCCAGTCCATGGGGAAAATTGGAGGTCCGGATTGTCGGCGGGTTGAGATTTCTGGGCGGAGAAAGTAAACAGAAATGAAGGGAAGAAAAGAAATGGTGGGTTGGAACGAGCAGTGTGGTTGAAGTTTTGTTCAAGACCGCTGTTTTATAGGAAAGATTTAGGCGATGCAATTGAATGAGAAAAATTAGAGCACGTGATATTAACTGATTTTACTTAGAAATTGCATGCGGATGGGAAGTTGTTTTCTTTTCACACAGAGAGATAGAGAGAGAAAGAGAGAGCAACGTAAGGCAGTATTTTGGAAACGTGGTTGATATGGTGGACCGCCCAAGATTTTTACTGAACCCCACGCGGATTTTTTAACAGCGATGGCTCCTGAATGTTTCTCTATTTAATTTATTTTTTTCTTTAATTTGTTGTCTAAATGACTAAACTGCCACCGCTCTCGTCACCTGCGTTGCAATTTTTTTTATGGCTACACTCTGTCCTATCCCTGTGGCTGTTAGGACAACACGACTGATTTCCTGTTTTTTTTTTCTTTTTCTTTTTAAAAATTTCCAGTAGGAATTTGAAAATTCAATATTCTAGTCCTATATATATATATAGTTACGTACTTCAAATAAACTAAAAGTTTTTTCCTTTTGAAGTCGCATTTAATTTTATTTCCATTCATTTTTAATATTTGAATGCATGCTTTATTTTTTTCTCTCATTGCTCTTTTTTAAAATGCTTTTAGTTAAGAAAATTTCTTTCTTTCTTTCCTTGCTATTTTGTCCGAAAATAACTTTTCCCCGCTTTTAATGTACTCTCTTTCAAAAATTATTTATAAATACATATTTCAAGGTAGTAAATAATTTTTTTCATTATATTTTTATTTTAAAATATGAAAACAAAAACAAGTTAATAGAGTAGTATGCATTCATTGCTCAGATGAGGAGGAAAGAAACACAAATGATTAACATATTTATTAACAGACATTTCTTAAAAAAAAAGGTCTACTAAGAAATGACTCATTAAAGAAATGATTTTCAGCTAAAGCAAAAAGAGTATAAAATAAAATAAAAAGCCCTTTTTAATACTAATCTCAATTAAAAGAAAGAGGACAATTTCGATAACTTTCCCTTCATAAAATAAAAGGAATTTGCAATGGCACACTCATTTTTATTATTTGGCGTTTAAAAAGGTTAGTTCTTATAAGGTTTGCAAAACAATGGAGCTTTAATATTTTTTTTAAGGTTAATTAGCACGATAAATAACGATTGATCGTCAAAAGGTAAAGTAGAGATTAAAGAGAATTTTTAAAGAAATAATAGCAATAATGAATAACAATAACTTAATTATGTCATTAAGAATTAGTTAGTGGTTGATTTATAATAAAATTGTAATTCACTTCTTAAATTATTATATTTGCACATACTTGTAAATAGAAACCAAAAGAAGTAAGGAAATGAAGGTGAGGTGTGACAAACATATAATGGCAATGGCTTAGAACGAAAGTGAAAAGTGAGGCCTCAATTAAAAGCCGTATTGATTGAGTTTGAGTATTCAAAAAGAAAAATAATTGGCAGCCCCACCTTAGAAATCTACTTTATACACTATTTTGTTTTCTTTTTTCCTTTTACAAAATCATCGTTATGCATGCCATCAATTATTGGTTGCAGGTGCTTTCCACATTGAGCCAAAAGGATATCATATTTTAATGTAATTTTTTCGTCATATTACATACTTTATTGGTTAAGAATCTTAGATAGTAAATTGGTAAAGTAGGCATGAAAAATGTTTAGAATTTGATGATTTGGACGCACCAACTTCCTCGATCACAATTACCCATATTGAAAATACGGTTAAATTATACAAAATACAATTTAAAAAACATTAGGGTAGGTTTCAATTATGTCCTATTCTTTTAAAAATTTCAATTCTACCCTCAATTTTTAAAATGAGATTTTTTTTTTAATTATAAATACTCGTGTTAACTTTTCTATTAAAAAGAAAACCAAAATATGATGTGACGATGAGTTGGATGACGAGTTGTCAAATAAAGGTACACGTGGATATAGAGATTTCGATTATGCCCATCAGCTTTGAATGAAATAGTTTAAAAAAATTCATTTTGACCCTTAATTTTTAAAATTATTCAAAACAAATTTTCTATTAGCTTTTCTATTAAAATGAAGATTAAAACCTGCCGTGTAAAAAAATGAATAGTCCTAGTCACATTAAAAAAATGAAGAATAAAATATTGTTTCACTGATTGAGAGGAAACAAAATTTTCGAAGGGGAAATAAACCATGAATGACGGACAAAATCCAGGGTCTCCCCCATTAATTTGCCAAAAAAAAAAATTAGTTAAAGAACCTCAAGATAAAATTTTCATGTTTATTGTTTCTATAAAAGTTTTGGAAACATCTAAAATAAGTTTTTCATTTTTTATTCTCATAATTGAATTATTTGAGGTTGAAAACATACAATACATTTTCTTCATTAAAAATAAAAAAACAAAAATAAAAAACAGACACGTTATCAAACGGACTCTAAATCTCTTAACTTTCAAGAATGCACCTTCCATTTTGGACCCTTGCTTTCCACACAAACCCCTCTTCCACAAAATATCTCTTAAGAACATATTCTTCTCATGGAGCTTTCTGATCTCTAAACCTCCTACACTCATTCAATTTTAACAATATGTTATTTTTTATTTTTATCGATAGTTGAAATCATAGTATGCAGCTTCTTCTTTTAAAAATAAATTTTTGACTAAAACTCAAATCCCTAAATCTACTTCCCTTCCTAATCCGCACCCTGTTTAATATGAACTAAAATTCTATGATACTTTGTGTTGATGTGTAATTTCTATTTTACAACTTACATTGTCATGTCACATTTACGTCTTCATTTTAATGAATAAGTAAATGGAATGGTTTTTTTTTTGAAACAATTATAATTAAGAGGTTAAAGGATCAAATGAAACTTTTGATCATATGTGGGGCATAATTGAAACTTATCAAAATAAATTTAAGTGCAAAATTAAAACTACTTATGTGCACATGTGGTGTACCACATAAGTATCTACAATTATTTACCGCCATGCCACATTTCTGTTTTATTTTTAATGGAAAAGTTTATGAAAGGATGTTTTAAAAAAATTTTATAGGTGGATGCTAGAATTGAAAATTTTGAAAAGATACGGGTATAATTCAAACCAACCCCAAAGTTGAAGGGCATTTTTTATAATTTAGCATTAGAAATAATATATGTTGGGTGTGGGTCAAAATTTCACTAAGAAACATTCACGGTAGAAACTAAATATAATAATTATTCAAAATTTAAAATTTTAATTGAACTTTTTTAAATATCAATGGACTAAATTTAAAAATGTAAGATCATTCCACTTAAAACCGTATCCCTCGTATCAGCGGAGATATTTGTTCTCTACCATGTATCATGAATATTTTCTTTCTCTAACAAATGTGAGACTTTTATTTCCATGCTTAATAAAATTAACTTATAAGCCAAAATGAGCAATAACTCAGTGATAATTCACATATATCTCCAACTAGGAGGTTGTGAGTTCGATCAAGATGCATTGCTTATTCTCTAGAGGTCAGAGGTTCAATCTCTCATCTCCATATTTGTTGGAGAAAAGACCAGTAACACTTTAAAAAAGCATAATCATTCGCCATTGCAAGATCAATCAATACGGTATTTTTTGTTTGCACTAAAAATCATAAAAGTATAAAAATCAAGCAGCCTATGCCTATGGGATCCCTGATTTTTCGTTAATTACTACAAATGTGTTTTTCATTCTTATGGCGTGGGATTTTGCCTTCTTTATTCTCTTTTATGCCTCTTGCGTCCCCGAATGCTTAACTCCTCCTTTTTATCAACTTTTTGTACAAATTTTCTGTTCGTGTGGTTATTCATGATTAGAGGTAGAGTGAAGCATTAAGGGACAAAATTTTATACGTTAACCTTTTAGAGAATTAAATTAAAATAAAATGACAAAATTAAGTATTTAATATATAATTTTTAAATTACAATAGAAATTAATAGGGGAACTCCTTCCTTCTTGGCTCTGCCCATTTGGAAAACCTTTCATACATTTAATTGGTAGTCATGCCAAATTTTCTAATAGAGTGGTATTCGTCTATAAAATTTTATATTTTATATTGTAAAAATAATCCTTAAAAAAAAAAAAAAAATTTAAGAGTGCATTAGAGTATTGGCAACTAAAATGGTGGTAAAAAATAAAAAATAAATAAAAAACAAAATGGGTTGAATTTACCGGCCACGAATGGAAAAATGATGGGGGAGTAAGTTGGGGTTTGTCCTTTGTCGGCGGAAGATTGGTGTATCACAAAATCACATGCTTCACATCATAACGGTATGGACACGCGTTCTTCTGCAAAGGGGTCCATTGACAGCTCCCCTGTACTTTAATAACTACTCCCTCCATCCTCTTTCATCTCCAACACAACCTGTTTGACAAAATGCCTCACCCATCATTTAACTTTACTCTACTCTTCTCTCCCTTTCCTTTTCCTTCAAGTATCAATATTCTCTCCTTTCACAATCGCACGTGCCCAAAAACAGCTAATACAGAATCAACCAAAATTCAGCTCCAAATGTTGGAGCAACCAAATCATAGAACCAATCCTCACCCCTCTCATTAGGTAATTCGACTTTGTAGGTGAAAATATATAACATTGTGCCTAACCAGCCAGCGTTAGTTTGGTCATACGTCTACATTTGAGTGAATCTATTATATTCCCTCTTTCAATCTCTATTATATCAAATTTTAAAAGATGCAATCGTGGAACAAAAATCCAAGAATGCCCAACAATTAATTAGTACAGCTATCAAACAAGGTGTACTATTTGAAGTTAATGCACCACAACTTTTGTAGGGTGCTGTTATTATAAGTTATAAGTACAAAAGAGTTGGATAATAATTAAAGAGAGACTTATATATAGGTAGGAATATTATTTAAAAGTTGAGGCGAAAAATAAAAAGGAAAGGCAGATATTTTGACAGCACGTGGGGGGCGTTGCTGTTGCTACCAACCCAAAGCTATGATAATTTGGAGTGTTGGAGCAGCGAAGCTTCTTACCACAGCACTTCCGTCGGTTGAAATAATGTGGGTGGTGGCGGTGCGGTGGGATTTTGGGATTTTTTTTCTTTTTTAATTTACCTTATACTAATTTAGTGGTCAAAATAAAAACTACTTGCGTTTTCCCAGTTAATTAATTATCAAGTCAAAATTGAAACTCTGCCGGCCTCTACTTCTATAGTCTCTAGTCTCTAGTCTCCGCTTATTGGTTTCACATTATCGGTGGACAATTTTAATTTATTACGTAGCTATGAACCCATTTTTATGATGTCAATTATTAAAGATGTTTGGGTGAAAGTGTTTAACTCTGTGCTTCTTCGTAGACATGAAAGAACCAACTATATTTTGTGATGAATGTCAATCGTCAGCTTTACAAAAATTTGGAATATAATTCAAGGTCATGATGGGAAAACCCAAAAATCAATCACTCCCCAATTGGATATGTCCAACTTTGAACTTAGACTTCATACTAAAAAGGTCAAATATGAAGGAGAAAAAAAATTTGTTCCCTCTAATTGAAATTGGTTAAAATGATATTGATCCTTATGCGCAAATGGTCGATTTTCTAAGATTCAAAATTAGGTGGAGTTGTGTGATGAATGATGGGTTAGGTTTTCATTAGATTATTATTATTTTTTTAATAATAGTATTACTAAGTAGAAATATTTTGTAGACTTCCTCCCACTCTAATCATTTTCAATCGATTGATTGTATGACATGGGTCTATCAATCTAAATGTTTATATATCAAAAAGATAAAAATTTATAATTATCTATTAACAAAGGAGATATTTTTTCTAATGGATCAGAACCAAGTTCCATGTATATTTCTTATAAATAAGAGTAAGTAAATTATAAAGTTTTCCTGGAGTAGAGTTTTTCTATTTTCTCTAACAGATAAATGGCTATTCCAATTTTTCTAAGGTGTAGTGGGGAAGAAGAACTCCATCGCCACAAATTAATTTAACCACTAAGCTAATTATCAAACACGGCACGCCACTTAATCGGTGCCCGCAATCCAATTAAAATATCACATTCAGTCATTCAATAAAAAGAGACATATTTTCGAGGGAAAAAAAAAAAAAGAGAGAGAGAATCTGGTTGGGCGATGGAGGGATTTGTAGAGAAGTCCACGTGGAATCCTCTTCCAAATGCAAAGAACCTGTTTCCGGAGCCGCCGGTGTGTTGACGGCACAGAAACAAAAAGTAGTCAATTCCAATAATAACCTAACCAAGTCTTGAGCCGACGGTCCACATTCAGAACTCGAGCCCAACTATGCGCCCGTTTCGGTGAAGTTTCGTTCGGTGGTGGGCCCCACGGGCGACTGTTGCTACGGCTGAGCTCTGGCTGGGCCCCACCATACCGAGCGAGCCGTGTTTGATTTTGACTCCCTCCATACTCATTACTCGCCGTCCACCCCCCTTTTTCTTTTTCAGATTTCCTCTGCCGTCTATCCATTTATTTTTGTATTATTTACCTTTTGCAAATGAAAATTGTTATCAAACACATTATTATTATTTTTAACTACAACATGTGTATTTTTGTATTATTTAATTCATTGCACAAACATACATACTCATACTGTATTCTTAAATTCGACAAATATATATCATAAGACACAGGATTTCTGAATAAACATTTAAAAAAAATTCAAAATATCGATTTTTTCCTTTTGAATTAGTGAGTTATATCAATTTTGACCCTAAATTTTAAATTTCATCAAATTACAACTTAAGCTTAAATAGTTGTTACAATTTTATCTTAAACTTGAATAAAGATGATAATTTTTACTTTCTAATAAGTTTTCATTTAATAAGAATGTTTAAAATAAATTAGGTATGTTAATAAATTATAAAATAGTCTAATAGAAAATTGATGGGACTTTTTGAGAAAAATTGTATTAGGGTTTTTTTCTTAGAATTTTGTGAGGAGAAAGTTATTCAAGATCTTGTTCATTGGCTGGATTTAATTTGGTACAAAATTTGATTTTTTTTTTTTTAAATTAACGAGCTTGGGGGAAAATTTATCTTGCTTTTAGTTTAAATTAGTAAAATAAAAAGTAATAATAGTTTTATAAATACAATATATATATATATATATATATATATATTTTATGTATAATTTCCTCATACTAAAATACTTGTCTTAGTCTATAGTTGAATGGATGAGCATTGAAAGTTTAGTATAAAAATTAAAATGGTTGTATGTGCATAATTGTAAAAGAAAAAAAAAATAGACGTACTCCAACGTTATAAATTATAATTGGAAAAGATATTTCTATATTAATTTTTGTAGCAAAGTTGCAGCTGTTTTGGTTTTAATTGATGATAGTGAAGTATTAAAATAAATAAAGTAGACGTTTCTTTTGTAGGAACAAAAAATGAAATGAAGGGCTATATTTATGGGATTATTGATGGTTTGAGTAGCGACAATGTGGTTTGATTTTAAGAATAGGTGAGAGTGACGGGGATGTGATTTATATTATATTGAATCAATTTCCAATCCATTTTAAGTAGTAAATGCAATTCACCGAAAAACAAAAGAAAAGGAAAAAAAAAAAAAAAAAGGCATCTGGTCAACTCCTAGTGTTCGTACAATTTGGCAAATTGACTTCGATATATTTTACGAGGCGGTACATTGAAGACTTCGATATATGTTTGCAACAGTCCTTTCCCTTTCCAATTTCCAATTTCCAGCATACATTTAATTTTTAAGAACTATCTTTTTAAATTTAAAAGTCTTGGCTTCAATTTTAATTTTTTTTAAGTAGATATTACATCATTTGCAGCTATAAATTCTATTTATATTTTTAAAAGGTTGTTATTTATTATTCAATAGGTAAATGTAATGGCTATGATAGTTTCTCCGGAACCGGTAATTACTATATATTCTTTTTCTGGAAAAATAATCGCTTTGTTACTTTATAAAAGAAAAAATTCTCTGTCACTTAATATATGATTCGAGTAAATCACAGTTTAGAATTAGCTGTGCGCGGATCTTCAAATTATTATATTTAATTTGTCCCACATGGTTCACGCACGTGAGATTTTTCTTTTTCTTTTTTGTTTTTCTATCACGGAAGATTGAAATGGAGGTCTCAAATTCTTTTCGTTTTCACGTGGCCTTAACAAGTCTCTGACAGCGTGTGCATCGTCTTCATTTTTGGGCTTGGACCGGCCCATCTGCTAAAACCCCAACGGACAAAATAATCAAACAATTGACTTATGAACTATTCAAGAGATTACAAGAAAGTTACANTTTATAGTGTTTACGTAAAAACTATATTAAATTGTTAAAAATTGTTTTATATAAGTCGTGGTTCAACTTGACTTGGTTTTTTTCGTTACACATGTCGTACACATAGACATAAATACCAAACTTAATATCAAAATGAAAAATTTTAACTATGATGTTTGACTTGTGATATGTTAAATGGATACGATTATGACCTTTTATTAAAGATTACTTCAATACTTTTTAAAAGTAATAGTTATTTTATGATTTGTTCCAACACATAATAAATATTTAATAATTTATTGTTTGATCTTACAAATATATATTTATTCATACCAATGTGATGTTAAACTATTTGTTCTTTCTTTTAAAGTCAACTATTCAAATCTCATCCTCCATATTTTTATTTTTATTGTACTAAAGGATATATACCTTTCTCGATGGGAACAATTTCTAACTTTTTTTTTTAAAGTTATTTAATCATCCCCTCAAACTTCAATTTCATTAATTATTTTGCCATGTCAGTCAAAACGAGCATAACTCAGCAATTTTGACATATACCTCTAATTATCAATCAAATATGCTCTATTGCTTCAAAAATGAGAAAGAAGTACGAAAAAGACGTCTTAACTGCTTCACTCCAATTACGCTCATAACCTCCGCATTCGTATTTGTGGCATAGAAAAGCTCCTATAATTTTTTAGCCTCATTCAGAAAAATAGGTTTTATTTTGAACCTACCAAAATATGAAAACTTTTCAATTAGATGATTGCGTGTTCAATTCAAATAATCTTTTTGTGCCCAAAACGTGACAATCATTTTTTCCTTTTTATTCCAATCGGGATGTGACTCTGAGCATATCTTCTCATCTCTCTACTTTAATGTCACTGCCAGTGTTAAATTTAGACAAATTAGGGAAATAGCTATTTTTAGATTTTTCTTTTTAAAAGTGTATGGTTATAAACTTATATCATTTTTAAATATCAAACATAACCGTCCAAATATTTTAATTATTTATAGTATAATTCTCTTTCCTTTTCTGCCTTTGCTTTAATATAATATTTGTTTTAATTTATTTATTGTTTAAATTTTGATTTAGAAGCTATATTTCATTCAATTTTTTTATAAATAATAAAAAAAAATCCTAAACGATTTTTGGTAAAAGTGAATCCTATTTTTTTCCCACGAAATTTTATTAATGACCTACATTTTATTTTTAAGGTTACTGTGTCCTTGAGATATAGAGAAAGGGTCCTATTAGCTACCTTTTATCTCTAAAGGTAAATGAAAAAAAGATAAGTGAATGACCACGAAGACCTTAGAAATCTTGATAAATCTAAAAAGTTTACAAATGATTAGATTAAATAAAATATGTTCTTTCTGGACAGAAAAATAATATTTTTTTAGTAGGGATGAGTTATGAACCTCCAACCTTTAAGGGAAAGAGTACAACAAGTTGGGTGTAGGCCTGTTAGATTATTAGAATTATTAATAAAATATTGTCTCTAGAGATGGTATAGTGACAATGGTTTTGGACGGTATGCTATCACCTTCTATGAGATATTGGGTTCAAACTCTCTACTTGTCATTGTGTGCTCAGTCCAGACAACGAGTCTCGGTTATACATAGGAATACATAGCGTAAGTCAGATGAGATCGATTATAAAAAAAAATTATTGATAAATGTTATGGATGAGAAAATCCCTACTTTCTAGAATTCGAATTCTCCTAACTAATTTAAAAGGATATATCATATATTGCCTCGAGATTCTACTCAGATTCAGATAACCAAATTTCTATCAGAAAGTAAACCAAATCTAGTATGCTCACAACACGTTACACTCTATACTCAACTTCTCTAGATAACAAGTCAACAAATCCCAGAAAAGAAAAGTTGGTAACCACATATTTAGTAGATCGCATAATTTAGAACTGATTTTTTGGTAACTACATGTTGATATTATGTTTCCGATTTAAAAAAAGTTCCTAACGTCTAAAATATAATTATACCTTTACGCATTTATCTTTTACTCTAAATAAAATCAGTGAAACTAGGAAAAAGAATCCCGATCAAATTTCTGCATCAATAATAAAATATTGCAGTGGACATAAAAATGTTAGATTGTTGAGGTGATTAATTAACACATTAGGTGAAGTAGTGCTTTCAAATATTCCAGAAGCTAATAATTAACAAAAACTTGAGTTGATGAAGCAATATATATGTGTATATATAGAAAGAGGAGAGAACTTTCAGAAGCCGACCAGCTGGCAGCTTCCAATAATTTCAAAATGGAAAAAGGAGGGTAACCCTTAGCCAGCACATTAAAATATATATCAAGCATTTAAAACATGATT
>NW_019104492.1:3428505-3501291 GCF_001995035.1 Momordica charantia
GCAAGCCGCAAGGGCCTACGACAGAGCTGCCATTGAGTTCCGCGGAGATAAGGCAAAGCTCAACTTTCCAGCTTCTGACTACGAACACGACCACCACAAATGACGCCCTATTACTATCAATAAGCAACAATGGAAGATGCTTCTACAAGAATTGGATTGGAAGCTTCTTAAGTTAATTTACTACTATTTCATTTTAGGATCAGAATGGAGTTGGAAGAGAATCAATTAGAGGTCGATGATGCTATGAAACCTCGTTCCGCGTTTTATCAATGGTACAAGGGATCTTTAGCAAAATTCTGTTACGTTCTTCCTTTACTACAAACACACAATCAAATTAATATATGTTTCTCTTTCTAAAAGAGTCAACCAACTGCACAGGCACTTTTGCAGTTGACTTCAAGTCCAAAAGTCACACGTGCCCTTTCTCACTGTACACAAATATATAAATAGTCCACGCCGAATTTTGTAGACAGCACAGCAGTAAAAAGCATCCATTCTGTGGGGTAAACACAGACAGTTATGACTTATCACTCACTTCTTCCGAATATTCTTCTTTGTTGACTTTAGATGTAAGCCCAAAGTCCAAGTGGCCACGACCTTTCTATTACAAACTGAATTCATGGGGCACAGATTTTCATACAAACCAATACCATGGACAGGAAAATACCTTCCGTCCTGGCCTATGAGATCAGCTACAATCTGGGCTTCTAATCTTTTAAAGTTTAAACTCGAAAAAAAAAAACAACTTCATTGCTAAATAGGAGCCGTATGCTTCTATCAAAGAGAGGTGAAAACTATCAGTCTGTTGTTCATAGTTTTAGAGGTGGTTTCATCTTTTTCTTGTAGAAAGGACGATTTGGTCGTCCATCCTTCAGTGTATAGAATTCAATGCACAGAACATATAATAGAAAAACTTAGAACTAAAAAATAATTAGGAGACAAACCCTTCAATTGGATCATTGATAGCATTGCAAATATTGCCTTCAAAATCAGGAATATCAATACTTCAGTCCCAATAAATAATACTAATTTTTGAAGCCAACTAAAATAATAACATGAGGGATCGTGCCCTGTCCTGGCACGTCACATCACTAGGAAGAATGAAAAACAAATTATCCCTTTTAGAGTCTGGAGAATGGCATTCCATGCAGTCACCACCAACGTTCATTGGCCATTCATCTAGAGTGGATGGGTCTCTACAGATGTGACTAATTCCAACACACTTTACTAATGCAACAGAAACACCAAAAAATAAAAACCAACCAAAACTTTGATTTCTGGACCGAAAACAATCCGTTCGATGCAAATCCGAAATCTAGGTAGCTCCCCCTTCTATACTCTGAGATTTCCACTCGATGTTTGCTTGGCCACATAAATTTGCTTCATCTTTGCAGAGGAAAAGTTCTTTTCAGCTCCAGACTGGTTTCTTCCCATGAACCCTGTTCTACGGTGGGACCATTCGCCGCCACCTGAACTATGCTTTTGAGAAGCACCACCTCTCTGAAAATTGTAACCCGAAGAATGACTGTATTGCTGGGTAGAAACACCCTTATGCTGAGGCGACTGAGATTTTAAATTGGTGCCTGAATTCTGGCCACTGTTGTTGCTACTGCAATTTTGAACACCAGTCTTGCCAGCATCAGTAACCGAGCTCACTGATAGGCTGTTAATGTCAACATTTGGCACTGAAGCCCCAGAACTGACACAACTTGAAGCATCAACTATTCCAAGTTCATCCGGAAGTTGGGTGACAGTTGCATCGGTTGCCACAGAAAAATTACGCTTGTGGTCAGAGGCTACAGAGGGTTGCGATCCAGGAAACCTGTTAACTGTAAATGACGGGTCAGCAGATGATGAATGACTAAAATGAGAAGGAAGTACGCCCTCCGCCTGCTGCTGCTGCAAAGGCATGGACAGAGGAACAGGCTGAACAGAGGATGCCGAAGAAGGCCAACGAGCTTGGACTGACATTTCAGGGGAGGCCTGCAAATATTTAACAGCAATCCATCAAAACTTTATGCAGCAAAAACAGAATCTTAATTGATTAGCAGCAACTGCCGATCTATGCATGCTACATTGTGTAGGACCAGAGATGCAGTTTATGGAACTAAATATAATATCTAACCAACGTGTTGTACATTTCTTCTGAATACTATGTCTGAAGTCCATAACACAAAAAATGTTCTCCCTCATGACACAACCACAAGGCCATGAAAGGAGAATAAAATAACCTAAATTTACCTGGAATGGAGAAACATCAAACATAGCCAAGGGAGAAGCCATAGGCAGCAGGGGTGAACCAGGGGCAAGATGTTGGATAGGAGGTAAGTTGGTGGGCATACGTTGAGCAGAAACCATATTTAAAGTTTTCTGATCTCCTTCAACGCCCAAAGAAGAAGGTCCAGGGCTGTGCTTCCAGTCATGCTGTTTTCCAGATGGAATATACGTAGCACCCATGAAACTCAAGCCAACTTGCCCAAACTGTCCAACAGGTGCAAAGTGATTGTATACAACCATGTGTGGAGGACCTTGAACCCCTGGGATGCCTCCCGGACTTATGAATGGGCCAGAAAAACCAGGAGGCCCATAGAATGAATCGACACCAGAATGGCACTGTTTCCAGGATCCAAGAGGCCCAGGTGCTGGTGCACTGCTTTTTTGGGTTTGAGATTGGGTGGTGGATACCGACTCATCATGGGGTCCAAAAGTAAAGACCGGACCCCCCAACATAGGATTTATCTCATAAAAAGGAAACTGGGAAGGTGAACCTCCGGGGAAATGTGAAAGCATCTGGCTTGAAGAATTCTGTGGACTAGGCAAAGTTGGCCACAGTGAAATTGGGGGGGTTTCAACAGACAAATCAGCAGGCAGAGCTACAGTAAGAGAGTCATCCGCCCTTGTTTTGCTAGCTAATTGCTGATCACCAGCTGAACCTGTAATACAGAAGTAAGCATCAAACTCGTATAACCAAAAATACAAACAAAATATGAGGTCAGCCTAATCATCGCAATTGCATCACAGCTTCCACTACCTGCTGTTATAACGTTAATATCTCCACTACCAAAATTGTTTGTATCAGTAACAGAAACAGAGCAAGTGCCAAGCCCATTAGTGACTATCTCGTCACTACTGATAGCTGCAACAGCAACAGCAGAAGCAGCTGCCTCCGCTTCAGCTTCACTATCTTCTATATGAGTACAGGATTCAGAGTGATGTTTCTCTTTCTCGAAGAAAATATGACAATCATTCTCAGCACCAGAAAGTTTGTGAGGAATTTGGATGTCTGAGTGACAAAGACCTGTGGGACCAATCCCGAGCAAAGTGGCACAGCTACCAGGAGGAAGAACTGTCGGAGATGTGACTGCACCTACATACCGAATTGAAAAGATAAAATTATAATTAATAACATTGAACTCCTGAAATCAGGTTTTCATGCATGAAATTCCCTTCATACTCACCAAATTGAATTTTCTCCCCAGCAAGCAAAGAACTGATTGGATTAGCAGCAGAAGAAAATGACCTATCCCTTGCCAAGATAGATGGTGATGGCACATTAGGATCACCAGCTAGGCTGGAATGATCTCCAACCGGAGGATGTAAATCAAACTGAGCAGGCTTCATAGCCTCATCAAGTTGGGTTTGTGTTAGGGCCATAACCTGCCAATGAATCTAATCAGTTCAAAATTCTATCGGAGATTATAACATATAAACCGAGTCAAATCACATTAGGAATAGGAACCTAAAGTACAATCAGCTAGAACTTAGATGAAGGTTCAACCCTTCTTGCACTCAAGTTGAAACAAACATAGTACATCAATAAGTTTTAAGGTCTTCTCCCAAAGTAACACAACATTAAATCACCTATTGAGATCCAGGAGTCCAAGAATGAAGAAATGAAGAAATAAATGTTAACAAGTCAATATCAAAATCCCAAATAAACATCCAGAAATAGATACAATTAACAAAATAAAACTCAATAAGGTCACCATTTCCACCTCTCTACCTGTTGATTAATACGTGAACCACCCCAGGAAGCAAAAGATGTTTGAACATTATCCAAAATATCATTCTTTTTATCGAACATTGAGCTTGACTCGAGATTTCTTCCATCACCAGTAGCCAAAGCAGGGGCACTTGACTGGATAGACCTACAACATAATATAAAATATTGGCCCAGATCTCATATATGATGCCTGTTAAAGTTTCTTCAAAATGAATACCAACCTGGCAGTATGTGATCTTTCAGTCTGGGAATCAGATTTCAAAGCAGGAGTTCCAATTGGGGCCAATGGTTGAGAGACTATTGGAGAACTAAATGCACTTGACACTACAATATTTCCTGATCCACGTCCATCAGTGGCAACAAAATCGGATCGAGTTCTCTTCACTGTTTCTGCTTCCTTAGCTGCATAAACTTTACTTGAGTTGACCGAGGATGATGCAATCTTTGAATTAGATCGACTTCTCCGTGGGATCTAAAAAAGTACTCATCAAATTTATTAAGCTTTAAACTTGCAGTAACAAAAAAATTAAATAAAAAATTAAAGAAAGGAAAACGTATAAACCTTAGAATTGTGAGACTTTGCCTTGATCTCTTTCTCTCTTTGTTCACGCCTATCATTTAGCATCTGCCTTTTAGATCGTACCTCAATGAAATCATCCTCGTCACTAGGAGCCTCTATGCCAGGTTGCTCAAATACGCGAATGATGCCACTCTGCAAAGGAGCATCAACATCCTCCCCAGAACAAATATTCTTTCTGAAGTTACCTTCACCAGAATACTGGCTGCCCTGGCTCTTCCCCAAATATTCTTTTTTCACTCCCTTTTCTGTTCTATTACCAGCATCGAGCTCTAGAGAAGAACTCACCCCTGAGCTTAATCCTTCTGATTCTAATGCTCTTTTTGATGGTTTAGTAGATATGACAACCTTCCTAGTTCCATTTCTTGCAGAACTGGCCGCACTTCTTCCACTAACAGTTGGCTTATCATCTACCTCCACATTGCTTGAAGAAACTTGACTGTTAGATGACTTTTTATCCACAGTTTCCCGAACACGAAACTCAGTTCGTGGCGCATTGCGCCTAGGCCGCCTCTGAAATCCACTAGAATCTAAACGAGTAGATTCAGAAGCCGGAAACGACAACCTAGATCCAGAATTTTTTACTGTAAATATATACTTCTTGCCTCTTCCACCATGAAATTGGCCACGAGCTTTTGACCCACCCAATCCCTTATCTCTTGAAACAGAATCAAATGGCCCCATCCCATCCTGAGCTCGACCTTCAGATTCTTTCCCCCTTGTTACCACGTAATGATCATCTGAAGTTGAAACATTGTGGTGGTGCCTCTGATGTTCTGCTTGAAAACCTGATTCAGATCTGGAATTGCTCTCATCAATGCAAGAACCTGCAGTTTGATCCTGCTGAGTTATAACTTCACTTTCTTTGTTATCTGTTAATGGTAATGACTTTGACTCCCCTGATGAATTCAGAGATCTTGACGCAAGGCCTTGTTGATTATCCATCAAAAACGGCAACACATCATTTTTCCTAGAATTATGAGCACAGGTTTCCTGAGAAGTTTGAATGGATGGAGCATCTCCTGGGTTTTTATTTAAAGGAAAACCAGTTTGAACAGTGGGTGGAACAAATGTCAGCGGTTGAGGAGCCAGAGGCAATACTCCTTGGGAGACAGAAGATGTATACCTAAGCTGCCCAAACTGGAAAAGAGGAGGCTGTGATGAATGCATGTGAGTCATTGATGGGGTGATCTGAGCATGCAAATGAAGAGGCATCTGTATAGAACCTATCTGTATGGCTGGTACTGGAGATGGTATAAGAGATGGACCTGAGAACAACCCAAACTGAAGCTTAACAGGAGGCTCGGCTTGGCCTGAAATGGCAGCATTCGGCACAATAACTTGGCCAGGTGGAGATTGAGAGGCCATTGAAACTGAAGATGAGATTGGCAGTTGAACAGACACACCAGATCTGCAAGAAAATTTTCCTTGCTCAGTAAGCTCGGATCCTGGCAATGCTTGAGCAGGTTTAGATAGTATAACCAGGTCCTTCATCTCCTCAGTGTCAGGAATCCTTACTTGAGAAGAAGCATCCGGGTATTGACAGATATTACTGTCAACTTGCAATACTTCAGAAGACCCCTGCTCTTCCCTGATGCAACTTGAAATTTCTGGTGTGACAAACATATTTTCCTCATTTCCTGAAATTCTTTCAAACTCATCATTTGGCATCCCCACTTCAACGCCTTCATTAAAACCTAATACCAAGTTATCTAACATGTGGGGTGACCCCTTATCATCTAAATGCAAATCATCAAAATCTTGTGCAAGGTCAATGTTCTCATCTTCTACTTCATGGACTTCATCTTCTTCATCATATCCATCGTCATCTTCATCATATTCTTCCTGTTCCTGCACATGCTCATTTCCAACAGCCCATTCATCTTCATCACCCGTAGATACCCTAGTTGAGGATATCATGATCTCTTTCCCACACTTGGTTGGTACAGCAGATTCAGTATCCTCTATCGACAAAGTGCCTTCTCTGCTAGCTGATAAAACAGGAGAATCTCCAGAATCATCCAAGTCCTCATGAGATAGATGAGTTGGAGAGGTTGGGGGGCTAAATACAGAAAGGGTTGACTGTGAGTCGCACCGCAGTGTTGTGTCGCAATCTGGTTTCTGCTCCTCATTCTCAGCATTGTCTAAATTAACATCGATTATCTCAGGAAATGAACGATTCTCATGATGAATATACCCTGTCTGAGCAGTAGAAACATTTCTTGCCGGATGGTCATATTGTATCTCACTTTCTACAATATCCCGGGGAACAGATTCATATTCACCCCTCACAGAAGATTTCTGTATGGAAGCTACAGATGGAGGAGGAAGAACCCGAGGTTGCCTCTGGGAATAGCGTGACCTTCCAACTGAATATGACCCGTCAGTCTCAGAAATTGGATTTACTCGTTCGGGGTAAGGAAAATAGAAGTTGTTGCGACCAGTCTCCTGCCTCCATCCATGATCACCAAAATTCTCGACATTATCCTGAAATTCTGAGTCAAAGTCGGGGCTTTGGCTATAATGATCACCACCCCCAGAAAGGTTAGGTCTATGCCCTCTTAGCTGAGAATAATCATCAGATTGTGGTTCTGTAATACCCCTTCTATGAGATATCCTAGAAGTAGTAAATCCAGCTCCCCCATAAAACTCTTTCCTGGAAGTTGCCCGCCCACCAATTGGTGCCTCTCGCCTGGGACCATTGTAGCCAGTACTCTGGTCCTGGACAACAAATTGAGAGCCACTTCCTCTCTCATAAAAATCTCTTCTCCATGAATTAACAGACTTTCCTCTGTCCACGAAGGCAGGAGAAGCATCTCTAGAAAATTGAGATCTAAGACCTACCTCAGAGGACCTATTTATACTAGATGACTCAGAAGAAGCAGATGTAGTGATTCGCTCCACCATCTTTTCACCATCTTCCCAATCAACAGCGTCTGCCAACCTAGAAACATCTTTTACAACACCAGGAATCTTCTTTTCAGGAATATCTGAAGTCGAAGTGCTTGATTTCACAGTTTCAGCCTGCCTCTTGGCCATCCTTTCCTCTAATTCTAAAAGCATTAGCTTAGCAGCCTGTTTTCTTCTCTCTTCCTCCAGAATAATCCTCTGTTTTTCCTCCTCTCTAGCTATCCGAAGTTCTTCAGCTTTTTGTATAGCCTCCAGTCGTTCTTGTTCAGCTCTCCATGCTGCTTCTCTGGCTTCCTCTTCAGCTCTTCTCTGCCTTTCTTCATGTTCCCTTGCAAGCGTCTTTCTCTCCTCCTCTTCTCTCCTAGCTAGTTCCAAGGCTCTTTCTTGCTCCTCAATAATTCGCTGCCGTTCCTGTTCCTGAATCTGTTGAACTCTCTCAAGCTCTGCCTCAAAAGATTCCCTAACAGGGTCATGAAAATCAGTCTGCTTAATCACATCCTTCTTCCTTTTGACCACCCCAACAATACCAGTAGCAAAAGGATCACGTCCATCAAAACCAGAGGCTCCAAAATCTTTCATAAAAGGATCTTCCATATAAGGTTTCTCAATCTTTGCAAAAGAACGTCTCTCCCTGCCAAAATTCAGCAACGGCTCATCAGCAGGAATTCTTTTTAAACCTGAAGAGTATGACGAGTTTGCAACTGAAGTATTGTGTGTTTCACCCCTATACCTGTTGTGTTGCTCACTACCATACTTGTCTCTAATAACCCGATCTGGTTCCTGGGAGCTGTAAGATTCTGCTGCACTATTCCAGGTTTGTCGCCCCATCTGTCCATATCCAGTGTCTCTCCTCCCAGGATCTTTATGAGCATGTTCTCGAAAATGGGAAACATGCATGCTATTGGCATTTGTTTCTCGATCAATGTTAGTAGGCCTTGCTGCAATATCATTTCTATCATTTCGACTGTCTGAACCAAATCCATCTTTTGGAATAGGAGTGTTTCTACGGAAGTTTCCTTCCCAGCCTTCTCTACTAGGTGTTCTTGCATCCCGACCATAAGGATCCACTTTATGGATGTCATTGGAATGAAACTTCCCAGATTCATCATCCCGCAGATTCCATCTCTGAGAAAAATTAGGAATGGGCTTGTGGGGAAGTGCACTAACCCGAGGCATATCAAAGTCTCTCTCCCAATAAGCCTCACTCTTTGGGTGGCCTCGATCCCTTCCCCTGTCGATCAAACCATGGCTTGTATCACGTTCGTCATCAGCCCAGTCTGATCTTGGATTCATTGAGACAAGTGGTAAAGGACCTGGGAAAAGATCTTCCTGCTTCCGAGACGACTCGGATGATTGAAAACTCCCCAAACTGAAAGTGTCGCCCTTTTTGGCATTTTCACTGGGAAGACCTTTTTGTGCTGACTGAAATTTGGGGCGAGCATCTATGCTTGAACTCAAATGAGAAGTATCTCTCTGTTCTTCATATGACCCTTCAGCCGCACGCTTCAATTTAGAACTCGGACCATCTTTCAATTTCTGGGAAGGCCCAGCTGCAGATGGTAACGTTGCTTGCAAAGAAGGGAAATCCTCACCTCTCAAAACTGGGGCTTTTTCAACTGCAGCATACACCTGAGAGGAAGCAGAAGTAGTCACAACTGGTCCTGTCATTCCAGCACGAGCAGAAGGAGGCATGTACACACTGCTCCCACCGCTCGCCCCATCAACAGTACGCAAAGATGGATCAATTCTATCAGCCATATTACTGCTAAGCCCTTCTTTCTCTGGCAAATCGTTTGTGCGTGGCTTCGTCCAACCCATACCAGCTGAAGTTGGCCTCTGCCCATTTCCCAAAACCCCTCCACCAGCTGGGCCAGCACCTGAACCCAAAGAATCAAGTCTCTCATGCTCCTTTCGCAGTGAAGGTAGATTCAAGGGGGGTGGAACAGAAAGCTTCGGCCCAGGTTTCTGGGAACTGCGGGGCCTCGAGAGGACCACCATTCCTCCTCCGGCGCCATGACTACCAGGTCGCGTTCGATTTGATCCATAAGAGTTGGGATGAGATGAATGATGATGGTGAGGCTGTCCATATGATTTATTCAGATTCACGGACACAAACTTGGTCCCGACGCCAGGATTAGCCATCGCAGGGTGCACCCCAAAACTCTAATCCGCTTGGCGGATCCCGATTCCCGCCAAAGCATCAAAAATCCTAACTTACCGTTCTAAACCGGCTGAAGCAACTCAAAGATTCTCCCTTTCGCAGATCTTAAAGCAGATAATCGATCGCAAATTAAAAAAGACTAATAATAAAAAAAGAAAGCAATGACAACGATACGGCCGACGGACTCTCTGTATCCCTGATGAATAAAATTAAAACAAGAATTAGTAGGAATTACAGATTCAGAAAGCTCAGGAGGACCGATCTAATAAACCAATCAAATGAATAGGAGCGGCAGAGTTGCGGCCCCTGGTATTAGGGTTTCAGAGCAATGCTGTGATAACATATGAAACAGAAAGAGGAGAAGGAGGAGCTTACCTCCAGCAGTATGTATGTAAGTCGAGAGATGAACCTGCGCCGCGGGAAACGTCTACAGTACGTCAGATGAAAGAAACCTACACTAACCAGGAGGGAAGGGAGATGGGGTGGACACCGAAACAATCAAGCACGGACACACCAGGGAATACCCAAACCCACCACGCCAAAATAATCAAATACCCTCCGCCCCTCTATTTTTCTTTAATTTCAAGTTTCGCCCCTCCATTCCTATTCATTTTGTATTTTCATCCTTTAATTTTCGGACTTTTCAATTAAATCACTTAACTTGTGTGCTTTATTTATTTTTATTTTTTTTTTTAGATTACGAATGTAGTTTATGGATTACGAATGTAGCTTATGAATTTTGTGTTCAATGTCTCGCTCTAAAAACTGTTTAATAAGTTTGTGTTTAATAGGATCCTAAATTTTAATAAATTATTGAATTCTAGATTTTTTTCTAACATGTCTCCGATATATTCAAATATTTTTTTAATTGATAAATTTGTTAGACAACAAAATTAAATATTGTGTCTAATAAGATTGTAAACTTTGTGATGTGTGAATTCTAAACAATACCGAATAGGTCAAATACAAATTAAACACATCTTGAAAGTTTAGGGAATTGTTAGATACAAATGTAAAGTTTAGATTATATACAAAATTCAAAATCTAGAGAACTTTTGCATATATTTTAAAATTCAAATACCTATCGAACATAAATTTTTGAAATCTAGATTAAATTTGTAGTTTAATGTTTATTTTTCTATTTTAAAATTCTTAAATATTCATTCATTTTTTGTTTGTATTGTAATATATTAAAATTGTTTAGTAAAAAATTGAGCCAATGTTTTAAAATTAAAAATGTTTATTTTTTTCAAAGTTAGTCTGTTTAATTCGAAATTCTGAAAGAATGCAGTAACAAATTGAAAGGGTAGAGAAATAGTTGAAATAGTTTATGAAATTATTTCTTTTTTTTAGTACAACATGTTAGAAATATATGTAAATTACTGTTGAGTTATGGAATTTTGGTTATGGAATTTTTTTTCAAATAGATAGAATAATGACAATAGTAATAATATACAAGTAATTAGGTCCAATCTCATTATAAAAAAGTGTATATATATTTTTGGTATATTAACATGAACTTAGGTCGATAATTGACATATGTCTATACTAAAAAAATCATGAATTGAAATAGTTTCGATCCCACATGAATTGAAATAGCTAACTCACATATGTCTCTGACCGATCAAAGTACGGGTGAATCGAAATCTCCCACTTTGATTGTTATACTAGAAAATGATTTTTTTCCTCGTCACTTACTCCCATTCACTCTCGTTCACAAGCTGTACAAAAACGACAGAATGCTTACTTCACCACGAAGGAAATTAGGAACATACTTTTTAGTGACCGACAATGATTACTCTCCACTAATTAAACATAACGATATAAATACAATCTACGTGATTTTTACCCTTTTTTTTTTAATTCTTAGGTTTCATGTTTGTCCATTCAAAACTTCTTATATAAATTATTTATTTTTCAAATCTCAAATTCATTTTTATTTATAAACTATTTTTTATAATTCAACTTTTCGTTAGTACAACATATAGATGGAGATCGAACTCGCAACATTTTAGTTGGAGATATATGTCAATTACCGCTAACATGGTCGGCTTAAAGTATAAGCGAGTGAGGCGATTATCTAAGACCTCCCATCTTATGAAGCCACATATTTTTCATATATTAGTATATATAATATAATATTATTATCTATTTATTTACTAAATATACTTTGGAATATAAAATAATATATTTCCTATAATATTGAAAATACAAACTAATAATAAATATAATTCTCTTCAAAAAAAATCTTTAATTAAATATAAAATTCATAATGAATCCGTCATATAAATTTCTCTAGATTTAATTTTTAATTTTTGGGAAGGAAATGAGACTAAAGCCCATCAAATTAAGAAAAAATTATAAGACGAGAAAAATGACGACGGGTCATGGAGACTCCATTACATACGCAATCAATACGGAAAAAGAGACTATTAAGAGATTCTTCACAAATATGTTAAACATAAGGGAAGAAACACTGTTTGACTAGCAAGCCAATATATACAAGAATCGGCTTCACGATAAATTTGTCGGATAACTTATTCTCGAAAAAGGAGGTCCTTAGGTTTTAAAACCATAGACAAAAGTACTCTCAATTCTAATTTGATACCTTTCAAAATTTGTCACTCTTATCTTTTTCTTCATGTTTGAAATCTTTCAAACTTCATTCAAAAAAAATATGTATATATATATATACATATATATATATATATATATATATATATATTAACATCACCGTTCAATACTCTCTCAAATTTTAGATCACATATATTTTTTCTTTTATTTTTTATTTTTTTCACAATTAAAATTTTTTCAAATTCTCTCCATAAAAAAGACTACCATAATTATATCTTCGGTAGGTTATACTAATTTTAACTTAATTTTGTCAATCCAAATGGTTAGAATAGAAACCAAACTTCAAAGTTTATTATTTTAACTTTTTTCGTTCCATTTCTTTCACTTTCTTGAAAATGTATTTCATATTGCTCAATATAGAGATTTGTTTAGGTTTTCTTACATGTTTCAATATAGAACACTAATATGTCTATAGAAAAATATGAATATGGATATGAAATGCTTAAGAAAACATAAAATATAAAAACTTATTGAATCTAAAAAAAGTGCTATAAAAACAATTGAATATGAAAAAATGTTATCAATAAATTTTTTTTTAGTAGAAGTAAAAGTAATAAAAACAATAAAATAACAGAAGAAATAATAGGTATAGATAAATCAAAACATAAACAAAAATGGTAGATTATGATATTTTTGAAAATGAAGCATCTAATAAATAAAGTCCAACCGAAAAAATAGGGCTCTGTTTCAAAATTTTGCCTAAGGCCACATATCATCTCGAGACGTCCCTGACCGCTAAGCTATGCTCCTTTTGGTATTTTTCTATAATTCATTTGACAATGGTAGGGTTTTATTTTGGTGTTATTAAAAATCGTAATTTTTCATTTGCAAAAAAAATTGTAATTATTTACTCATAATTTATTATGTGGTTACTTTACAATAATATTAAAAATATTATATATATATATATATATATATATATATATATATATATATGCATGCATAGTGTTTTTTATTTTTCTTGATTAAAAAAAACAGGTTTACAACAGGTTATAAAGCTAGAGTATAATAAATAAAACAATAGGGCGACTAAACAAATAAACTTTTTTTAATTTAAATCTCAATCTAAAACATGTTAACTTACAATTTAAAGTCTTGAAATGGGAAGGTCGTGTATTTATGAGCTTCAAAATAACTTTAATTTAATTTTATTACTATGGTTAGGTGAGTACTAATTATGGATTATACGGAATGAAAAAAAAAATCTTAAAGAAAAGTTCAACAAAAAAAATGTGAGTCTTGATTGATGACAAAATAAAATCCTAAGTCTTGAACAGTGATTCGATGGATGATAAAAAGAATATAATAATTCTCAATGTTTTTAATTCCTATCTATCCCCATAATTTTTATGAATTCATACTACTTTTGTTCTTCCATTTCTTTATTGTTTCTCTAATGCATTTTTTGAATTATTTTTGTTTTATTTAATCTCTATATTTATTAAATATTCAATTCAAAATTACATTACACGGGAATTGAAGGGCTTCCATTTAAGCTCAATCTAAATTCACTATTTTAGTTCCTATATAACTAGGCAATATCTAATATAACATACACGTGTTACTTTTCCGACCTAGTTAACATAAAGTACAAATATATTGATGGATTTATGGTTTAGAAAGCTAACTTCACTGCTGTAATACCAGTTTATATAGGTGGAAGAGAACCAAAACAATGAAAAAAATGTGCACATATTAGGGGAGAGACAGATGTATCGCATTTTGTAGAGATTAGCTTGTACAACAAGAAGATATTTACAATATGAAACAGAAATGAACTACTAGTATATGTCGTATTATCAACTATCTTGAGAACATCTGAGGTGGATATAATCGATCTAATTATTCAAAGTGAGTTATGTAAGGAGAGATCTGAGATCTGCACAAAGAGAAAGAACACTCCAAACTCTTAAGTCAGCAAGGATTCGATCTAAACCCTCGATAAGAAGAATCAGATTTCGTACACTACCCCATGCCTCCATTTTGTAGATTGTTAGCAGGGTCAAATGATCATTAACCGTTTTTTATAGTAATACTTTACCTAATGAATCTAATAGTTTTGATAGGTATAATAACAGTACTATATGTAGCAATTTTAACTCTTGCTCAAAAAGATATTAAGAGAAGTTTAGCCTATTCTACAATGTCTCAATTGGGTTATGGAATCCGAAGATCATCCGCTCAGAATCGCCTTCTTTAAATAGCTGGAATGTTTATCTGAGATAGCCAATATTTAGGAAAATCAGGCTTTTAGCCAAACTTCAGTGCATAGCTTTTTTAAGACTAATCGTGGATTTACCAAACTATTTGGTATTACTCTGGTTGAGCTAAATAGGCCTGCCACTGTGTATTTCAAAAGTGATAGAAAAAGGTCACATGAGTCGATCTTTCCTTTTTCTCTACGTGGCTGGTCGTGTTTTGCCCTCCAACTACTATTAATCATGAGGGAAGATAAATAATAGAGAAAATTAAGTCATGAATAAACAAAATCATGTTTAACTTAAGCATAGCTTAACCGATTAAGTCATAAAGTAATATTTTGCAAGGTGTGATGTTCAAATTTTCACCACATAGTATCGTTGACGAACTAAGAGTAAGAAAAACACACGACAAAATCACAAGAGGGAAATAGCTATGTAACAATTATCTATTTTAATTTATTGTTAGTTTGGCACTATCTCTAACCAACCAATGGGTCATGAGTTTGAATCACCTACCTCACTTTTTTATTAAAAAAAAATCGATTTGTTTACACGTTTATTCTTGAACTTTTATAAACCATTACGAAAAATGTGATTGAGAAGGGCAATATTTTTTTTTATTACAACATATGTGGGATGGGAGGTCGAACCTTCAACTTAAAAAAAAGAAATAAGGTACCTTAACCATTGAATTATGCTATAAAAAAAAGAAATAAGGTACCTTAACCATTGAATTATGCTCATATTAGCATTAGAACGAAGAATAATATTGTGTGTTTAAAAGTGAAAAATTAAGTCTATACAACATAAGTATTGATTACCTTGTCAAAAAACATAAGTATTGATTATTTTTTGTAAACCTACTTAAAAAGAAAAATAAAAAAAGGAAGGGACAAACAAATGACTTAATGAATGTAATTAACAGGGCTAGACGAAATTGTTACAGTTTTACAATCATGTTAACATTCTGTTTGGCTTCAAACAAGGTTAAAACATATTTAAAATCATACAATTAGAAACATGAGAAATGATTTCAAAGTCTTTTTTTCTTCTTTTTTTCTTCTTTTTTAAGGAAAATGATACTTATATTCATTAAGAAGAAGTGCCACACGGCCAACATTTGACAAAGCATTTTCCTCTACAAAGCTTTGAATCCAGAGAGGAAAGTTAAGAAGCCATGAATTTGTGGTACGAAAATGCAGGACTCTTTTAGCTAACATGTCAGCAACCAGATTTTGGATGAAGTTGCACTAAAGAGCAAGCACCAAAATGAAGCGCTTGATGCTCGACATCGTGGAGCCAAATTAGTTCAACATTCATGGCCGAAGAAACACCCGCAAAGAAGAAAATGCCTCCAGAGTATTAAGGATCTCACATTGAAAAGAAAATTGACATAACAATGGTTTATAATAGATATGTGATCCCCTCTTCTAATTGCTAATTGGTTTTGAGATGAAATCTTATCAATATTGATATGGTATCAAATGGAGTGCGGTGGATAAGAGATTTGAACAAAGAGGGGTTTTGCCACCTTGATTTCTCTATTTGAATTTAATTTGCATCTTGGAAGGAATCAAAATAAAAAGTAATCCAATCACACTATAAATTCAAGGACTTAACTGTTTTAATTGATTTGGTTATGATCATTCTAAATTGACCAACAAGTGATTGCTACAAATGCTCGCGTCCACCGAAATGTTGGCAGAGGGAAGGATTCTAACCCAAATGGCGTGAGCTCTCCTACCCAGAAAGAGGGGGTGTGAAGTCTCTATATCCGAATAAAAATGATTTGAAACTAATATAATTAAATTTATATTTAGATGCTCACACTAAACAGAATAAATAATAAATTTACTAAATTTAATCTTAATATATTAATTGAAGATTACAATACAATTAAGATTAAATAAGTAGCTTACCTACGTACTTTCGTACTAAAAAATAGTTTACCTGGAAATTATGTGAAATATTACAAAACTATATTGTTTTGGTCAATCATTTTTTTAAAAGCGAAATCATCATTCGAAATAGCCACTCTCGTCTTCTTTATGCGATAACAATCAACGTATGGACACATTTTTTTTTTATAAGAACATAATTTATTTAAAATCCATTAGATTTTGAAATTACTAAAAATTATAAGTCAAGTGTGCATATCAACACCAAAACATTTCGATTCCTGTTGGCTTGTTGGGGGATTGAGCAATCCAATTTGTCCTATATGTCATGGGTTCGATTCGTTTCGGCAGAGCAGATGAAGAAAAAAAGTGTGCAATGATTCATGGTCCTGTTTCTTCGTTGGTACGACTGTGAATTTGGACAGAACGTAAAATACATCTAATTGAAGGAGGATCTTCTTCATTTCGAAATTTTGATCGAACCATGGCCGTTAACGTGCCCATTAATTTGCCCAGAACCAATCCTTCGTTCAAAAACCACGATCGCGTTAACGGTCGTGGTTCAACCAAAATTTCGAAACCCTTAAACTCTCCTTCTTTCAACGTCGAAAACCAATGATAACTCTTAACAAAAACCCACACAAATCCACGCAAGCCTAAAATTTCAACGATTTCTGCAGCAGAAAACATAAACCTTATTTTAGTAATTTATCACTTCAATATTCTATTTCAAAAAATAAATTGATTGTCAATTTTTATAATTGACATCAGTTGAACAAATTAAAAACCTTATTTATGTCATTTTCCCAAAAAAATAGCGTATGGGCAGTATAGGAAAAGTTCCGCTGCTAAAATTGCAGAAGAACACGCAGGGCGGGAGCGCTGAGCATGGCGATTGATGGAATTGAAGCTTTCTCGCCTCCCTCTCACTCATCCTTCCATTTCAGGTATTGATATTGCTGCCTCCCGCTATCTTAGTTTCACCCATACTCAAGATTGCCTCTCTGTACCGATGCCCATTCTGTCTTACTTTCTCAGTCAACCGCGCCACTTCTATGTTGCCGTTGACAGGATCCAGTTCAAGATGGTCCTCTTCTCTCAATCTATGCTCAACACACATTTTTGAGATTCCAATTGCAATTTTTGGTTACTGTTTTCATTGGGTTGAACTTTTCTGGGTAAACTTTTTCCGTTCCCCTCCCTGCGCCGTGTACTTGGCAGGAAACGTTAGTGGGCTTATTGGATGTGGCCGGTCGCCGTCCGTCCTTGCCGATGATTGTGTGCTGTAGTTCTCGCGACGAGCTCGATGCTGTCTGCTCCGCCGTCTCCAACCTCCAGTACATCTCTTTGGCCTCTTTGGTATGCTTATTTTTGCTCTCTTCTAGGTGAAATTTGTGGAATTGGTCTAGTTGGTAATCTCAAATCCTCAAGTAAGAGGCTGATGTGCATTCTTTTGTGCCACATGACGAATAATTTCATCTTAAAGCAACTAGTTACCTGAATCAATCTTCAATGTAGGAATTGTCAATATGATAAGACGCTCGGATCATAATAATTCGAACAGTATCAGTTCTGTAGGTTGCATTGTAAATCTGGGTTCTTGAGTTCTGAGGCTAAGATGCTTGATTAGAAGAGTGCTGTGAATATGATGGTAATCCCGAATATTAATAAACTTCACCAAATTCTTTTATTCAATTTTAGATGGCAATCGAAACTGAGTTATGAACTAACCAATACGGGTGCTAGTTGTGCTATTTGGATTCAACTTTAGAAGCTTTATTAGCGTTCTTTTATTTCCAGTGACGATTTTGGTTCACGTGTATGTTCTCGTCTTAATGCTCTTTTTGTCAAAAGCTGGGAGTTCATATGCCTCATGTTCCAGTAAAGTAGTAATTGAACTCCAACTGATCGGATTATCTTAACGGATCACCCTAAAGTGGCATGCAATGCAATTTACTGTTTTGAGTATCCTCCATCATACTTTTTGTGAGCACTGATATATTGTTTTGACCCTCTATTCAGTCATCTGTTGTTTCTGTTGTTTGTTCATTTACATTTACTTCATAATTATTACAGTATTAGGATCAAAGTTTTTGCGATAGTTTTTACTCTGCGCAAATTGCCCCCTTTTCATTTAATCATACAACGTGTACATTTTGTCTTTTTCCTTATTTAGTCAATATGCTACCCATGTTAGCATACATATGGGCTAGCGACCATATTGTGATTGCTCTGTGATAAGACTTACTGAGTTACTGTGTGAGTTATATTGATGCAGTGTATTTATTGCTTGTCATATTCAGTACAGTGACCTTGCAGAAGCAGACCGTACACAGATTTTAGAGACATTTCGCCAAACATCATCAAGGTGGAGCCAAAGTTTCAGTTCTCAATCAGAAGACAAATGTGAGGTTGAGAAAGATGGAGAAAAATCACACATGATTGTAGTAACAGACGCCTGCCTTCCACTTCTTGCTTCTGGGGAGTCACCTCTTTCTGCCCATGTTTTAATTAATTATGGACTACCAACCAAGAAGGTCTAGTTTTTAGACTACTGGATTATATATATAATTTTTTTTATATCCAGGAGTCGGAGTTTTGCTCTCCTGTACCCTACATCTGCCCCTGCCCCAAAAGCCCGAACCTAGGAGATGTTAAAAGTTTTATTGTATTAAGGTTTGAACCTTCAAGTCGGTTTGACCAAGAGACTCAAAGCCATGGCAAATGGGGCCGCCCCTTGGGGACTTCAGACTTCTGGATTATATTAGCCGATAACTTGTAAAAATTCGTATTTGATTATGTCAATGGGCATGACAATGATGTTCAGAAAATATAATTGTTTTCTGCTTCAATTTTGTTCCACCAAATATTACCGAACTTCTTATCCTCTTCTGTGATTGTTTGGTGGGGGATGCTTTCAATATGCAAGAGCTAGCCTTTCTTGTTTTATTTAGTTGTCAAAATTCCATAAGAAGATGTATGGACCATAAAAGCTAGTTACGATACTTAGATTAGATTTAACTATTTCTATATAAAGCGCATCTGAAATCATTTTTCAACAATTGTAGTTGTAAGTCTGAGGCTTTATACTTCAAATTGTATTAATAAATTGCATGATTGTACTAACTCTTCCTGTTGCTTGATATGGTACTGGTCTTTCTTCAACAATGTCATAGAAGAACGATACTATGTGAAGTTGTATGAAGTTTATTCACATGCAAATTTTTATACTTGTGATAGCTATCTTGTTTCTAAATTTCATGTGATTTTTGTTGCAGGAAACATACATGAGGCGCATGACTACTTGCTCAGCCTCAGGTCATTCTTCTATACTGCAAAGGATTATAATATAAGCTATGCATTTTGTCTAGGTTTCTCCATACATAAGAGTTGCTTCCTATTCTATGCATTACATACAGATGGGATCTTAATCAACATGGTTGTTGGGGGAGAAGTGGTAACTCTCAAAAGCATTGAAGAAACTAGTGGCCTTGTTATTGCTGAGATGCCCATTAATGTAAGTGTATTACTATCGCTTTGTTCTTCATATGTCTTAGATGAATAAAAATTTTGCTAAGAAAATCATTCTCAAATAATTATTCCTGAATGTTAGCTGGCCTTTTTCCTATAAAAAATGTCAAATCCTAGTGCTGCTTCTGTGTTTTCCACAACTGTTGAAGTTGGAATGATACCGTGTTGCAGATTTCTGAAATTTTGTGAGGATCTCTGCGATGGTGAACATCTGAAGACAACACAGAAGGTTTTCCTGTTGTATCATCTTTTGACCCTTAACACTTGATTAAAATGGCTGGGCCAGTGAAAAGATTGTCCTGTTAGACCGTAATGCTCTTGAATCACGGTATCTGTTTGATTTAGAAGGTGTCTACCTATACCAATTGAACATGTCAATGGTAACTTATGTTGGTTTAAGTGTATCCATCACAGAGCTTGTCAGTTTAGTTTATTGAACAAAGGCTATTTTACAGTGGGAATAGGATGCTGAGATATATAGTGCTGTAAGATTTTGGGTCACGTTTGATGCCGTTCCTGAATTTTTTTTTAGTATTTGTATGAGTAATCATGATGAAATAATTAAAGTTAACCTTGAAAGTTTTAATTCTTTCTTTGTATTTTAATTTATAGTCTAAAAGAGATGAAATTGATGGCAAGGATTTGAGATGTTTGGAGATTTTCTCCAAGATTTTGGGATCGAGCTTCATATAATGTTGATATATATATATATATATATATATATATTCTTTTTAAACAAATGTGGGGCATGAGGATTTGAACCTCGGATTTGGGAGTAGATGTTTACTGGTGAACTATGGTTATGTTACCGTGTTTGATATAGTTAATTTATGATTACTTACTAATGATAATGACTGTTGAAGCATATGGAAAATTAAAAATTTTAAAGTAAAAGATTTGTTTTTACTCGATTTGTTCTCTCCAAACATCTTTTTTATTTGTAGGATAAGAGATGATCCACTAATAAAACTATATAAAAGAGCCCAATTTTGTCCTTAGATTATGTGATGTGTCATCTGAAGACCGATTGTTACATATTGACCCGATTTCAACAGAATCCACCACATGTTGCCCCTTAATATTAATGGAAATACCCTTTAACCCATGTGATTGACAACCATATCATCTAACACCATCTTTATGCTATCATGATCTTTGAAATCTTTGCCACATGCTAAACAGGGTAATTTAATAAATAATGTCAGTAAAACAAATATTCAGATAGCCTTTCTTTAAATTGTTTTCTTTAAAAGGTACAATATTTACAAGAATTAGATTATAATTTGAAGACGAAAGCATTTTACTGTCCCTCAAGCAAACACTTAATTGTGGAAAGTCTTAATAGAAACAGTCATGATTACTATAGAAATCTGTGGACATATTAAGAAAAGGCAGAGCTTGTTACAGTAAGCTGCTGCTGTTGTTTGGTTCAAAATAAGGCAAGTAGGGCTGTAGGGGCTTGTCTGGTCTGGTTAATTTAATGTGGTTGTACTTATAAAAAAAAAAAAAAACAAAAGTCCTTCCACATGGTCCATTGGGATGGCCAGCTCATTCTCTGTTATTTCTACCTGCGAGTCAAAGATTGCTTCGAAAACCTTGTAATAACCAACGAGTATAATTAAATTCTAACCGTGTATATGTATAACTACACCAAATGATGGGTGAAAATTCGAAACCTTTATTACCTTTTTCGCTGGCAACACGAATTCCCCACCAACCCAGCTTTTTAATTTATTGAAAATATAAAAATATCTTTTTTTCTCTTTTATTATGCTTGACAAAAAATAAAGGGAAGGTTACCACCCAGCATGGATCAGGTGGGCTTGTCAGTGCTGGCACTGTTTGTTGAATATAAGCTGTCTCTTTTTGTGTCGGTCACTCTCAGCCGTGATTGTGTGTATAGTTAGTGTTGTGATTTGTGAAAGTAGCATTATGGGTTGCTTGGACACGTACAAGAACCCAGATCAGAAGGGACATTGCCCTCCCATGAGCCCAAGACTGTCCTTTTCCAACGACTTCGTCGAATCTCAATCTCAATCTCATCACAAGAAAGAAGAAAAAGCCCCAAAATTGGATCAGTTCCACTTCCCAACCCCAAATAGTACAATTTCCTCCGACTTCGAATTCTCATCATCATCAGCAGTGACGACCATGGCCGCCGCCGACGAGCTCTTCTTAAAGGGCAAATTGTTGCCCACTCTTAGAGACCAACTTCTCCTCCACGACGACGATGATGGCACAGCAGCCTCCTCATTCGGCTTACCAAAATGGAAAGCGTTTCTAAGCCTCAAGAGACCATCGGCCCAAGACGGGTGATGGGCAACGACCAATTAGCCGCCCTGAAACTGGAGGATCGGAACCACTGCATCTTTTTTGCCTTCTCTCTGTTTGGTATATTTGGTTGTTTTCCTTTTAGGAATTCCTATAATTGTCCCATTGCCTAATTTGCACTTCACACAGCAATTTTTTATTCTCCCCTTTCTTTATCTAATTTTCTTTCACTCTCGCTTTGTAGCTCCATATCCATAGTGGGTTTGTGTTTAAGTTAACCCAACTTTTATGTTTTGAAGATTTTATTGAAAGGAACCATGTTGATCTGTAGTAAGGTAAATCCATCTTCAAATATATTATGAGTGTACTTAGTTTAGCTAAATTTATAATCCGCGTACATCCACTACGTATACTCGGTGTTTTCTGTGTGTTCTACCTACTCTTGGTTCAATGGGTAGATCTTTAAGTTTTAACCAACGTTCTAATTTATTATTTATTATTTATTTTTAATGAATAAGTTGGATGGGAGTGAATATGAGTATAGTTTAGTGGTTAAGATATATCGTTCGTTGGAAGTTCAATTTCTCATATTCGCATTAGTTGTAATAAAAAAACTAGGATTGAAAATTCATGTTATTGATGTTGAAATTCAATTGGTCCACATGTCGCTTCAATAGAGCCGTCGGACAAGTCAACTTGCAGTAACAAACCTAGACTGGTGTCCTACCTAATAGATCCTCCAACGGTCAAATTAGTAAGTGAAATGGAGATGAGATCCTATCCCTTTTATAGGTGACGAAGCCGACCAGAGAGGATGCTTGGCATGGTGGGTCGGATTTACGTACGAGCTTTGGTGGGTCGTTAGGGGATATTCTCGACATATGGTATCGCTCCCTATCGCCTGCCATTTTGACTTGCTGCAGACAACAAGCAAGGCGTGTCGCACAATCATCTGCACGTCACTGGCCATTACGATGTCACTCCATTTATGCGTCACAAGTTCATAGTGGTCCCTACTGCCATGTGTTGCTCCGTGCGCTCCTCATACATGCAGCTTAATTTTCACTCCAACGCGCCAATACACTTTTTTATTCTTTTTTACCCAACGTACAAAGAAATAAAAATTTTTTATTATATTAATTTCAAATATTTTTTTTCTTTGCAAGCAAAACGAAAATTGGAATCATTTAACGTTCCAAATTATGAAGTATAAAATTACTTCTTGAACTTTCTATGTTTCACGTCATGGTATAAATTTCCTACTACCAAAAACAAGCAAATATTGTTCCACATTGATTGCTAAGTTTATTGGAACCTTTTCTCCAACCAGTTTCATACTTAAATTGAATGTGTTCACGTGATATTACTATATATTCTACCTTAACATGTACACCATGCCATAGCCAAAAATAATATTAACAAGTCTTCTATCATATTGCCGAGTAGAAAATTAAGTCAATAGTTGGATTAAATTTAAGTTTATTTTCACCTCATACAACTTTGAAACAATGGAACTTTATCTACGGATTCAACTTTCCATTTTTAATTTAACCTGCTAGTGATTTTAAACACGAGGCAACAATTTTTACAAACTGTTATGCATACTATTTTTCAACGCATTTGGATTCTTTTTAGACATACGTATGGTTGAATTAGCTCATAGTTGAAACAAAAAGAAAATAATAGCGGAATAGTCCAATCCTCCTATGGTATGTTTGAGAGTGATGATAGAACGAGTTTCTTAAAAATCAATTTAGAGTTATTTCAAAATTTTTAACAATCAATTTTCTAACTTGTCAAATATAATAAATGACAAAAATATTTTTGTCCGTGACAAAATTGCTCCATCAAACTTTAGAAAACAAAATTTACCATATTTGGAGATAATTTATTTAAGAAAAACCAAATTGAATTCTATTCAAGTAATTTGAAGGAAGAGACGAGAGCGGCGAGGAGGGAATAGTCCGGCGATAAATCGCGATAAAATGGTGAAAAACAGGGCAAGATGTCCGACAGTTGGGTGTAATATACACGTGGCATTTAATATGGCCTTCAAATGAATTCCTTTTGCAAATGCTAAGCTCAACATCGCCGCCTTTTGTGTGAGCGCAGAAGGTTTCCCACCAAGTAGCCACCTGCGACCGCGACCCTGACCCTGCGTCTTTGCAAACTCATCCTCAAATCCAATCCACAAAACTTACCGTCTTCCTCTTCCTCCTTCCTTCCCCAATGGACTCCGCCCCTTTGAACTGGGAAGCTCTCGATGCCCTAATCATCGATTTCGCCAGATCAGAGAACTTGATTGAGGATTCCTTTTCATCCTCCCCTCCTTCTTCTCCTTCTCCTTCCCCTTCTTCGCTTTCTTCCTCCTCTTACCATTCCAGGTTGATCATCCGCCACATCAGGCGCTCTTTGGAGGCCGGTCATATTGACTCTGCCATTCATCTCCTCCGTCTCCATGCACCCTTCATCCTCGACGATCATAGGCTTCTATTCCGCTTGCACAAGCAGGTCACTCTAATTATCCTCCGCCTCTTTCTGCGTAACCTTGTTTTAATTTTTTATGTTTTCGCTAATTAGGGTATATTTCCCTATTCTATCACGCTGCATCAAAGACTGGAAATTGAGAAAAATTCAATCCATTTGTTTGGTGGCTCAACATCCTAGTCAGCGAAATTTATTTCCATTTTCTGCGTTCATTATGTTCAGAAATTTATCGAGCTTTTGAGGAAAGGGACTGCAGAGGATCGTGATTTGGCCATTCAATGCCTCCGGACGGCCCTCGCTCCTTGTGCTCTTGATGCATACCCGGTAAACAGTTTACACTTATTAATGGTTTGGTTTGAATCGATGTTTCTATGGAAATGTTCTCTGCTTCTCGGATTCTTCAAAAAATTATTTTCCTTTTAAAAGAAATGAAATTTCCATTGAAACTCCAGTTGGCGTAATGATTATTCCCCAAAAAAGGGCACCATAGAACAAATCTGACAGCATTAGGTTTCCCTTCAAATTGATCATGCATAGTAATTGTTCCATTATGTCTCCAGCCCTCTGCGGAACAAACCACTGTGCTACTTAAAATCAGACACTGCAACTTTTCTTCTATGGTTTTGGCTGACTTCTCTTTGATTTATGATGAAGGAAGCATACGAGGAGTTCAAGCATGTTCTTCTTGCGTTCATTTATGACAAGGATAATCAAACATCCCCCGTGACATATGAGGTGAATAATATTCATTTCTCTCTTTTCACTTCAGTAATTATTACCTTCAGTATTTTTCGATGTTCTTTAGTGGATGTTGGCCATGCCGTTGATATGGAAACTCAATAACATATGACTGTTCTGATAATTTAGAATGTGAAGTATAGGGAATCGTCGACAATTAGAATACATGTTATATTTAGTATTTGGCTATCCAATTAGAATACATGTTCTATTTAGTATTTGGCTATCCTTATGCTTCAGACAATAGTAAGGGTAACCTTTCCTTTTTATTCAAGGACTTCCCTCTTTCCTTACTCTCTTAACTACGAAATTTTAAGAATGGAAAAAAAAAGTCTCAAACCTATGATGGTTACCTACCTTATGTTGTAGGGTCAAGCGGCTGCTCCGTGAGATTAGTCGAGGTGTGTGTAAGTTAGCTCAGACATTCACGGATATTAAAAAAGAAGAAGAAAAGATTAAGTCAGTCCACTATTTTTTGGGATTTGGACACTTTTGTGGTTCATAAGCAATCAAACTGAAGTCTAATGTTTCAAATTAATTTTATTTGTAACATTTAATTTAAAATGGGCTCCATTTAGGCACATGGCGTTCTAAGTCCAGTACATATTTCCTTTGCCAAGAAAATACGAGTTGCCTGGTTCCGACATGGGTTGTAGAATTTTCTTGCATATTGTCGAGGTGTTTGAATACAATGGCATAGGAGGTACCTAGGAAATCTAAATCTTATAAAGTGGTTTCTTAATATAACACCCATAGGGCGTATTTTTGAGTTGTTAAGTTCCTTTGTTCATTTGGCTTTTTTACATGGTAGAGACGTTATCCTTTGGAAAATAATAAAGAAATAGTTTTTTTTTTAATTTTATTTTAAAATATTGTTAATTGTTATTATTATTTTATTTATTAGAACCAGAGACAATATTTTCATTCATATTAGTAAAAAAAAAAAACAGCCTAAAGGCAGAGGGTCGAGAGAACTCTCCCCTACAAGCTATACAACTACTACTTTCCAATCTTGTAAAATCATTTGTAGACTATAATTACAAAAGACCTTCTTGTGGATTGTAGCCCACCAAGAAGCCATATGTTGAATATTCACCCAAAAAGAATCCACCGAAGTGCTTCTATCTTAAAAAATTATGCTATTTCTCTCTTTCCAAATGAGCCAGATCAAAGCTCTAGCTACACAGTGCCATAGAACAAGGCTTTCCCCTTAAGGGCACCACCACCAAAACTCTCAGAGATAAAGTCATCTATCCTCCTAGGGAGACAAAGACTAAGGTCCAAACACGAGGCTATATGAATCCATGCTTTATTAGCTACCAAGCAATGTAGAAAAAGATGTTCCACCGTTTCTGCATTCTTTTTATTTATTTTTTTTTTTTTTGGAATCCGTGTGTCCGGGCCAACTTGCGTGCACCTCGACTAATCACGGGTTAACCGCCTGACCCTACTACATTTGGTTGACAAGGTAACTCGTAGGATATTAAATCTTAGGTAGGTGGCCACCATAGTTTGAACTCATTCCCTCTGAGTCCTTTACTATTTACAAAGGCCCTCATTGACCACTTGAGCCATCCCATAATGGTTCCACCGTTTCTGCATTCTGTAAACACAGACTACAAGTTGAGGGAGAAAGATGCCATTGAGGAAGCTTTTATTGTAGTTTATCAGCTGTATTAATCCCTCTATAGAATAAGAACCACATAAACACTTTCATCTTTTTGGGAACTCGGAAGTTCCAAATCAGATTTGATGTAGAAGACTGCATCCTTGGAGAAAGGGTCGTTAACGCCAAAAAGGCAGATTTTTCCGAGAAGACTCTTGACCTGTCTGCTTTCCACCATAAAACATCTCGGCCTTGCCCTAACACCACCCCGTCGAGCTTCTCCGTAAAGGAGGACCATCTGTCTAATTCCCTGTCAAAAAGATTCCTGCGCAAACTCAAATCCCAAGTCAGCACCTCTGACCTCCAACAATCTGCAATAGACTTACCTTTGATAGAGGAAAGAGCATAAAACTCAAGGAAAGAAATTGAGAGTGGAAGAGAGTCCACCAAAGTGTCTTCCCAAAATCTAACTCTGTTTCTCATGGAGACCTTGAAGAACGTAAGGCCTAGAAAAGCTCTACGATTGGCATCTATATCACTCCATGGCCTCCCTGCCGAAGATCCCTTTACGTTCTTTGTCGTCCACCAAAAGGCCTCCACTCCATAGATGGCTGCAATCACCTTCCTCCATACTGTTAATTGTTATTTGAGATAGGAATTCAAAGCTTTTCAATTCTGTTTTTGTTTTTTATCTTTAAGATAAATATTGCAATATTTATCCTATGGAGTCTCGATCACATAATTCTCCAATAACATTTTTGAAACGGGATACTTCTAATTGCAATTTGTTATTTTTCAGTGGTCTGAATAGGGTGGAATCTTGAATTGCATTTCATTTTTCTTTCTGAAAGTGCATCTTCTCATGTTTCAGTGGTCTGAAAGGAGGAGGTTTGATATTGCTGGATTAATGTCCTCAGTCCTACGAGCTCATATGCAGGCATATGATCCAGTCTTCTCAATGACTTTGAGATACTTGATAAGGTTACTTTTTTTAACAATGGCCAGCACGCTTGATAAGAATTTTGATAGAATATAAATTTTGAGCTCCTTTGTTGTTCTTTGTTCTTTTTTGCAGCATACATAAAGGTTTTTGCTTTCGTGAAGGTGTGTCATCTCCCATATCAGATCTCACCGAGAGGTTGCTCCTAGATGAACGTGATCCACCTGCAACACCCAAGGAGAGTCTGTATGAAGCACCTCCATTTGATGAGGTGAGATTACTGCTTTTTTAATAAAGAAAATTTATAAAAAATATAATTGAGCTTCTAGTTAGGCCCATCTAGGGCTGTGGTACAACATGAGAAATTTTACCCCTATTTGCGTGGGTATGGTTACTAGCCATAAAGAGTTGCCATTCTATGTGCCTCTTATTTTTTGTGCTTTATATGAGTGCAGGTGGACATTCAAGCTCTTGCACATGCTGTAGAGCTTACTAGACAGGGGGCAATTGATAGCTTGAGATTCACTAAAGGTGATTTGTTTCATGCGTTCCAGGTTAGCACCTATTGGCTATTACATGAATGTATTTGAATGCTTATAATGTCCTTCTGGTCTATGTTTTCGCTGCTATTAGATTCAGTTTATGCAAATCCTTGGTTATAGATTCTACACCTATTCTACACTGTTTGCATCAGACAGGGTGAACCATAACTGTGTGTATTTTATAGTTTATTGGGCGTGTGTGCTTGGATTTGATACTAGCATAGGACACAGATTTTTTTTTCTCTAATAAATAAGAAAAAAAAGAAACTAAGCTTTCATTGAGAATAAATGAAAGAATATACGAGGGGCATATAAAAAAATGAGATCCACCAATAAGAACGGGCTCAGTCGAAAAGAATAACCTGACTGGTAATTACAAAAACCCTTAGAAACCGATGCCTATAAATCTAACAAGAACGTGGGACACAGATAAGGGACACTCACTTTGTGGGTTGGTGAATGGAAATGGATCTTGATATTGGAGTATAGGTTAATGGAAACATTAAGAAATATAAGGCAAAACTATATTTCATTTGAAAATCTGGTCGATGTAAATCAGTGTTGATTTTGAAGAAATGGTTTGCTGTTTGTTCTGTAAGTTTAGTTTATTTGAAATTTTTTTAGAAGTTTGCCAACACCATTCTCTTTCCACTTATTTCTTGATTTTTTCTGACATACAGAGATTGCTCCATTTAGTTATATTTTAATTATTTAAAATATTATTCTTATAAATAAATTATTTTGCACACAATACTCTCCTGATGCTTTTGTGATTATGACCACCAATTCCAAACATCTCAGCAGTTAAAAAACATTACTGTTCATTTTGTTTTAGTGTGATGATGTTTTTATTGATTGTATGAATTTGCTTCTTATATTTATCACAGAATGAGTTGTGTCGGATGAAATTGGATCTTTCTGTACTTGATGAGCTTGTTCGCGAGTATTGCATTTACAGAGGAATTGTGGATTCTGGTCGTGGACCTCTACCTGGTGAAACTCAAACTTCTTATCCCTTATCTTTTTATCATTAAGCTTACGTACTTTTTAAACTTGTTTGTCTTTCCTTGATAATCAGGGATGCAGAATCTCTCTAGTTCATCAAAAATCAATCAATCAGAGCTGGAGTATTGTTCATCGAGGAATTGTTCTTTTGAAGTGGACCATGCAACCAGTAAACTTTCTGATGGAGAAATTTCTGTCGGCAATTCCCGTGTGGATAGTTCTCCTGAAAATATTGCTGACGTGACCAGTTCACAAGGTACTGACATTGAATTACGATATGCATTCGAGCCAACAACCAATCGAGAAGATTGTAGCACTAGTGATTCAATTCATGTGGGAAATTCAAGAACATTACAAGTAAACAAGAATCGTGGGATTGTAGAAAGGAGCAAGCGTAAGAGATGGAGAGGAAGACATGATGATAGAGGACTTCATGATGTGTCTTACAGTGGATGCAGTAAACAAGAACTTAGCACTGCAACAGTGGCCAGTATAACCATTTCTAAGGACCAACAGGTACTTGTACATCCATTACTAATATTTTATTCCATCTAATGTAATAATCTGACTTGACTGTGTTCTGCAGAACCTTGAAAAACAATTACCATTAGAATCTACCTGTAAGGAGGATAAATATGAGATTGTCTTGGGAATTAGAGAAATGGCAAGTAAAAGGCTGGCTGCAGAGGTTGTGGAGGAAATTAACGCCCTGGATCCAAACTTTTTTATGCAAAATCCTATTCTTCTATTCCAACTTAAGCAGGTAAATTTACTGTTAAATAGGTCACGTGTGAGTTTTTCTTTTACACCAGTTATCCTCACTACACTGTTAGCTAGTCACTAGTGATGGTAGTTTGCATGAGTAAGCTACATATTGGTTTGCGGAGTATGGTCACCAATTAACTGAGACATATATTAGCTTCTTCCTAATCATTTCAAACCTTAATAAGTTGGACAGATTTGTTTATTTCATTTGTCTCGAGCTTGGAAGTAGACAACAGGCTTAACGTTTCTTGAAAACAGTATATTTAATACCTTGGCATTGAACGATTGGCAAATTCTTGTTGAATTATTGCATATTTATTTGCAATTTATTTGACCTTACAATGTCTCCAGGTTGAATTTTTCAAGTTGGTTAGTACCGGTGATTATTCTAGTGGTTTGAGGGTTGCATGCACTCACTTAGGCCCATTAGCAGCTAATGATCCTTCCTTGTTGAAGCAATTAAAGGAGACCTTATTGGCTTTGCTCCTGCCCAATGAAGATTTACTTGGGAAAGGCTTCCCTATAAATGCTCTTGCTAATTCTCTTCAGGTATGCGGCAACTTACCTAATAATAGCCCCTCATTTATTCTATTCTGTCTAGGGAGAAATTTGCCCGAAAATTTTAGATGCTACAAAATTCGCATAGAAAAATTTTATATTTGACTGATTATTAAAACAACACAGTAGCTTATTATAACTATATGCCCATATTCTTTGGCCAATTTGTCAATTTCCTAAATAAGCTTAGTGAGCTCAGTTTCTTCGTGGTATGGTTGGAACTTGTTTATCTTTGTGCTAAGTTAAAAGTGAAGAAGGTGGTACATTTTACAATATGTATATGTAGGTCACTTTGGTGGAGTGGAAGGGAGGTGAGTTCATGATGCAATCCTTATGGCTGCTAAACCCGTGGAGGGTCAGAAGTGAAGAAAATATTTCATTATCAAGATAGATTTAAGAGAAGTCTACGAAAAAGTTGGTCGGCATTATCTTGACAGAGAGAGTTTTGGTTCCAAGTAGAGGAGTAGACGCCTTTCATCAGTAATTTTTTTTTCAATTGATAGGAAACAAACCAATCTCATAGATAAAGAGGAGATTTACAAAAAGGAGATGAAATATCCTCAAAATTCCGAGGGGATTACATAAAGGATCCCAATTGGCAATGATTTGTGTCAAGCCATAATTACTACGAAACCAATCTAACTTGATCCCAAAACTCATCAATAGTAGTTTCTCTCTTGGAAAGTCCTTCCTCTTTCCTCTTTTCTATTCACTTCCATAACTGATCTTCGGTTGGGCAACAGAGGAAGGAGGTCAAACAAGGGGTTTTAGTGTTAGAGCTCAACCAATTCACATAACGCATCTTCTATATGCAGATGGCAGTATATTATTTTTCTCAAAAACGATGAAGGAAAAGTCTTCAGTTTTTGGAAGCTACTTCGTACATTTGGAAGTCCTCGTGTTTGAGCATCTATCTCACATAGTAGGGTGAATGTTGTGCACATGGGGGCAGAGAGAACAACTATATTTCTAGACTGAAGGTGGGAAGTTATTACCATTCATGTCAGCCTCAATATTATTCAGCTCCAATATTGGCCTTAATTTTTAAGACAAAAAATGCAGCATTCTCCAATTAAAATATTTTCTATTTGGATATTTTTCCAGATCTACAATATCATCTTCTACTTGATAATTATTGATAGGTTTCTTTGTTCCTTTCATCCATCACTAAAAAATTATTACTTGTTCAAAAAAACGAAAAAACTTCCCTTTTCTTGTCTAATATGATAGGAATGCTATTACGACAATTTTATGAATATTATTATTAGTAACTGGATAGAAAGGTTGCTACGTGGATTTGTTATAAATAGAGTGGGTGGGAAAAGGTAGGAGTGGGTGGTTTAGGCTTGAGTAATACTAGTCAAGAGAGGGAGGGCCCAAGTACCTTGAATTACTTGGGAGTTATTGTAGTTCTTCTATATTTTATATTTCAATAATATTCTGGTTGTTTGGGTTCTTAGTGGGAATCTGAACATTTTCTTTGGAAGCTGATGCTATTTGCTAGACTGACCAATTGGAAGAAAGTTTGGAAGCAAGTTCCATAAGTTGACCATTATACCTCATCTGGCCTCCCCAGTCCCCACTATCCTTTCTAATGAACGCTATCACTTCCTATCTCTGTAAAGGTTTCAGCTGGTGAAGGTAAAAGGATTAAAATATTTTTTCTAGGCTTCATTTGGAAAGGACTTAATTTTGATGGTGGCATTCACCTAAAAATCTTAAAGACATCATTAAAGATTGTATTGTTTCTTTCTAATTATGAAGACCAGAGCAAGGCCCTGGAAGCACTTTCCTAGAGATTATAGCTTCTTTCTTGAACCATCAACCTAGAAAGCACTTCCAGGTATCAGTCTACGTTGTCTGCAAAACAAGTATTGAGGCCAAAAATCTTTATTATGGAGGGGCAATCCACCCTTCAGTGGCATAATCACAAGAGTTGGTTCATAATTTCCTCATCCTTCTTGCACAAGTGATAGATCATGGAGAACTGGAAAGGTAAAGCTTCTTCTTTGCAGTCTATCATGAGTAGTAAGACTTCTATAGGCTGTGGACCAAAGATGAAAAAAGCTTTGAAATTGGAAAGTGGAATAGAGCTAGAAGGGATCTATTTGAGATGTTCCAACCTTTTTCCAGGATGCATCATAAAAATATTTGCATCTACACCACATTTTTATTTGTTTTGTTTCCAAGAAAGACCGAGGAAAGAGATCAAGTGCATCTAGGTTGATTAGTATATCCTTCTCATAAAAAAAAAGGTTGATTAATCTATCTAACAGCCTTTAAAGTTTCCTTTCCAATGTCATGAGTCATTTCTTCAATTTTATCGAAGTCTGATTGCCCTCCCACTGTTCCGGACTTGAAGCTAATTTTCGGACATCTTATTATTTTAAAGAACTACATATTTTCAGAGCTGTTATTGTGCCACCAGGAATTGAAGTGGGCAGGGAGTGTGATTGCTGATGCACTAGGCACGGATATGGAGCAACTCTTGGTAGGCTTCAAGGTGAAGGGGCATATGGATAAGCCTATATCTCATCTGAATGAGCGTGATTATGAGACTGTGCAAGTATTGAATAGTATGTTGAAGAAAGTCTTAAGATAATGGATAGTTACCACATATATCAACGAGTTGTACTTTTTAACCAATTCTATGTTGGGTGATTTTCTAGGAAATTTTATTTGAAAACATTCAAGTGAGGGCAAAAGTATGTTGAAAGAACATGAGATGGTTACTACCTATAGCGTACCTTTTTAAGCAATTATATATTGGGTGAATTTCTAGGAAAGTTAGGACAAAGTAGGCTGAAAGAACCAGTTTTTAGGGGTAGTCTCCATCTTGAAAGCAACCGAAAACATTAGGTGGTATGTCCAATTTGCTGGGAATGTTAGAGCCACTACACTAGGTGCGATATTTGGAATCTAAGTGTGCACGTAGGACGTTATTGTTGTATGTGGATTTCAACAGGCAAATATTTTGGAGTTTATTTTAGAGATGGCTTTATTTTTATTGTTTGTAATGTTTCCATAATCTCATTTGTAGACCACCAAGCTAGATGGGACTGCATTTTCTATTACGAACTTCCAAAGTATTGTATAAGATAGTTATATATGCGAGCAGGTTAAAAAAATGCGATAGTAGTGTCAGAAAGACTTAGTGTAGGAGGCAGACCTTGTAAACTCCAAAATTTTCTCAGTACCAGGAATAGACGAAATACAACATCCATCTATTATCTGCCAAATATGCAGCAATATGACACCGATAATTTTACATTTGGGACAGGTTGCTTTTGGTAGGAGACTTGGTATAGAAGAGCCCCAACTAATGAAATTGATGAGAGCCACACTTCACTCCCATAGTGAATGGTTTAAACTTCAAATGTGCAAGGATCGGTTCGAAAGTCTTCTAAAGATTGATTCCTTGAAGGAAGTTAATCCACCTTTGCTTTCCACTTCCAGTGGGCTATTGAAATCAAACTCAGATAGTTGCACCCTTGGTTCTTCCCAAGTCACAAAATCTTCGGGTGCAAGAACCTCAGAAGACGGTAGCAGCCCCATACAAGCGTCGTCTAGAGATGCTTGTGATGAAAATGCTATACTTAAAGTCATGGTAAGTAATTTCAACTTGAAAAATAAACTTTTATCATCTCCTTTATGAGTCTGGATTTTTTCCCTGTGCTCTTTTTCAAGTTATAATTTTCTCAGTAGAAAATACGGACTGGCTTTCTCCATATTTTTGATGCGAATCTTTGTGCATGGGTTCAGGAATTTCTTGCTTTGCCCAGGGCTGATGCCATTCATCTTCTTGCACAGTATAATGGAAATGCAGAGATGGTCATCCAGCAAATATTTGCATAAACTGGCATGTAAAAGTTGTAGCTTAATGACGGGGTTCATTTGTTTATTATTTGTCTAACATTATTTCATTCATTTTGTGTACTTAAATACTTGTATGCCATCTTTGTATATGCTAGAGCTCCAATGTATAAAACGTCCGTCCCATGATTATTACTCCTTGTGTTCTCAAACTATGTTTATGGGATTTGTGAATGTGTAATTGGGTAATTCGTGAATATGTAACTAAGGTTTCAATGTGCATAACAATGCATTTCAAACAGTATGTATCTGATTAGAATAAGTGGATGGCAACATCTTCATAATGAAGAGGCTGTCTCTGGACGGTGAATTATTTTTGTACATGCAATCACTTAATAAATATATGTATTATCTTTTAACGTAATTATTAATTCTCTCTGTAGCTACAATTATATATATGTGCGAGTTCCTTTTTTCTTTGTATAGTATATGGTTTGTGATTTTTTTAGTATTATATTTTTTACACTTCTATAATTTATGGAATCTGACACTTTTTTTTTTTAAAATAAAAAAAGATGAACGGTGATAGAATGATGACAAGCAAAAGTATGACAGTATGCGGAGGATTTTTGTATCCCATAAAACAAAAGGTCGCTCACTTACTGTAGCTAATGAAATTGTAAGATTTTTCGTAGTTGGGGGTTTTTTAATCGTGAAGATATTAGTAATATGTAAAATTTGTGTTTACATTTTTATATTATAATATCTTATAAGTTATAGGAATCTTCTTTAGACGATACTTGACTCGGGAGTCTGTATTTTGAGCTGCAAATTTTCTAAACTTAGAATTAGATGTGTTAACTGGTTAGGATTAGATTTATGAAAATTTTCTTTTAATTCTACATATTAACATTTCCGAATCATAATTCTAGAAACCAAACATATAGATTTTGTTAATCTAGATTTATAGCTATAATCTAAGTTAAGACACCTATTTTTAACTAACCCATAGTAGTGACCTTACGAGGACCAAACAAGTTTTGTTAATTATAAATATACTATAACTAAATCAAAGTCTAGCATATCATCCTCTCAGGTAGAATAATTAATATCGACTTATCGATTTCTCTTCTTAATTGATTTAATAACTTGGATTATGATTTAAGAAGAGTAAAAATGTAACGATGTATCTAAATTGCAATTAGGTGAGAAGAGAAAACGGCTGGTGACATGCAACTAATGAAGAAAAAATCTAAAGCGATTTTTGTTAGGTGCTAATCCCAATTTAGTCAACTGAAGAAATGATGAGAATAAAAGATTGGTCTAAGTGTGATAACTTTTGCTTTTATTGATCGAAATTTGTAACTATACTATACATACAAGACCGTATTCGATTCTTTTAATTAAACTACAAATTTAGTTTCTTTCAAATTTTTGGATCAATTACACTACAAAGTTTAACAATAAAATTAAAATTAGAATTTACGTAAGTTTGAAAATTAAAGGAGAAGCCAATTTAAACATACCTCAAATAATTATACTGTCCAAATGTTCAAAATTCGTCTCTCACATATGTGACATTATATATTTTTAAAAGCTTAGAGATTTAAACAATATAAATAAAAGAACAAAAAAAAAATTATATTAGTGATGGGTGGGCCAAATTTAGTGAGATGAGCCCATAGGTATGATTTGGGTAGGGCAAAAAAGCAAGAGGGAATAAAACAAAAGTATACGTACAAAGACGACATGCCAACCTCTAGGATTCTCCAAAGACAACATTAATTTAAAATAATTATTGCAACCCATATCCATATGGGACATATTTATTATTCAATTGCAACTCTTTTGCTTTTCTTTTTTGGGAATTTTCATTTATTATTATTTTTTTAAAAAAATAATTCTATAGTCAAGAGGGGCAAATGGGGTTCCACTCTATTTATATTTGATGATCATATCAGCGTGGGATGCACGTTTTCATCTTTCTCCCAATTGTCTTCATTTTGAAAAAGCCTTCAATTTTAAGGCACTGCCACTAACTAACTAATTGACATGGTCTTTGGCTTGATTTTTGCCATTAAATTAGCCATACAAGCATTTGAAAAAAATGTCTTAAAATTATTTTAAAGATTGAGAGATGAATGGTTTATTAATAGTCAATAAAAAAGTCTATATTGACTAGTCACAATGAACCTTTCAAAGATATAAAATGCTAACCCATGCATTTGGCCCACAAGATGTATAGAGTCCAAATTTGGACTTAAAAAAAATCAAATTTTACATTGACTTGAGTTGTATATCAGTTTTTTCATCCATTTTCAATTTCATCGAATAGTACCTTCATCAACCTAATTAGATAAGTATTGTAATGTTTATTTTAAACTTGTAAAAATATGTAATTTTTACATTAGATTAAAGAACTGATAAAATTAAAAATATATTCTTATATGTATTCAATAAATTTTAAATCATATATGGTACAAAAATGATAGGATTTTTCAGAAATTTTTTTCCTTGAAATTTGTGAGTTTTAATAGAGTTATTTAATTATCATCGATCAAATTTAATTTGTGAAAATCTTATTTCATACCCATGAATGTGGTTTTGGAAATGTTTACATGCGTTTTTGTTATAATTTGTAGATGAATTAATAGAAATTGAATAGAAAGGTAAAATTGAAACATTAATCTAATTGAAAGTTTCAAGTAAAAATTGATACAACTCCATAGGTTTTGAGGTAAAGTTTGACTTCTTTTAAATAAAAAAATATATTGAATTGACAAATCGGTGATAAATATATATATAATTTGTTTTAGAAAGAGAAATATATAAATTATGTCACCGTTGGCTATCATTTTTGTTTAATATAGTATATCATTATCACTTCTACTTGGAAGAATTTGAATTAAATTATTTATTGTCTATATTTACGTCATTCACAGCATTCTGTATCATTAAAATAACACAACATTGAAACGACTTATTTATGGAAGTTATTTAATGATTTGATGGATGATAATGATGAACTTAAAATTTACTTTTCTATTGTATAAATAAAAATTAATTTAACTGGTAAAAATGCTAAAAATATACAAAGCTAAAAAGGTAGATGAATACACTACGTTTTTAACGTGGTTCGGTTTCACAACCTACCCCACGAGGCCATGCCCAGAGATTTAAAATATATTATCAAAAGATTAATATACAATACATATTGTCTTATGCATAAATTTAAAAGAACTCTCTTCTTTATTTTTATGCCGCAATCCCTTGCTTCAATTTCTTTGACGATCTACGTTCACAAGCTCCCCTTGTGTCAGATTCAGTGTGTTCAACAACCGTTTATGACGCTCGCCGTTTTCAATCGAAGTACGTTCTCAATATATACAACTAAAAGAGAACAAATAATCCGTTTTCGGTTTTCACCAACAAAGGATCAAGCAGTAAGAAAGACACAATTAGATCAATCAATAAGTAAGAAAAATAATGTTGTATCAATACCTTTGTGCAAACCACCTTTCAATATTTAAAGAATAACACCACCCACTATATTATGGAAAATATTCAATTTATCAATCAAAATTAAGACTAGCCAAATCAAAGCCAATGAGATAAGGAAAGCAATCAATCCCTCAAATCTCTCAATCAAATATATCATAAATTTCAAATAAATCCATTAGACAAAATTACGAAAAATGAATAATTAATGCTTTAAGGGAATTAGGAAAGAAATAAAAAAATAATGCCAAGAAATACAACCTTCTCACACATCATTTGAAACAAACATTTATTAGAATAATGTCATTATTGGCCCCTTAGGAAATGACGAAAATGATCGTGTCCAGATATAACAGTCAAAATAATGCTGTAATTCATGTAGTTGATTAAATCAGAAAGAGAAAAATGATCATGAAGTTGATTATATATTTTGTTCCAAATTTTAATTTTGGCTTATAATTCGTAAGTTCATTGAAGAAGCAAAGATGATTCAAAGTTTGAATAGTAAAAGTGAGTCAAATTCGGGTTACTTATTGCTAGTTTGGTTCTAATTAGACATAATCAAAACTAATAATTGACTACAAAAATTTAAAGGGATTTTTCACAATCATTTTGTTTGTGATTTTGTTGAATTTGAGTTAAACTTATCTTACTATCATGTAAAAATGTTTAATCTACTCTTCCCAAGAATGATTAAACCAAAGTTTAGATGCATTGGTATAAAATTTGATGAAATAATAATAAAGTATAAAATAGATTTAAATACTATTTTGGTCTTCCTAGTTTTAACTTTCATTCGTTTTGGTTGCATTATTTTCAAAATGTCCATTTCGTGTATGTACTTTTAAATTTTGTTCACTTTAATCCACATATTTTCAAAACCATCATTTTAGACTCTGTACTTTTTAAAAAGTGAATTTTGGTCTCTATCTGCAAAATTTTAACACAAATTTATATATAATAGAAATTATTTAATACAAATTTATAATTATATTTTAAAAAAATTTAATGAGTGAAATATTATGATACAATTTTGATTGAAATAAATGAGATAAAAATAAAAAAACTAAAAGGATAGCCTATCCTTTTAAAAGTAAAGGGTCCAAAACAAAAGCTTCCAAAATATAGGATTAAAATGAACAAATTTTTTTTTTAGTATCACAGTTGGAGATATATACCAATTATTTTTAAAATATGCTCGATTTGTAAAAAAAAAAAACACAGAGGTTAATGAAGAAAGGAAGTGTTTTTGTGAAGCACTCGAAAGCATGGGGATGGTGATCAGAGGAAATTGCTTGAGAGAGAAGAATGTCATTATGTGTACTCATTGCCAATGATGGTTGGTGACCTTACCGAGAGGCCCCATCCACCTCTCAATCTCTTTCATTTTCCTTCGCAATCATCAAGGGCCACTCTTTAATTAGTATCACATGTTATTGAGATTTTAGGACTACTAATTATCAAATTGGTTAAATAAATTTTGGAATTGCAATGGAAGAATTTCATTCTAACGAAATAGAGGCACGTTGTGACATACAATAGAGATATTTTGATTTTGAAAAAAAAAAGAACTTCTTTTTTGTTACTCACAGATATGATGATTTTGAGTGAGAAGTATTTTTTTATTATGCGTCCAAAAGCACATAAAAACTTAAAATTAAATTAGACAAACTTACCTGGACCTTTAAAGTAACATGCTCCACTCTAATAATCTTTTTAGTTGGACAAGATACATCAATATCATAGTTCATATGAGTTAGACCGCATGTTTACGTATCTTAGTTAACTCTAACTATAAAAAGTTTATTTTTGTCACACTCGTTCCCTCATTAAAACTTCTCGTCTCATTAAAACTTGGTTGTTTTCTCTTCTCTTGTGCTATAATTTTCTTCTTTGATTATTGAAATTGCTTGAGCAAAGGATATTATTGGTCAATGTTCTAACAATCTATTGTTATTGGTAAATTCCTATAATTTATGGCCAAAAAATACAAATCTTTTACATTCATGTTTAATACATTATAGAGTGATATTCATTCTTAAATGCTATTGACACAACAAACTTTCATACTACTGTAGTACAAGACATTTTTCATGTTGTCTCTGTTGGAGTAGAATTATTGCATTACTTATTAAAAATTTAAAATAGAGATATTTCATAAATGTAAAAAGTCATAAGGAGAAAGAAGAAAAACAAAAAAGTAGAGATGGGATGCCACGACACTAAATTCAAGAGAATCCAACTTATATTATTAAGACCCGAATTATTTTAAAATTTTTGTTAAGACCCAGAAAAAGGAAGAACAATGCTAATTGGATAATTGAGCATAAAAATATAATCTCCGGATTTAAATAATTGGAGGGTTCGATGCCCCTGTCCCTCAGTCGCTGTAGCTGTACTCCTCTCTCTCTTCATTTTCTTTTTCTTGGAAAAGGGATTTTGCTGTAACAGTAGATTTGACCAACATTTAATAGATTTGTCACCTATTAAAATATTTTGTAAAAATAGCATAATAATAAAAATTCTTTGATAACAATTTTAATTTTTGGTTTTTGATTTTCTATTTTTAAGAAAAAAAACCGTAACCATTTTTTATTTTTTGTTTTTAAAAAATAAAAAATCAAAACATGTTTGGGAACAATTTTTAGTTTTTAAAAAGTTAGAAAATTGAAAATATATATTAGAGGGAAAATTTTTTATGTAGAGTAGAAATTACAATGGTGTGGGTGTGAGTGTGTGAGTGAGGATGTTCTCCCCATTCTCGTGCTCGTGAAAATTTTTAGTCTCCGTCTCCACCTCGTTCTTAGATCCGAGAGATGTTCTTGAGAAAAAATATCGGTTTTATAATTGTTTTTAATTATTTTAGAATTTAAGTATAGAAAAAATGTAATAAATATATATTAATATTTAAAAAATGGAATTGGGGACGGGGTCGGGACATGCATTTCCTATTTTTGGGACCCGACCCTCCAAAAATTTTTGTCTTCACCCTAATGTAGAGACATGAAAATACAAGTTTAGAGAGATGTAAATAAACTTTTGAAAGATAAATTTTAGAGGGATAAATAAAAATATTTAGAAAAAACAGAAAAGTTAAAAGACAAACAGAGAAAATTTTTAGAGAAAAGAAGTAAAGTCGAGGAAAAGATATGTTAAAGAAAAAAAAGAAAGAGAAAAATTACAGTAGAAACAAATTTAGAGATAAAAACAAGATTCAAAATATAATTTTTAGAGAAAATAAATAAATACAAAGATAAATAAAAGTTATCGTCAAAGAAAATTGAACGAGAAAACAAAATATAATTTTCAGAGGAAAAATAGATTATGAACAGAAAAATAAAAAATATGAAATTTTAGAGAAAAAAAATTATGAAAAATATTAAATTTTTAGAGACAGAAATAAAACTGGTATGTTAAAAAAAACAAAAATTCAAAAAAATTTGGAGAGAGACAAATAACGATAAATATTCAAAATATAAAAATTTTAGAGAGAGAAAAATTTAGAAATAAAAAAATTTTAGAGTGAAAAATACAGTTTTGAGAGATAAATATGAGAAAGAAAGAAAAAAAAAGTTGAATATTAGAAGAAAAAATGAAAAACAAAAACCTGTTTTTGAATTTTTTTTTTTTTTGAAATTTGCATAAAATTTCAAAATAGTTTTTGAAAAACAAAAACAGAAAATTGAATTGGTTATCAAACAACCCAATTTTTAAAAACTAAAAACCAAAAACCAAAGAAGAAGTTATCAAACAGGCCTTAAGTACTTATATTAAATATATCAATTTATTACTTTATTAATAATAAAAAATAAAATACTTTATAATAGATATATTAATGATATACTTAATTAAAGATACAAAAGTTAATATAATCCTGCAAACTTTGATAACAAAAATAGTATAGGATGAAAAAAATTGTTATATTTACAAATTAATTTTTCATAGGTCAATGGGAGCATGGCTCATCCGTTAAATCATTTTTCTCCTTTCTTATAGACCAAATAGTCAATCTCGTACTCTCACATTTTCTTCTAGTGGAAATGTATTAGAGAGAGGTGTCTTAACCAGTTCGATCTGGTACCTTCACATATATATATATAGTTGAGTTGGATAATTCAAACTTAGTTGAATGTACGTATTTTAATCCATCGAATGTTCAAGTTGGTTTGTATCCTCACATCTACTCAAAAATAAAATTAATTTTTGATGTAACAAAAGTTATAAATATGACCACCAATTTTTGTTCCTCGTTATATTTTCCTTAATTAAATCATGGCATTAAAACCAAGTTATGGTATCGTGAGAAGTAATTAATACTACGACTTCCGATGATTAATTTATTCGTATTTGAAGAAAAAGGCATCGCAATGTAGCAAAGGTCAGTCTTTTTCCCTCCATCGTTGCCCCCACCTTTGTTTTTTCACGCGCCTCTGCCCTTTGTTCAGTGTTTGGTAAATGTCCGCTTTTTTAAGTCCTCTATCGGTATCGGCTCTATTCCGGTCTGGGTCTACGACAAAAATTTTATTTTGATTAAAGATTAGAGAGATTTTCCGCAAGGTAACAGAAGTTTGCACGGAAGTATAAAACAATTGGAAAAAAAGTTTTCCAAATTCGTTTGGAATTTGAAAACAGACGGAACCCAACAATTCCGCGTCAGCTCAGCTGGTTTCTTCTTGCTTTGTGCGCATCACGTGGCGAAAATTAGATTTCTTCAGCTAAAACCCATCAAATGTCTCTCTCTTTTGGGTCTCTTTCTCGCCTGTTTCTGAAGCTCATCGGCAGCTGCGGAACTTAGTGTTCAAACAGGGTCTTCGTCGACGGTTTTGTGCAAGAATCTGACCTCTGCTTCTTTTTTCTTTTAGCTGTTCTTCTAATACCCCATGGCGGAAAATATCTTTTTCTTCAACAAGGTACTACACCGTTTTGTATTCTTCTTCTTTCTCTGCACTTTACCTTTCAAAATGGGTTTTTTTTTTTTTTTTTTTTTTTTTTTTTTTGTTTTTTTGGGTTGTAGCAAAGTTGCTGGTTTAGCTTCATGCAAACTGCGGTTTTCAAAAGATTTTACTTCCTAGGTTTTCTTTTAGTTTGTATCTTTGATCTTTTTGAGGTGAAGAAGCTTCTTTCCTATGTTTTGGGAACAATCTACCTTACAAATGTCACCTTTGTTTTGTTCTTTAGTCCCTGTAATTTCCGTTGTGATCTAAGGGTATTTGACAAAAGGTAATGTGGGTTGGCAGTGTGATGGCTGTTCTTTTGTATAGTATATTTCTGTGTGGGGTTTGAGGTTCAGCTTCTGGGTTTTGGGGGTGGGGTGCATTTGCTTTACTATTTTCATTAATTATTTCTCTTTGATGGTCTCTTTTCTGATTTAGTTTCAAAATTGTTGCTGTAGCAATTATTTTCACATGCAAATGTTTCCATCTAAACTGTAGATGTAGATGAGTCAGATTGGTATGGGTTTCGTTTCTCATCACATTATATCATCATTGTTCCTATAAATGTTCTTGTGAAAATTTCATCAATTGAGACAATAACCTTTGTTCTTTTCCTCTTTCATGGTTTCCCAGGATACTCTGATAATAAAACCTCCCAAGAAATCTCCTCTGCTGTTAAGGATGGCCGTTTTGATGTTTGCAATGGTCTGCAGTGTTTATGTATGCTCAATCTGTCTGAAGCAGTTAAATACTCACACCAAGGCAAGATTCCTTAGGGTTCAAATTGCCGAGTGTCCCGAGCAAAGTATTAGACTAACAAAAGTCCCACGAGAGCATTATCCAAGACCCAAAACTTTTAACAGGTATTTGAAATTTAGGCTTCTAATTGTGAGTTTGAAAGTTTAAGATTAATAAATATACACTTTTGTGTTCTATCAGGGCCGAATGCTTGAATAATCCAGTGAGATTCTTTGCGATTGTGTCGATGCAAAGGTCTGGAAGTGGATGGTTTGAGAGTCTTCTGAATAGCCATGTTAATGTAAGCTCTAATGGAGAGGTATTTTCTGTTTTGGATCGGCGAAAAAATATTACTGCTATAGTACAGACTTTAGATAGGATTTACAATTTGGACTGGCTCAGTAGTGCTTCTAAGAACCATTGTTCTGCAGCAGTTGGCTTCAAGTGGATGCTTAATCAGGTAAATAATTGTCTCACTCTGAAGTCTCTAGCTGTTGGTCATTTTTGTTTGTCATCATCTTGTTCTTTTATTTCATCATGTTGGAACCATTAATTGATTGAAACCATCATACTACTTGTATATTTATTTCATTCAAAAAGGTGGAAATTTTATTGGTGGCCCCATATCTCTGCAGTTGAGGACGTATTTTGATCAAAGAACTTTGCATCCACTATCCATTTAATGAACAATACGTTCTTAATGGTAGTTTATAGACTGGTCATATGGTATGAGGTAGTTCACTTAATATTGTACACTCCCCTGCTCCCAAATTTTGTATATGTTATTCTTGGGTAGCTCAGGTTTAGCCATGGGAGGAAAATGGCTATACTTTGTTTTAATAATTATAAAATCCCTTTTTTTAAAAAGCAACTTTGTAGTATTTCTTTTTGATTAATAAGAATGAAAGCACAAAAGAACAGGGCCATATAAAGCACAGGCTCTAAGCATCAAGAGGAGTCCAGGTTATAGAAAGTGACTACAGCTGTTGACAGCTAAAGAAATAATGGGAAGTCACAGACAGCTTTATTTGGAGAAGCCAATATGGAGATATTAAAGTCAGTTGTCACACGAACCCTCTACACTCTGAAATACCTGCCTAGTTCTTCCCGAGCCACAAGATTTTAAGGAAACCATCTTGTTCATAAAAATCATCAAGAGTCTACTTGATAATTCACAACCAATACCATGCTTTTGAATGGTCAAAGTATGGATTGAAAAAATTTAAAAAGGTATAGGAGCAACATTGTGGAGTTTAAGGAAACCATGTGAATCTTTAGGTAAATCATATGCCTAGTTTGCAAATTCTATGAAGCTTCCTAGTGGAGTTTATACAGTTGCCTTGTGTGGTGGTTTGTTTGAGTTTTATGTACACTCCCTCCTATCTGCCTTCATAAATGTATCTCATTATGTGGAATGATGTCAAGCTGATTCTTATTAAAAATGAAGTGGATGCACAACATAATATCATATATATATTCTGAAATACTTAAAATCTTTTGACTGAGGGCTCTCACTTGATGGATTGGAAGAGCTAACTTATTTCACTTTGCTTAAATAGGGATTGATGCAGCACCATGAAGAAATAGCAGACTACTTCAACCGTAGTGGTGTTTCTACAATTTTTCTCTTCCGAAGAAACCTACTACGTCGTATTGTTTCGGTTCTTGCTAATTCGTTTGACCGTTATGCTAAGATGTTGAATGGAACCCACAAATCGCATGTACATTCTCTAGAAGAGGTTCTCTCTCTCCCTCTCTTGTCATATTTGTCTAGATTTACTTTCTTTGTTACCTCATGTCTTAAAGAGATGACTGACTAAACTTTCTTTCAGGCCAATGCACTTTCCAAGTACAAACCTGTCATTAATTCCACGTCGTTGATCTCTGATTTGGAGGGAATGGAGGCAATGATTGCAAAGGCTTTAGAGTATTTCAGTAACACAAGGCACATCATTTTGTACTATGAAGACCTGGTAAATAACCGAACGGTAAGAGGGACAAAACAAAAACTTGGTTGTGCATCTGTGATCATAATTACCCTCTTTTTAAGTAACTTAGGCCCATCTGATGACCATTTTGTTTCTAGTTTCTTGTTTTTGAAAATTAAGTTTATAAATACTACTTCCCCTGCATGTTTCTTTGTCTTGTCATCTATTTTTATGTATCTTTTCAAATCTAAGCTAGAATTGAAAAAGGTAGTTTTTAAACACTTGTTTTTGTTTTGGAAACTTGGCTAAGAATTCAAACGTGCTTTTAAGAGGGGAAAAAAAAGAGCAAACAAATATAATTCTTAGAAACAAAAAACAAAAATTGAAATGACAATCAAAGGGGGGGTTTTAGGGATCTTGTTTCTGAGATTGTCACACCCCAAAGTAAGGTTTAGCCAGTTTGTGAAGATTAGAATTACGGTTGTCGAAGTATTTACCTATGTACGTCGTGGTCCCAAGTTCAGATGGCCACTTCATATTGAATTCCTCGATGAGATAATTCATCTCTTCTGAGGTCTTGTTTTTGACTGTCAAGTCCTCCATGCTTCTTGCAGAGACTGAAAGATGTTCAAGAGTTTCTTAACCTGCCACCAATGGAACTAACAAGCCGCCAAGTTAAAATACACAAAGGACAATTGTCCGATCACATCAAGAATTGGGAAGATGTTAAGGCGACTCTTAACGGAACTGCTTACGAGCAACTTCTTCGTGCAGATTACTGAGGTATCTATAGTTTTTCAGCTTGATTTTTGAGAGGTTCTGTAAAGAAAATGGCCTGCCAGTTCTTAACCAAGAAGATGAACCAGTCTGAACGGTGTTTGGCTGACGTTCTTTGGAGTGTTATGACCGTTTCTTTCATCCCATTCAATCAATCTTCGCTGATTGAGGGCCAACCCCTTTTTGGTTTTATACTCTGTTTGACCAAACTGAAGTGTACATGTAATGTAAGCCAACTGTTGTGATATATTGAGTTATTGTTTTATTCAATCTGCAGAAGTATGAGCTTTTCTGGTGTGGCTTGAATTTCTACTTGTAATGACTAATTAAATACTCCAATTAGAGGAAATCTTGTTGCACATCTGGATTTTTTTTTTCTTTATACATGAAACCCCCTTTACATACTGGTCACCAGCTAAAAAGTGTTCTTCGCTATAAATTATTGTTTTAGGTACGTATTCAACCTTACAAACAGATTAATATGTTCTCTTATTGAAAATAGACCACGCAAATTGAGGTTTTCATAACAAGTATCTGTATAAGAATTATTTCTATTGCAAGTTTGATTCTAGTAAAAGAGTGAAAGGGGAAATAAGTGGGAGAGAAGTGTTAGTATGTAGTTTGTGGTGTGTGAATCTAAGAGAAAAATAGTGAAGAAAAGAATCGAGAGAAAATGTATGTGAAAATGAGTGATTAGTGGGTGAAAAGAGTATTAGAGAAAGAATGTTATAAGAGATTAGAGATTAAAGGGAAAGTATCTTTTTTGGTCCGAAGTTAATTTTTATCTAATAAAAAGATGACGTGACATATTTATAATAAAAATAGTTCACGTGGTGGCTTATAAAATTAATAATAAAAATACACGCCCCCTCACCCATTCTCTAAGGCAAGCAACGGGAGTCGGGGGCGGGAGGGAGAAGAGGAAAGACAAGGAGAAAAGGTGGGAGAGATTTTATTTTTTATTTTTTAATAATAATAATTATTTTTAATTTGATTAACTGACACGTCAATTATTTTTATTATAAAGTATGCTATGTCGAATTGACTAGCAGAAACTTAACCTCAGACTAAAATTTAGTAATTCTAAAACCTCAGGAGTTCAATTGTACGATATTGAAATCTAAAAACAAGATCAAAAATATATTTTAAATATTAGATAAGTGAAAATCACTCTCTTTCAAAAGAAGAACTCTTCCAAAAACTTTTTAGATTTGCAGAAAAATGTTTCTAAATCATAATCAAACAGAAGTACTAAGGTATGGAAATACTAATTTTAACTATTTGAGAGCACTTTTAACAATATCAACATACCCAGAAATAAGAATAAAATATTATTTGATTGGGAATGGGTCATACCCAAAATGAGATAGTGGAAAGATACAAGGCCCATTAGTGGGCATTGGGTGTCATCAAACTCATGGGCTAAAATTTCTTTGGCATCTTCATATTTCAGTTGTGTTATGAAACCAAACCAATTACCCATCTCATGCTCTATCAAACAACTTTTCTTTTGTTTCCTTCTTTTTTCAGTGTCAATGGGACATGTAGCTTTCACCCACTCCTATTCTTCATGCACGACTAACACGTGTAGAATTTCATCATCACTTCATTGAATATAAGATCCATGAAGTGACCATTAATGAACCAAAATTTCCTTTTTTTTTTCTTGTTCGAGTAACAAATGCATACATCCACTCCTATATAAAAATATTGGAAAATTTTTTAGTACTGGGGGATTACAATACTCCCTCCTACCTGCACAATAAATAGAAGAAATAGACTTCACATCATTTTTAACACGTTGCTAATGTAGCAAGCAATAAATGAAAAATAGTATGGTACTCTCGTAGTACCAAAAATTTTCTAAAAAATTTGCCATCAACATAACAACAAAATATCTATCAGCATGTCATTTTTTTTTTAATTAAAGAGAGTTCTATATGATACGAAAGTATGTATAATTGATATTTTTGAAGTTGTGTATAAAAAATACTTAAAATGTGAACATAACGTGTAACGGTTGTTGAAAATATGGAGCAGAAATTTTTTTTATTAATTTTTTTGTATATGTAATAGGCTTTTTCGAATTTGGTTTCAATTCTATGTCCCTTTTGAAATTTGAAAACTTATCTTTTTATTTGATTTTTCTATCTATTATAAATAGAGATAGATGAGTCATTTGATAGATGAGCAAAAGAGAGTTGTGAGATATTCTCCAAGAAAAGAGAGTTTGAGAGCTAAATACTTGTGTATCTTTTGGAGAGTTTGAAAGACTTGTAGTATGATTGATGTACTTTTTCTGTATATGAGGAAAAACTGTTAGAAATAACTGTAAAGAGCTTGTTCCCTGACATTTTAGAACCTGAAACTAGAGAAAGTCCAAATTGGACGAACCAGTATAAATCCAGCATTTAATTTTCTTCTCTCTAATCTATATTTATCATTACTGTAGCATAGAAATTTTAGATTAGTTTATCCATTCTTCTAAGGTGTAAGTTCCAATTTGATTTGAATTTCACTCTAATTTTGATGGAGATAATTATTAGTCTTCGCTTCATTATTGCCACCAACAAAAGTAATGTTTATAAAAATTTTGAAAATTAAATGGGACTTTGATTATTTTATTCACAAAAATGTAGCAAACCATAGGCTAAAATTTATGAGAAAAGTGGTGTGGGAGAGGGCAGGAAAGTTTCGTACGTTGAGTTTGGAGTAGAAGGGTTTCAAGTGTTGGGGTAAAAAATGAACACTTTAACATAAACAAACAAAAAGGAAAGGAGAAAAAAAAGATTGCCCTCGATCTATTACTAATCAGCAGTCAACTCTCCCCCCTTTTGTGAGAGATCAAAAGTCAAAGTTTTGGAACATAATTAAATAACCCCCATTAGCACTTTTAATTACTTTTTTGCCTATTGGGACTTAGAAAAATGGGTCTCCACTGCTTTGGCGGCCTCACCACTCTCCCCTATAAATAGTCCCTTGGTTTATGCTGCTTTTGCATATACTCATCTCTCACTCTCTCTTAGCCCTTTTGAGATCTCATTACAGCTTTGGCTTTTGTTGGAATTTGTTGTAACTTTAGCCTTTCCTTTTCCTTCTCTTCCAAATCTTAACTATGGCGCCAACCAAGCTAACCTTTGTGTTTCTTTTCGTTGCCCTTATGGTTCTCTTTCATGCAATTGATTCTGCCTCTGCCCGTCCACTGAAAACAGACACAAACGATCAACTCTCGAAGAGGCTGGCAAAAGGAGCTCATTTTCATGGTGATAGCGTGGGGGAAGAAGGGTCGACTCCGGCCGCGGATTCGTCTCCAACAGTTACTGCCCCGGGCCGGAAGGTGGATGACTTCAGGCCAACCACTCCCGGCCATAGCCCYGGCGTAGGCCATTCACTCCAGAATTAAAGTCGAAAGATTGGTTAAAGCATAAAGTAACCTCTCATATATCCTCCTCCCAGTGTCCCTGAAAAAAAAAAAAAAACTATGTTATTTATGGATGCATGAATTACTTCATCAAAGCTGGAAAAAGAAATCGGTGGTGTTTTAATTATGTAGCTAGTCCCTATGAAGTTTGTAATTTGACTACGTGGATTGATCTCGCAAAGAAAAGAAAAGGAATTAATGTAAAACGTATATATATATTAATATTATTCAATGGAAATAAAAATTTGTGTCACTTTATATTTTCATCTATTTGGTTTGTTTATAGCTATCTGATGAAAGGGAAGCAAACTCACATCATTCAGCAGCATAAGAAAAAAGAAGAAAACCCTAAAAGACCATATGAAGAGAGACAACATTTGTGAGAATTTATTGTTTTTTCAGAAACTGCAATCATTTTCAACTTCAAATGGCAATAAGAAAATAATTAACTTTCTTTTCAATGCCCAAAAACTTTACCCTAGTTCTCCAAATTCAGTAGGTATAAGTTCGATTTTTTTTTCCTTCCAACGTTTTGAATTAAAGTCTCAAGAAATAGTTATATCTGCTAGGGCTTAGGGCATTAGGGCAGCTACATTTTCTTTTTCATTATACCAAATTGGTAAGAGATGATATATCTTTTCAATATATGTTTAACTGGTTCAAATTAATTATAAGCCTAGTCTTGTTTTTTTCTTTTGGTTTTCGCAAAAATAGGTTTATTTGGTCTTACCTACAATTTTTTTTTGTGTTACTCATATCTTAAAAATGTTTCAAGGTTATGGGGTTTGGAAGTAGAGCACCCTAGTTTCATGAGAAATGAAAACTATTAACCCCACACGAGGTTCGTCCATACATCTATTTAGTAGAAAGAAGTGAGGTTTTGTGGCGTTAACCTATAAGATTTGAAATAAAAAAACTAGAAATATTTGGCAGCTAAAGGATTTATATTTGGGTAGGGATTTTGGTTAGGGCCATTCTGCGGCATCGATTACCAAGGTTCAAAAAGGTTCTTCTATCAATATAGATCATCATCTTTGAACTGTTCCTTAATTGACAACAACTTAGAGAAAATAAGTACCATTGAGAATGCAACCAAATATAACATCTAAGTGGACAAGGAGAATATTATAAATATATAGGTGAAAATAAAAGTAAAGCTATGAGGACGCAAAACGGACAAAATATCATATTATTGTGTAAAAATTAGAGAGTTGTTCGTTATGCTTAATAAGTAAATTACATATACTTTAGTCATCTATTTAAATGATAACTTAAACTTTAAGTGAATGCAAAACCCAATTTTCAATGAGTAAAAATTAGGCCTCGTTTACTTGCACTCTTGGAATAATGAGAAGAAACCGAAATGAAATCAATCGGAATAGAATGTTATTACTTTGATGTTGTTTACTATAAATTCTTTTAATCAAAATCAGTAATCCTTTGATTTTATTTACTAACATTGTCTAGAATCGGAATAGAAACCAGATATATAACAATTACTAGTATATCCCATTTCTTCCCTAATTATAAATATATTACTGTGCTAATTTTTTAATTAAAATAATAATAAATGTTAATTTATTTTATTACAGTTTTATTAATGGTAAATATTTTTTGTATAATTTATTTAATATTAAGCAATAATAAATAACTAAAATGAAATTACATCAACTAAAAATAATTTTTTATTAGAACAACAATTATTTAATATAACATATTATTAAACTTTATTGTTTAGAATTCTTTTTTTAAAAAATAATTTCTATTTTACATATATTGATATTAATTAATAATAACAAAATAAAATTAATTGATTAAAAGAGTGAAATAAAAGCTTGAATAGATTATCGCATCATTTCTTGAAAAAATATTAAATCACCGTGGCACACTATTTATAATAAAATCACATCAACTAATAAAAATTGTATAAACTTATATTAAAAGAAAATTTAATCATAATATAAATAAAAAGAAATAATAAAAATTAAAACAAGTAAAAAGTAAGACAGAAAAATAATAAAAGTTATAAAGTAATAATAATTACAAAAAATGGGATGTACGGAGTAGGAAGGAGTAGGAATGATTGATTGATGAAATTATAAGAGAAGAATGAGATTACTTGCTTTGAATAGATTACAAAATTTGAGGCATGTCGTACTAGTTGATTCCATTAGAAAATTAGAAGTTTGATTCTCATTCGTCATTGATTTCAATTCGAGTAAACAAAACCTTAAACTATACAAAGAATATTTTCCTATATATCTAAAACAATTTTCTTTGAAAAGGCATATCAAGAACATTATCTCGGTCCATTCTGGAGAATATATGACAGTGTGGTATCTGAAAGACCTCAATTTGTACGAATAATACCAGTCAATGAGTACCCTTAGGACAGTATTTTATGAATTAAATTAATACTACAAACAATATATTTCTCCATAATATAATATTATCTATTTTCACTTTTTTAAGTTATATAGTCTTATTTTTTTAGGCTCTATAACTATAATTATATTACACTAAAGATTTTTTAATTACTAATTATATGAAGCAAACGATAGTTATACAAGTCTTCTTTCAAATAGTCGTCTATCCATTTTCACTGACTATCGATAAAATACAATTATCAATCATAGTTATTCTATCTCCTCTTTAACCAAAGGATATTGTCTATCTAATAAAATATAACTATGAATTAAATTGTAAAAATAATTGATATGGACTCTAATCCAACTTTTTTTGGCACTATATTTTTTATATCCGTACGCACCCTCGACTAATCTTAAGGGACAACCGTCTGTTCATGGGATAACCAATGCTCACCACAAATTTTTCCCCAACTGAAAAGAATCCTTGAGACTCATCCCTCAAGAATTCTCTCCACATGACAATGTTATGTTTTCTGTATGAACTCTAATATCACTTTACTCGAACAACATACTCGTTCATATTATTACTGTTCACTTTGAGTCGAAGTTTGATGATTTATTTTTTAAACTCTATTCAAAAGGTCTCATATCAATGTAAATGTTGTCCTTACTTAAATATCCAAAGTCTTCTTTTCGTCCCAGACAACATAGGAATATGTGTGCTGAACTTTTCATTTAATGCTATAACAAACATCATAAAACTTGGCTGCTGGCTGCTCATGGAAAAGAACGGCTGGGGAAAAAAAAGGAAAAAAAAAAAGAAGATACAGCTGCAACTCCATGTAGTCAATACAATAGAATTGTGTATACTTAAAAATATAGCGATTAAAAGGAGGGCATGATTGGTGGAATAATGAGCCTTTTGAAAAAGGAAAAGATCTGAAAAATAAACAAATCACGAAAGAACAAAAGGGTTGAGATTTAATTAAAGTTTGAGGAGTAGTGAGGGGTACTGAAGAGATCCCTTAGCTTCCACCAAATCACCGCCCTATAAGGTATGCCCCTCGCATGCAAAACTTTTCTCAATACTTTATTCAATAACCCAAAACCTTTATTCAACAGCGAATCAAAATCGTTTTTTTAATCATTAATTTCATTTTTTAGTGCAAGAAATTAGTGGGAGGGAGGCTTCTCCATATATTGAGGAACCAACCCAGTTAAGTGGGTGCTAATTGCAGCAAGATTCTGTGATCGTTTTTGGTATTATAATTTTAGGTTTAAAATATGGAATGGCTGCGACAGAGTTTCAACTACAAGTGGACCTAGCTCAGGCTTGCCACTAGGCCTTATTAATTTATAGTCTTATATATAATCATCATCATTAGTTTTTATTTCTTTTTAATTGACTTTTTTTTTGGGACAGAAAGAAGTGGTGAGGGACCCTCTCTCTCATGCCTTTGACTGCTTGCAATTTGTGGTGGCTGGCTTTGACCTGATTTCCCATTATATTATGTTATTCGTTGCAGCAATTGTAAACCATCCGTCACATTAATTATGAAATGATGTACATACACTACACTAGTATATATACCCAATATACATTTGACAAAGTCTCAGTTCGTATGAAGAGTCTATCAGTTTGAATTCTCTCTTATTTTCAAATTTCTTTTGTCCAAAAGAAGTCAAAAAATGAAGCGCGACTAAGTCCAAATTAATTCAGTTTGTTCTGTACATTTTGTGGCCTGATGAATGAGATATAGCTAAAATCAAATCAAAAATATTTGCTGCAAAATAAATCAAAATATACCATTAACTACTTTGGTTAAATCATAAGTTATTTAACTTTCAAGCTCTTGGTTGTGTACTTTTCAATGTTGTAATCTATTAGTCATGTCTTAGAATTCAAGAATTTAAAATTGAAATGCCAATAAAGTTTTAAATTAATTAATCTAGACGAATTAATTAGATATGAAATTGAAAGTTCGAGAACCCTATTACTTTAGACATGATATTAAAAATTTAGAAACGTATCAAATAGTACCACATCGAAAATTTAAAGATCTACACCTTTTAGTTAGACTATCCGGCACAATTTTAAAATGTTTTGGAATCAAATCTGTAATTTAACTGGGACTATTCATAAAGTTCCTTGGACTATTTCATAAACTGTTTGCCCAACTTGCTAGGTGTACTGAAAAGAAAAAAGGAAGAAAAATGAATAGCATGGTTTATGTTGGTAGACAGACTGAGGTGGGTTGACTAATTGGTAAAGTGTCAAGACAATAGCTCATATGTGCGTGTGAATTGTTTTAAGGTTGTAACAAGTGTTTAGTGTTGGAGTCAAAAAGTGATGTAAATAAATATTCAAAAAGTACCCGAGTAGTAACATTAAGGACTGATGAGATTGTTTTGATTATATATATATATGTTAGGCGTCCATTAGTAAGAAAACCACCTCTTTTGTTCTTTCTTTGCACTAGTGGTAGTTGGTTGAAAACTTTAAAGCAATTGATTTTTGATAACCCTAATAGTTTCCAATGTTCAATCATATCTATGCACTTTTCTTTGTACTACTTTTACTGTCTAACCAAAGCACTCGTTTTATTTATTTATTTATTTATTTATTTTATAGTTTATTCTAAATATCTTAGAAACATTCCAGGGGGTTTTGCAAAAKAGTGAAAAGCTAATTAATTTGATTCAGTATAATCTCCATCCTTATACTTTAGTGGGTATTTTTAATTAAAGAATATTACAATCATAAATACAAGAGGACCTCTTAATGAAGTTAAATAAATATATTTTTAACCATAGAACTATAACAGAATATACACTGTTTGGAAGAGAGAAAACAAGAGCAGACAAGAAACTGCCACTCTGATCATTTGCAAAGCGGCCAATAAAGAAAAGGAAAAGGATTTTGTAGAATTTCTCTTACAAATAAGGTAAGCATGCAACAGAGAAGGTCGAGCGGTAAATAACCATATATAACTCATTTTAAATAGTACATTACCAGGTAGAGATTTGAATCTCCGATGGAGATATACATAATACATATCGTCATAAATGATAATTTGTTGAAAAATTCCACAAACAAAGATGCAAATTAGACAAGATTGACTTGTAAAAATGACCTTTTCACTGTTTTTTATTTTTCTATTTTTTAAGTAGTACAACACTAAGGGACCGTTTCGTTAGGGGTTTTCTGGGTGGGAATGTGCATGGGAAAGTTATTTGAAATTTTTTCATGTCATAGCTTATTCTTATGGACAAGGATTTTCTTTTCCCTCCGACTTGATACATGGATTTCTAGGTGTGTTTTGTGGCAGACTCTTATATCTCTTTTTTAAAATAAATTTTTAATGAATTATTTACTTTATTTTATTCAAATTAATTAATTAAAATTATTTATAATATTTATAATTAATAAAACAACATTAAAATTTTGTCGATAATATACTAAATTAATTATCCTATCATAATAAATTAATTTTTTTTCATAAAAAATGTAACTAATTGATGCGTGAAAATGATTAATTTTGTAGTTAAAAAAATGTAATTAGTTGATGCAATTAATAAGTGAAAATGATTAATTTTGCACTTAATTTTGATTGATTTTAAAGCTTTATACAAATATATTATTTTGCTAAATATGTATATATTGTATTTTAGTTAAATAACATTTAATATTAATTATTCAATTGATTATTGTGTTAAATTGTCAATATAGCTAAATGGTTAAATTAAAATTTAGAATACTAATATAAAATAATTTAATTTATATTATTTATTTTTTGATTTAAATTTGATCGGTCATTAATCAATGTCTACCATGACATAAAATGCATATTTCTAGAGTAATCACACAAAATAAACATAATATAATTTATTTTCAGACATGACATCTTACTATCGGACATATATATAACCAAATACAGTTATCTTTATTTCTCAGACATCTTAATCTCAGACCCCTAAAGAGTAAAGAGATTTGATAGGATGATTTATGACGATATAAACCATATGTTATGTGCTTAAAAAAGAGTTACAAGTTGACTTATTTGCGTCCTTATTTGTAGAATTTGTCAAAAACTGACCATTTATGACAAATAACATAAGGTAGATAATATCTTTAGGCAGTAGAGTTTTCCATATATTGGCATAAATAAATATGTCTGTTGTGTGCTAAAAGATGACCACTTTTTAAAATAACGTAGCACAGATATTCTTTCTATTCACACTTCGACATATAATTAATTGATATTATAGCTAGTATGACTTTCACATCATTCATAATTGCTGATAATAGTTAACAATAAATGAGATTACTAAGGGTTCATTTGTTTTGTTTTTTTATTTTTGAAAACATATCAGTGGTAATCAATTCAATTTTCTGTTATTTAAAATTGTTATTGAAAATTTTTAAGTAAATTAAAAAGAAAAATAGTTTTTAAAAATATATTTCTATTTTTCAAAATCTCTTTTTTTCTTCTTTTAGTGTCGAACTCTATTTTCTCTGACATATTTCGCTTTAACAAATTTCTTTTTTACTCAAATTTTTTTTTACCAAACTTTATCTCTAAAATATTTATCTTTGACTATCTCAAAAAATTTTCATCTCCATAATATATTTCTATTTATTCTTTTTTTCAAATATAATATTCTAATTTTTCTCTCTTTAAAAATTCAATATTTTCCAGAATGTTTCTCACTGAAATTTCACCTTTTATAATTTTTCTCTCTCTTTCTAATATATATTTTCTCTAAGGAATATATTTTCAATTTTTATCCATCTAAATTTTTTCTCATTCAACCACTAGGACATTTTTTTTCCCTTTTTATTTATTCATTTTCTGTAACAAATATATTTGGGTAAGAAAGGTAGCTGATTCACCACATCGCTATTTATTTTTCTGATTCAAAGTCTCCAAGCTGTTAATCTTATTTCTGGTTGGAGCTTTCTTTTCTAAGTTCATGTCTGAGTGAGAAAAAGTTCTTAAGCTTCTGTAAATCTTTAAAAGCTTCATCAAATATGAGAATAAAAATTGAGAAATTATTTTATGTCCAATGCTCCAATTTAAGAAGGTATCGTATCTGCCATAGTGAGTGTAGCTCAGCGGTGATGGACATATACCTTCAATCAAGAAGTTGTGAGTTCTTGGTTGGAGTTCGAATCCCCTCCCTAACACAAAGAAGGTATATCGTGTCTGGATATACTTTGAATGGAGGTTTTCTAAATGAAGATTTATAAATAATAATAAAACTGGGGTTTCACAATTTCGAGGAGATATTACTTTTTTTTTTTTTGGATTAGAGATTACATTCCAATTGAAAATAAAAATTTGTTAATGAACAAAAATATAGAAAGAGTTTAATTTAATTAGAAACCTAAGAATGATTATTGTGAAATTCTTTGAGTATACATTTGATGAAGGCATCAAAGTACGAACGGACATGACTTTAGAAATTATAAATGGGTCTGACAGGTAAAATAATGCTCAGAATATGCTGCCAGTCTATTGATGTGAAAAATAAAAATTTAAAAATTATTTTCGTAATAACATTTTTTTTTAATTTAAGAGTATATTTTTTTTTAAATAAAACAAGTGGGTCGAGAATTCGAACTCATTAATTTTTAGTCAAATTCAAATGTCAATTATCATTGAATTAAGTTTATATTGACTTTGGTTTAAGAGTATATGAACAATTCCTTTAGAAGTTGACTCTTGCTTAAAAAAAAAATTAACTACCATAATTTCGAAAGATATTAATTAGTTTATAAATTTCCTAAAACATATAACACAAAAAAATAGAGTGATAGACCCTGGCAGCTCCAAATGAGATAATAAGGCCGGCACTTTCATAATCATTCTATATCCTATTTTTAGTTTTTAGTTAGAAAAATAGACTTATGTTCAATATTATATATATTTTTTAAAATATATTGAAACAATTTCATTAAAAGTACAAACATGCGCAAAAGGATGACTATATAAAAACATTCAAATTGAGAAAAAATGGAAGGTACGTCATAACTATAAAAAAGTAATTTTTAAAAACAAATTTATGTTTTTCAAAATTTCATCTCTCCTTCTCGTGCTCTACTTTTTTGTTTAACATATTTCTCTCTAATATTTTTTTTTTCATTCTAAAACTTTTTTATCTAAATTTCTCTCTCTAAAATTTTCATTTCTAAAAAATTCACTTTGATTTCTCCCTCCAAAATTTGATTTGAATTTTCTCTCTCTTAAATTTTAATATTTTCTCAATTTTTTTCTCTCAAATTTTGCATTTTATAACTTTTCTTTCTTTTTCTAAGGTGTCTGAACTTTTATCTCACTATTTTTTTCATCTAACTTCTCTTATCTCAATCTTCTTTTTCCATCTCTAAAAAATTTTCTTTTAAAAAAATAGTTTTATCTCTCTATCATGTCCGTTAAAGGATCCCACATTGAAAAGAAAAGAGATTTTGCATACGTTTATAATGTACATGAGCTATTCCTCTCCTTACCAAGTGACTTCGAGATGAAATCCCATGAATATTGATATAGTATCAATTACAAACCCTTTTAGGCAAAAAAAAAAAGGAAAAAAAAAACCTTTTCAAATCTTTACTCATCGAGCATTAAGACGAACACTTAATATATCAATAAGAAACTTGAAATGTTTCTTTGCCCAAAAAAAAACTCCAATGTTAACTTGAATGAAAATCTTCAACCTAAAGAAAATTTACTAATGATATAATATCTTATATGAAGTATATCATTCATATATTTGATGTGAGTGATTACTTCATATATATTTATAGGACATATCAATTATATTTGTGATATGCTCCATGTTAGATATATTGGTTACATAGTGATATACTTAATATAAAGCATATTACTAATATAATCAATAAGAGAACTACAATAATATTGTTTAAACCCAAATCTTCAATAAAAAAAAGATTTATTAGTGATATATTTAATATGAAGTATATTATTATATATTTGGTGTGACCTAATACTTAATATTAAGTATATCGGTCATATATATTAGTAATATACATCAAATGAAGTATATTATTAATGTATTTGATATAATAATTATAATGTTACTTTTTGTTTTCCGGAAGGAGACACCACGCGATTCATTTAGAAAGTATTTGGAAAACATAACAATTTTGAACATTGGCCCACTTTTTTTATATTCTACCCAAGTTTGAACCATCAAGCTTGCAAATTGGTCTCTTTTTTCTAAAAGAATTTGATTTTAAAAATTTATGTCATATTTACCCCCATCAAAAAGTCGTTGCTATATTTGTAAGTATGAGAAATATTTTTACTACCGATTACAAGTACCCCAAATTTATTATCAAATAGTCAACCTGAATACAACTTAACTGGATAAAATAAGATATCCTCGACTAAAAAGTGGAAGGTTCGAACGTGCACTTCGATGTATTGTTGAACTAAAAAAAGAGATTACCGAAGTACCTAACTCCACACATGGTCGTTGAGCATTGGGAAATTATTACACTAAGATCTTTGATATTATAAAGGAAGCCGCAAAAATAATGGAAGGCAGGGTGGATCTTGCCTACCCTTATAATAACTTAGCTGCAGCTTCACTAATTCCAAAACTAATTAGTAATTAATGCCAAAATCTCAACCGATCTCTCTAGTTTTTAACTTAAAAAAACAAAAGCTCTTCAAAAAGACAAAAGGAATCGTTGGTTCAGAAAGGCTGCAGCTAGCTTTCTCTCGTCTACCATGTGCTGCTGTTTTCTCTCTTCTAACTGTTAAAACTTTAGAGATGCAGATCCTTTGTCCTTAAACTTACTGAGAACACTCAGAATCTTGTGCCAATGCACTTCATTTTGTATAAGTTTTTTTCTTTTCTTTTTCTGCCAGTGTGTGGTCGTGGGTTTCTGTGTGTTGCTTATTTTATAGGGTTCTATAGCTCTCACTTTGTTCGAGAGAGAACTTTTGGGAGAGGGGAAGGCAAAAAAAAAAGAAGGAATTTTTAGGGTTTTGTGAGTTAGGTTTTGCAAGAACCAACTAGCTCAATTTCTTAATTAAATCAAAAGGGGACACAAAGGGAAGAGGGAAAGAGTTCATTTTGCCTTTCTACTTTCTCTTCAAAATTTATGTATGGCCTTTCAGCTCCTTGAAAGTGTATTAATGGATTTTAATGGTTCAATGGAATCCCATGCAAATCAAAATATAATTCAAAATTAAATGAAATGCCAGTAGTGATAAAGAAAAAAGACAGCTCAATGACCTCATGAAATATCTCTGATAATTTTTTTAAGGGTATAGGCAAATATGATAATCATCTAATTTAATGCCTCAAATTTAGAGAGTTGGGCTTTGAATTGTGCATTCAATTTATTTCAATCAAATAAGTCACCCGTTGTCCACCTTGCTTGGCCCTTCCTCGGGTCTTCCAAAAGTGGAACAAGTATTAGAAGTGCGTTCGATTGATTCAATATCGATGAGCCTAGAAAAGAGAATTGAGGGTTGGAACGTAATCGTTGACCTCTTGCCAATTGATTCTGAGTAGCTTTATCGAGATCAGAAGCGAATTGCGCAAAGGCTTCTAATTCGGATTCAATTAGTGATTGTTTAAATGGGAGTGTCTATATATAAGCCTTATTTTTAAAAATACTTGGTGCTTACCCATCATAACATGTTTTACATTAAGTAGATAGAGAAATCTTAAAAAAAAAAAAATAGAAATTTTTTCTATCTACCAAAAACTAAAAAACTGTCAAATTTTTATTGGTGGTCAATCATAGGTGTTAACGGAGGATTTCACAGTAAGAGACCTTACAAGGATTTATAATGTAAATGAGCTACTCCTCCCATTATTAATTGGTTTTTAGATGGAAACCCATTGTTCTTACCGAAAAGTTTCGATAATCACAATATATCTTCCACAACACTAAAAAATAAGTCCTGCAAAATAGAGTTAGCACCCCAAAGATTTTATCCGTGCTAATAAATGGAGAAAAGATGATGAAATGTCTAAGAACTATATTGCTTACCACTCCCCCTCCATGTTAGAGGCACACATATAATCGTTGGGTAGAGGAGAATCAAAATTCAAATGAGCGGTTTTTCCTCTTGAGATTTAGGTAATCGTGCGTGTAGTTGGGGAATCGGTTGAGTCATGAGGGCGCGTCCCAGCAAATTTAAACCGATCTGATGACTGGGTGTCCAATTCAGTATATGCCGAATTGGTGCCACCTTTTTATATTTCCCTCATACGTGTTTTCTGCTCTGGTCAGAGACTTGATGACGTTCGTCGAATAAATAAATAATGAAATTTAACGCTTAAACACCTCATAAATATTGATATAACATCAAAGTCCAGAAAGCTCAAACAAGTATCGGATCCAAAAACGGGATCTCCTTAACATTGATAAAGTATGTTCCTCACATACTACTTTCCTTAATGAAATGGTTTCAATTTCTCTTTTAAAAAAAATATTGGTAAAGATAATTTATGTTTTATCTACTATGTTCAGATTGCGGTTTTTTTACATATTATTTGTCGTTTTTTTTTAAAGAAAACCATTCGAGATATGTAAAAAACATAAATACAAAAGAGAGGCTAAACAAATGCTCTCCAATTTAGCGAAATGGTCCATATATCATAATCACAAAAAAATGAGATTTTGAATACGATGCTAAGGTCTTAATATTTCTCCAAAGATGAAAATAAAATCTAGATATATCAGAAAATTTACGATTATTAGGCTCCAACCAAATGATCCAGATAATACCACAGCATTATTGCTCTACATAATGGATCCTCTATTGCGACATCAGAAAAGAATCAATGCTACTTGGGAGAGGGAGGGAGATTTGAAAGGATAATAAGTGGAATTTTAGATATTAAATGATAGAATACTTACCATTTAAGTCATTTTCAATTTTTAACCAATGTTACAAATGCCTGTTAAAACTAATAATATGAAAGCTCTTTTAAATATGTTTTTTTTTTTAATTTCTTTCATGATATTGAAACGACTGCATTCAAAACATCAACGTGTGGACATAAAATTAAAAGAAACTCTTAACTTTTAAAAATCTAAACTTTGAGAAATTACATTTCAATAAATATTAAAAATTTGAAATTCTACTTTTACAGTTTTATTGATTTTTTTTCCCTATGCATAGATTCTAAACAACTCTTAAATTTCTTTCTAGAAAATTTCTAATTATAAATCTATAGGTGTAAGTAAATCATCTAAAATTCATATATTACCCACTTCTATAGTAGTTTTTCATTTAATCCATGTATTTCAAGAAACTTTTCTTTTTATATATATAATGGTTTCAAGAAACTCTTTATTTTGCCAACATGAGCATAGTATTGGTACATCTATACTCTTTTTCTTGAGGTTCGAAATTCAAATTTTCGTTCTCCTATTTGTACTAAAAAAATTCTTTATTTTTATTTATTTATCTAGTTATTATAAAGGGTTGGGTAGCTTTTATTTAAAATAAACGTTTCGTTTTTGTTAGAACAATTTTCTTTCGGTAAAAATAAATAAATAATTCACGATCAATGAATTTAGACACAGAAGAGGGACGTAAAAGTAAAAGTGGTTTCTTTATATGTACATCAATAAAGTGGATTAAGTATCTCATACAATTTTTTTTTTTTGAAAACAAAGTATCTCATATAATTAAGCCTCATTAGTCATTTGTATGTATCTTACATATTCTTACTGAAAAAAACATGTAAAAGAAAAGACCAAAATTTTCTTCTAACGCAAGAAATAGTAATAATCTAAAAACAGGTCATTTGCACGCCTATACATTGAATATGATGTAGTTAAAATAATAACAAGAACATAGATTCATGAAACTCTAAATACTCATTTGAGTGTACATTGTAACTAGACACACCCACTCATTTTCTAAACTTTAGTCGAAATCTACAGCTCCAATTTAATTATTGTAAAAACGTGCAATTTTCATTCAACTGAAAGCTTTATTAATTTGATTCCACCAAAACTAATTCTAATAAACATCCCTATACACGAGCGAAGTTAGAAGAAACTTTTCTAATGAACTAAAAAAAAAAAAAGAAAAAGAAAAAAACTTTTCTAAGATGTCAAATCCATAAAAATGGATAAAAAGGCTCAACACCAAAAATACAAGAACATGATGGCTTCAAACATGTCCACTGGCTCTCCTTATTCACAAAAAATGGAAAAAAGAAGGCAAACTCAGGGAGAGAAATATATACGAAATTACAAAAAAGAATATGGCAAAAAAAAACAAAAGGCTGAGCAAGCTATGGCGGCCCGTTGGTTTGAAATCTGAGAAATATATTATTCTTTTAGCACACAGCAGGGTTTGTACTTTTTGTCACTCATTCGAATCTTCCCTAGTGTTTGGGACTCCTCCAAATATTTCTCCTCTTCCATTTTTCCATTTTTTTTTTAATTTGTCTCGCTCTCGTTCTCGCTCCCCTTAGAGACTTTGAATGAACCCTATAAATACCCAATCAGCTCAAGGGATTATACGTCCCCTACCAAGCTTACCTAAGGCTGCTTTCTTTTCTCTCTCTCTCTCTCGTTTATATCCATCTTTTTTTTCTTTGCGTGTGTCAAAAAATGGGCTCTAAGTTTTTAACATACTTCTTCATATTCATGATTTTGTGTCACCAACTTGTTGTTATCGAAGGAGGGAGAAGTCTGAAGGTAAAGAAAAAGCAGCTGCGGTGTGGGAGTTGCTCAAGTCCTGACGTTGCAATCGCCATAACCACCAAACAGGGCGCAGGAAAAAGCAGCAAAAATAATAATAATGCTAAAAGCAGAGCCTCCCTACGGCAGCTGCACCACAGAAGCGCCGATGGGTTTGTGGATGCCTTCCGCCCCACCACACCTGGCCACAGCCCCGGCGTTGGCCACTCCATTCAAAACTGAGACCAACTCAGTTTAAATCATTATTATTATTGTTATTGTTTTTTAGTTCAACAACATGTGCCCGTGGTGATTCGAACGGACGAGTGGGCATCATTATTGTTATATTTTCCTTCACATTTCTTTTCTTTCCTTTTCCATGTTGGGGGCTAAGTTTAAATTGTAATGTAATGTTTTCATGTATCTGCTGTGCTTAATATGTAATGTATTTTTATTTTCATTTCCTTGACTTATATAAATCTCAAAAATATTGTACTATTGTTATATATTATGTTAATTATATTTACTAGTTCTCTTAATTGTTTTGTTTTGTTTTTTGTTTTATGTTTTTTTTAGAGGAATACAGTGCACTATTGTGTTTGTTGGGAATACAATCAAAGTCTCGTGTTAGCTAGAGGGAAAGATCTTTGGTATATCAACTAGGGATACCATCTCCATATTTTTTCTTTTCTTTTCTTTTTTCGAAAAAGAGATACCATCTTTAATGAAGTTTTTTCAGATGATTTCAAGGATTATACTTAAAGCAGACAATATGATATGAATGGAGATGTGAGTGGTCCCTTGTTCTTAACAACAATGATGTAATATTTTTTAAAATTTTATATTGCCTACGAGACTTAAATTTTACCACCTTTATTTCTCACTCTACGTTAACTCAAAAAGTTAAAGGTATTAAACTAGAATAAATTTTATCTTTCTAATCTATTCTCAATAGATAAATAATGACGTGTCGTATTTTTATAAATTGTATGGGCTAAAGCTAGGTATCAAAGTGTGTGTGTATATATATATATATAGGGTTAATAACTATGTGAGGTTCTTCGGAAAAAAAAAAAAAACTATGTGAGGTTTTTGCATGTGTCTGAATCCTAAATATTTGTTGGGTATGTATTGATTTGGATGAATATTATTTAAGGGAATATACTGAGGATGTTCCTGGGCATGAGGTTCTGATCAAATTATATCTTAACCCAATGACCCATGCACCAGAGAGACAGAGAGAGAGATTTCATTGGTTCGACTCGAGCCACCTTGGCTTCCCATCTTTTATTCCAACCATTTCAACTACCACGTTCATTTAATCAAATTGTTACTAGAAACGGTTTCCGAAAACACTTTTTTTTTTTTTTTGAAAAAATACCGTTTTTTTTAACATCAGGATTCATGGCTTTACTTTAAAGAAAAATATTTAATTAGCTACCAGCTTATCGCTAGGTATTTTCTACATTCTTTTATTTATATATATATATATATATATAGAAACGATTGTACTCAAGGATAAACGAAAATTCTCCAATTTGGAGATTGATGCAATGTCATAATTGTAAAAGATTTTAGATTTGTACAATCGATCAAAAGAAAGTGCTAAAAAGATAGTCTCAAATGTTTTGTTTGTTCTAGGATGTACCAAAGTATTTAGCTGAACGCATTTATCTTTAATACATTTTGACTGCACTACTATAGACGACAAAATAAATAAATAAATAAATAAAATCCTTCTTGATGAAGATGCCTATCTGATGAAGGAAGCGATCCTGAAAGTTGTCATTGAAAAGGTGCTAGATTGTGACTGAAGATGAATGGTTTAAAAATAGGTGGTCAATCTCTAATTTCTTATCTAAGTAGTATCTTCTACTTACCACCATTAGAAAATTGACAAGGCGAAAATAGATTTTTTTTTAGGTAGCTGCCAATTTTTTAATTTGGTGGTACTTAGGGTGGTAAGCATCTAAATTTTATTCTATATTAAATGTGCTTTTCCCCCATTGAATTCAATCCTAAAGTTAAATGAGCAGTGAAATTATTGTTTTCAATTAGATCTTTTGATTTTTTTACTAGCTATAATGAGTATTTTTATGTGGTAAGACGTTATTATTTTTTTGGCTATATCAAATTATTATTATTATACTTTTTTTGTTTGTGAAAAATACTATTTTTGATATCTACATTTGGGAACTTCTATTCTAGTGCATACAATCTCAAAAAATCCAAATTTAGTTCCTTAGTGTCACAATTAATTTTAGGTATTTTCATATGACCTATCCATAAAAAATAAAAAAATCTTCGGTCAAGTAGCTAGATCCTAGAAAGGACACGTGAATATGTTTCCAAATTTTTAGAGAGAAAAAATGGTAGAATTTCTGTTCTTTGTGCAAGTTAATCTCAAAGTAGTGGTGAGGGCTACTTTTAATATTTATAAACTATTTTTGGGCATTTGAAATTGAATTTATAAAAACTAAAATAATTGTCCATGGTCCAAAATGGATCAAAGTAAATTTTAAAGAATTTAGAAGGAATGAATTCAAATCATGTGGTCTCTTTCTTAGAATATAATACCAAAAATCAAGCTAGAACAATTAAATACAAAAATAAGATTTCTTTCTCCTTCAACTCGATTTCTGTCTCCCTCGTTCCATACCTTCAATCTCCTCTTCCTCGCTCTAATGTGCTGTCTCCTTAAATTTGGGTGAGTTGGTTATTGGAAAAAGACTAGGAGTGAAATGTAAAAAAAAAATAAAAATAAAAAAATAAAAATTTAAGTTAGAATCTCGAAGAAATAATGAAAGTTATAATATTTTAATTTAAAAAATAATAATCAAATAGGTTATAAAATAGTTAGAAAAATACAGATTAGACATTTTTTAGTATTAAAGATCAATTTATGGGATGATAAATAGGAACCCTACTATAAATTCTCAAAGAAAAATGGTTGAATTTGTGTATGATATTCAATGGAGTTTGGCATATGAAGCTAAAGTGAAAAAGGGAAATCCAAATTTGTCGAAGACAAAGGCATTCAATTAAAAGCTGAGACACATGCAGGTCACTAGGAAAGTATTTCCAACATTAAAATCAGTGTCATTTTGTTCATTCATTGGGCCGCCATTTACTTAGCCTTTCTAGTAAATATAATATAATATAAATATCACTAAAAAAAAGGAAAAAAAAATCCTCGTGAGTTCTGGATTTGTCCTTTACGAGCTATGTGTATTTTATATGCGCAAGTTGAGCCCTAAAAAGACACCCCTTTTTAACGTTTAGTATTAAGAAATTAAGTAGTTGAATTTTTAGAATATCAAAAAAGAAATGGGACGACCACGACAGCACAAAACAGCCACACCAAATTAAAAGGACCGACTTTCCATAAGCCTCGGAACTCACTCTTCTCTCTCTCTCTCTCTCTCTCTCTCTCTCTCTCTCTCCCACTTGACCCTTTTATTTAACCTTAATTTTGACGGGTAACCGCCAGAGAATCTCCTCTCCTTTTCCTTAATTTGTACTGTTTTTTAATTTAATTAGTAATTACTATGCCAATACAAATTAAATGCTCCAGGTATCAAAGTTAGGTTCGTGTCTCTTCTCACCCCCAAAAAAGGACTATTATTCAATATGATTATTGTACATTCTTTGTTCTAATAATTTTCATCTTTTTTTCTTTTCTTTTCAGCATCAGGCATCATTCAGTCATTCAATTGGATGGACTGAAAACCCTTCTCTCCTTTTTGCAAACTTCTCCCATTCTTCATCTTCAAGATTTTCGAGAGTGGGGTGATTTGATTATTTCACTTCAATCAATTGAGGAGTTTGTAATATTTAAATGAAAAAAGTGAGTTTAATTAAGATTTCATTGTTTCCAAGTCTATAATAATTTTAGTGTAGAATAACAAGTCCATGTAATGACCCATTAACGAAGATCCGGTACTAGTAGCTTAATCAACCCATATTCATTTGGTAGTCTTTAGTAAATAAATAACAATATCTCAACACCCAAAAATATGAAACGAGATATCTCTAGTTTTTATTATCGGAAAAGGCAAAAAAAAAAAAATGTCTTGAATAGTCCATCCAAAGGAACGGCAGAAATTAATTGATGGGAGAAGAGATAGTGGGAATGTTGGTGGGAGTGCATGTGGGAATAGTGGGAAGGACACTTACAAATATCAAAAATACAAATTACAAACCACATACAGAAAGACAGACAATTAAAGGAAAAAAGAAAAGGAAAAAAAAGGGAAGAATATAACCCTAGAGTTGTCCCAAAGGTCCAAAAGCTTCGGAGAAATCTGAGAAGCCCTACAGCTACTTGGTACTACCTAGGTTGCCTATGTCTAACTTTAATATTAAATTAAAAACATTATATTATATCATATTTAAATGAATGAAAAAAAAAAGTGAGAGGGATGGGGCCCGGGCAGCAAGAATATGGACAACTAAACATAGGTAATGCGGTGCATATTTTTTTAAGGGTTGCTCTTAAATAGTTAATACAAGCCATCCATATAACTATTCAACCTTTTTTTTTAATTTTTAATGCCAACAACAAAACAAAAACCACCCATATATATAGAACCTTAGGTTCAAACCCTTTTCAGTACACACAATTAAATCATCACTTCTTCTAGTTCTCTCTCTCTCTCTCTCTCTCTCTCTCTCTCTCGATAAAATATTATATGATGGTGATGAAGACTATTCGTACTCAGAGGCTTTCTGCCTTGGTTCTTGTTTTGGTGTTGTGTATTAGCCATGAGGGCGTTTATTACGTAGAATGCCGCCATTTGAAGTCCACAAGATCATGCACCAAACACTGCTCCAAAATCCTCAATCCCAAGGCCGCCGCCGGTAAACATAGTCAGCAGCAAGACAAGGCGAGCAAAGCAGAGCATGTTGAAGACTTTCGTCCCACATCGCCCGGCCACAGCCCCGGAGTTGGCCACCGTATCAACAACTGAAAAAAACCAACCTCTGTTTCTTCTATATCCTCTTTCATTACCCTTCGTTCCATTGTTTCTCTCTCTGTTTCCACAGAAAATTAAAATTGGAATTTTCTTGTAAAGTTTCTATGATCTAATTAAATTAGAAGGCCTTCCAAACCCACAAAAGAAATTACTATTTGCTCAAATGCCGGTATTATGGTATGCCTTTATTAATTTGTTAAGTCGAATCATCCGTGATGAGTCAGCGAATAAAAGAATAATAAAATTAACCCAAGATTAATCTTGAACCATTACATGAAGAATCAGAAGCTTGAATAGTAGTAGGTTAATTTATGATAAGTAAATGTAAGCCGTCCAGTATATTCTTTTAACGCTTGGCCACTCTTTTTATGTGTTGACTTCGTTGTGATTCATCAAGTCTAATTCTTGAATTATTAGGAAGTAAAATGGTGGGTTTAATTAGGTTGTGAACTAGACAACATCGAAAACTATATGTTAAATCAATTATTATTTAACCATGTTTATCAATGAACAAAAGATCAAGTGGAAGTTTGAAAAGATTCGGGAGTCTATATGAGCCATTATAATAATAAAATTTTGAAATAAAGTGAAATTGAATCTTGATTTTTAAAATGACGAAAAATGGTAGGTGGGAAGATTGAGAAAAATAAAAATTAGTTTAAACTTAAAAGGTGGCTTTTTGATTGGGCAGTGGTCCTTAAGTTAGTTTAAGTAAGCACGCCATCAAGTCTCCAATTTTAGTTCAATAAATGAATCAAACCGATTATAAATAATCATATTAAAACTATCAACACTCCCCAATATATGTGACTTTTTTTTTAATTATGACTTATAAATTATACCTACACCATTTATAATAGTACGGTATAAATAAAAGTAATTATAATTTTCTTCCTCTAGTACTTCTTTAACCTAACATTTTAATAAACACTTGGTTCACCAGAACGATCCAATGGGTGCTATTTTGTGGATCGTTGGTTAGAGCAAAATAATCAGTTGTCCATATCTCCTCATGGGATGACATCATAGTTCTTACCTCTTCTTGATCTTCCAAATCAACTCTTTTTTTTTTAATTATAATATACTTTCAATTTCTCTTAATTGGAACTCTTTCATCCCGCCTCCCTTTTGTGTATGTTTCTGACATACTTTAATGAAATGGTCCCGATATTTTTTTAAAACAAAATATGAATTTTTAAGACTCAAGTCAAAAACAACAGTGAAAATTATGCATCTATATTATGAATTTATAATGCACAAAAATTAAATAATATATTGAGAGATCAAATGAAAACGAAAACCTAAATTTATTGTAAAAGGTAAGATAGAGAAATATAGAAATATAGTTTTTTTTTCTTTTTCTAAAGAAGATCACTCCCCACTCAAAAAGTATGCAAGAAATATACAACAAATGGAAGGTAAACGAAATTAAAGGTAAACGAAATTACAATTTAAAGAGACATCGAAATATAGTTCAACAAGATCTAACAAAAGTTAGAAATTCGGATATTGTATGTCAATTATAAAATAAAAAAAATAAAAAAAAAGCTCGGATACTAGTCAGAAGTTTTACTCAATCCTAAACTATACAAATCTATGAGTTTTTTTTTTTTTTTATCTCTATCTCTATCCTTAACTAGTTATCTATTCTGCCTAATTTTAAAATAGATTAGTTAGTTATTTTATCCACTGTAGAGAGAGAGAGAGAGAGAAATATGTGAGCAACATATCCAAAGAGTGAATCTAGAATTTTTCCTTTTCTTTCTTTTTTTTTTTATTTTTTTCTTTTTGTCTCAAGATGCTTAATTATTTCATTTTAAGGTACAAGAATGGTTTAGGACCCACCAAAAGAAGACACAGCTCGTGGATTTTGAATTTTGATCATAGAACATGCAACTAAAATATATCTGTATAGGATTTTTTTTTTTTTTTGGGTCTAAAAAACTATAACTATTGAGAACAATTTTCAAATACCATCCATTTTAAAATTCAAAGAGCATAGGTATAGTAGCTAGCTTGTATATTATTAATTTTCCCAAGTTATAAAAGCAAAGGCATATTGAAAATATACATGTTAACTTGATGGCCAATATCTGCCTTAAACTTATCATATCTCAAATGATTGGATAGATCATAATGTTGTGATTCTTTTGATTGAAAAAGGAAAAAAAAAAAGGAATATAAGAGGCTTCCTTTGGGACTTTACCTACAAAACACCACTATTTTTGTTCACTGAATATATATTAATGTCCATTGGTCTAATAAAAAGCGTATGATATTCTGTGTTGGGTATATGGATCCTCAACATTAGATGGCTATTATTCTACAACAAAATTAGATGGCCTAACTCAACCATTAAACTATGGTTCAAATAGTAATGTTGACAATAATTTTATTTTTCAAAAAGTAATATTTAAATATAAACGATAATTCAAGGTCAAACAATAACAATAGAGTCTAAAATCAGTCCGTTCTAAACTAGCTAAGTTCTAGATTTTTATTATTACTACCTAATACCTATATGGTACCTTTTAGATTTTAATAATATTTTGAGCTTCAAAATTTCTTTAATAAATTTTGAATCTTTATTTTTAATGGTATCTATTATTCATATACAGGTTATGTTTCTTGACTTATTTTTTTAATATTTTGTCAACATTTTGACAATATCATAGAAGTAGCAATTTATATATCATTCATTACTGATGATGAAAATTTTACTTGACAGTCTTGAGTATGGATATTGCTTTTTATTATTGGTAATTAACTGATCAGAATAAAATTGAATACTCAGATTTAAACTTAAGTTAAAATGTGTTACAGTTTTTAAATCAAATTTTACTTACTCTTGTTTCTAATTTTCCAATTCTAACCCAAAATTTGGAAAACTAGAACGAAAATTTAAAAAAAAAAAAAAAAAAGTTAACAGAACAAAAAATATAATTTTTTAGTGGGCCTCAAATATAAGAATTTGATGATAATTTAAAAGTTAATACCACTGGATTGGTTAAGAAATATTGGATGTTGGTTTCATAAATAAAGAGAGAATTGGAATAGAATTTGATTCCATCATCTTTTCATTCCAGGTAAAATATAAGAAAGACTTACGTTCGTTGAGCAAAAATTACATTCCTTAGGTTTTGGCAAATATCCTACCTATATATCCCATCTAAATCAAAATGTCATTTTCACTAACGACTAATAAATCTCAATTAATGATAATTTGATTGACAAAGACCATTCAGAATGCGAATCTTAATCCCAATCCCATTTATATTCTGATAAATAAAATAATAATGATGGTCAATTTCAAACAAGGGCATCTGGGCATCTACAAACAAATATAATAATCAAGAGACAAAATTAAAAGAAAATATTTGCATATTTAACCATGTTAACACACTGACACAGCTAAATTATGATTTTGATTAGTCAATCATATATATAATTTCCTTAACACTACTTTTAGCTTGTTTAAAAAAAAAAAAAACAACATTACTTTTAGCTATTTAAACTCACTCATTCTAACGTCACCTTTCTAAGAATTTTAGAAAAATTCACTATTTTATTTTCTATTTTTTAAAAGTGACCCTTTTAAACACTACTTTCCATCCATGTATGTCTTTATTTTGGTTGCCTACTTTTCTTAAACAATTTCATAGTAAATAAAAAAATTAATTGTTCAAAAATTTGTGTTTGAAATTTGGCTCCAAATGTAAATATATTTTTTAAAAATGTGAAAACATACCGAATAAATGGTAAAGTTTGCTTAGGACCAGAATAAATTAAATATATTTGACAATTCTATATTTCTTA
>NW_019104492.1:3504228-3552520 GCF_001995035.1 Momordica charantia
TGAGTATATTTCAACTAGTTAATTTTTTACTCTAATTCAAGTAGGTTAAATTTTATTTTTTCCACCCGTTTACATCTAATTATGAAGGGATGGCCACCTAAAAAATGTCATATATTGAAATTAGATGTATGGTTCTCTGACAAAGTACTGGTAAGTTTTGTTTCTTGATTTTGTAATCYCTCTGTAGAAAAATTTTTATTTTTAATTTGAATGTTACAAGTTGATTTATATTTTATTTTCAATGATGTACTTATTTGAATGTTACAAATGGTTCAARATAAATTTTTGCAATTTTATAGAATTGTCCGAGTTTATGGTTTTTATTAATTTCTTTTACTTAGGCATGCATACGTCTCTTTTAACTAATTTCATTCCGTTTAATAATTGTTTTAGCTAGATATTTTCACTCTTCAATCAACTTTTGGAAATATTTTTACTACTTTTAACTTAATGCGTGAAAATCAATACATAGCACACCACATATTTTTATGAGTTTAAATTTTTTAAAATCATTATTCTRTACMATTTTWAAAAAAAATGTATAACCATAGGTTTTTTCAATTCTATTTATGCCAAAATCTGTCCAACATCGTCGAGCAATATGTTTGGAGCCATAGTGAGCTGTGGGTGAACAAGCTGGAAGTGAGAGACTTGCAAAAATAGATAGAGCACTCCRACTATGCTCAAGTTAATTGTGAGTACGAGCGGAGCAAATCAACTTCAAATGATTTTTATACCTGATTGAGTAGAATGAATGTATAATTATTGGAGGTAGAGGAATAGTTGTCCGTCTAATCAAACTATTCAAYTGTTCTCGACATTAGTGACATGTTCCTTACTGTGGATCGTACTGTACGACTAAGGATYTACCTCCAACCAGCTCTGTCTCTCTRGATCTGAGTAAGCAAACCRAACTCTCTCAGATCATTGCACCTTGCAGGCCGTTGGGCTCGACCCTCATGGCTCATGTTTTTGCATCTCCCAACCGATTCYAACTTCTTAAAACGTCTCCAAAAAACACACATTATTTTAATTTGTAAATCTTTCTTAAAGAAATTAGGTCCTCGTTTGAAAGGACTGAAAATATATTCYTTTTTSGAGTGAAAATATAGTTTATGATATTATATTGTTGTTTATAGTATATGAGAAAATTATTGTAAAAGTGAAACTTATTATATGGATTGACAATTAGAATTTTAKTTTTTTAGTACAACGAATAAGAGGTATAGTCATATAGTTTGAACCTCGAACTTCAAGACAAAGAGTAAATACTAATTATCTCTAAACTATGTGYCCGTGTTCGCGATTAATAATTAAAATTGCTTGATCATCATCCAAAAAAACGCACAACAATTATACATGGCTAGTGAGAGGTGTACCAAAAACTTGAGTACAACAATATACTTATTAAAATTTCTGCCCAAAAAAATTATAAACACAATTCAACTCATCAAATTTACTGTGATTGTTGCCAGGTTCGAATTTGTAAAAAATTCTAATTAATTAGCGTTGTCAACTTATCTTTTCATTTTGTAATATTATGTAAAGAAAATTGCGAATAATGCGTATTTTAATAATTAAATCCATCTTACTGATTTGATGTATAGTAATGAATTAATGTGACTAAAAATGTTAAATAGTAACTAAATATTTTGTCACTAAATTAAACAGTCGTATATTTGAATCCTAGCCTATATATATAATTAAATAAAAATAATAACATAAACGTTAAAATACTAGTCTAACTTTGGTTCATTTTCAATTAATATATTTCTTAAAATATAAACATTACTTCATACTAAAGAGTTTTCGTTACGTGTAAAATTTGTATTAAATTTTACAAAGAGGAACTAAAAATGATCACTTTTTTAAAAGTACAGAAACAAAAATGAAAATTTTCRAAATACAGAGACTAAAATGAATCAAAATTAAAAATATAGAGATCAAAATAAACATTTTTAAAATACAAACACTAAATAAACCAAGATGATAAGTACATAAACCAAAATAATATTTTAATCYAACATAAAATATATATTTTAGTGGCACTCCTCTCGCAAAGTGAATGGGACACTTTATGAGCATTAGGTTGCATGGATATATCTAGAAGAGCGTCGACTCCATTGTCCTTTGTTTTAATTTCTTTAATGTCCTATCAAGTTAGAAGTACACTAAAAAGGTAGTATAGGGCCAAATATAACTTCTTCTTTTTAATTTCCACAAATCAAATCTTTTTCTATCTAAAAATTAAACCTAGGACTTTGAAACATCTAAAAATAATGATAATCCAACAACAAAAGTAAATAAATATAAAAATTTTATGTTTGCTGATCTTTGATGTTTATAATTATTTTAGAATTAAATTTTACTCCCCCTCGACTAAAATTATATATATTTTTTACTCGTAGTTAAATCTAAAATTTTATCCCATTTATTTTGATCTATGAACATTTCTGTTTTTAATTTTATGGCTGAAGATATTGATTCACTCCCTGAATTTTTTTGCTTTTAAGAATAGGTGGGTTTTTTTTAACTAAACTATGAATCAAAATATTGTTTGATTTCTATTTTACTATATAAAAAAAAGACATATATAATCTTCAAAGAAAAAAGGGACATAGATAGTTTGAATTAAAATATAATTAATTATTAATAAGATATAAGTTATTTAATTATATAGGGTAAAGATCGAGTTAAAAAATAAACATAATATATTTGTATCAACTTCATCTCAAAATTTATGATTATTAAAAATACATATATTCATCTCTATTTATAATTGTTTTCATCATATGTTAATTGCCACCTAAGATAATTAAGAAAATTTTTGACATTAGTACTTCAAGTCAGTTTTTTTTTCTTAGAATAGTTTATGATTGAAAAACTTTAATGATAAATTTCAATTATTAGTAATACAATAATCGTATCTTTTTTCTAATAATAAAAAGTAATGCAATGACCAAAGCCCCCCTTAGGGACAATTTTATGTCAGACTTATGCATAGCCCATCTTATGTTTAATCAATTAGTTTTAAGTAGCTGGTTGGCCAATCCATTACTAATAATTGAAAATTCGTTTAAGTGTGAAGAAAATTATTTAAAAAATGATAGTGATAAGATTTAAGTTTATCTTCTAGCTCCGTCAAAAAAAAATTATCTTCTACCTAGATCCGAATAAAGTTTATTGGTTGCATAAATATGTATTGGTACAAACAATTACATTAAAGTTTGTATAAATTTGATAACTATTCAAAGTTTTTTTTTTTAGTACATTTTAAAAAATATATATATTAAAGAAGAAAATAGGAAAAGAAGGAAAAAAAAGAGTAAAAAAGGGAAGAAGGAGGTGGGGAAGATGGGACCCACAGCTGATGAAGCAAAGGACCATGTACTCCGCCTTACTCTTACGCTGTCGAGCGTGGGGCCCAGATCAATCTTAGTCGTCCGATACATTAAATACAAGGCCCTTGGGACCCGCCTGTCGCGTACCCATTTTTCTGACCTTGCGAACATCGAATTAAATCCAACGGTCGTGAGCGCTTCTTGGCTTTTAGGACAGGTGACTACGATTCGGACAAGTGGACACGGAATCTAGGGGATTGTGACACCGCCGCCAAGCTGTCGTGCCGTCGTTTAACGTTTTCCGTTTCTTCGATTCCTCGTTAGGCGAAGGCGTTATTCCACCGTTCCGCCTATCGCTCTCCCTAGATTGTGCACGGAGGGGCACCCATCGAAATCCTACTCTCGCATTTTTCCAATAAAAATTCTAATTAAGATTATTTAAAAATATATATATATATATATATATATTTGTAATAATTAGGAAAATAAACCAACTTTTTATACATAAAAATACTAACATAATTCAATTGATGGAATATTTATTTTATAATATCTTTATTCTACTGTGTATATATCAAATACTCCAGTTAACATTTTTAATTTCTTTTTTCTTTACACATTAAAAGAAGAAAAGAAAAGAGAGAAACCCCTTGTAGAATACTCAATTTATATTAAGAAAATAACATTATATATTGCACTTCCGTAGGGAATTTGCCATCTTTGTCAAAGTTGCTCGTGCTCTGCTCACAAAGTTAACGAGAAAAGTGGTGGATACTAGCTGGTCCCACTTCATGGACGATCAATTATTTTACGAATGAATATTCGGTGACGTCCAACATATTATTATATAAAAAAAAAAAAAAAGTCTCTGTTTTTTTTCTTTCAGGGGAGAAAAAAAATCTCTACCCCAATTTGAACCGAAATAAGAAAACAAGAAATTCAATTTAAAACAACAGTTATGTGTTTAGAAATTGATACTTTATCCATTTCTTTTAGATAGACGGTGAAATAAATTTATAACATGAAATAATATATTTATTATAATTTTTATATTTTAAATGTAATTATACATTTTAGAGTTTAAAATCTAAAATTTGGACTTTTTTTTAGTACAAAAGATTAGAGTATTAGACTTGGAATTTCCAACTTTAAGAGCAGGAGGCATGTATCAACTCTCGTTGAGCTGAACTCATATTACTAATTGCATTGCTAATCACTAATATTGTGGTTAAATATTTGACCCTAKAGTTTCTATTTAAGAACAAAATAATGAAATAAAGTATTTTTTTTAAATAAGTTTGGATTTTTATGGTTTTGCAATGACAAGCAATCCCCTAAGTTMTGAGAGATATTTGATTGGGTTGTTTTTTGACATTTTAGAACAAACTATTATAAATCCATTTAGGTAACCATTATGAGTGGTTTATTGGTCCAAATAGACTAGGATGAATTGAGAGGAGATGAATTCAAATTTCGTAATAGCCATATACTTTAAGAATTAATTCTAATAGACTTCYCGATATGAATTATTGTAGRATTAAGCAGTTTTTCCATGAGATTAATCATATTATCAAACAATGTCAAATGTCGAATCTAYTGAAGTGTTAGGTAATTGCTCCTAATAAACTTCTATTTTAATGGTCACATTGTTTTAAATTCTATCACTTAGACCTTCTGTTCAAAATACTAACCATGGTGAAAAGCAAAGTTATATATGTATATATATTTTGTAATTTAGTGGAACATTTATGTCAAAGCGGATGAAATTGATCTTTCCAAAAAATTCAGAATTGAGGGTCCTTTGTTGGGATCTTTTTCCCACTTGTCGTGTTCGTGTCCACATCGAAGCGACTGGGGTATACGTGTAGCAGGGAGTTTGATCTGAATAGTGTCTCTAGATTCCCGAAACTACCCTTGGTTCGTCACGGCGTATTTATTACAAATCGATTTCCATATTGSTGGAAAAATTTGAAGACAACAACGAGCCAAATGCGTCGTCACATTCCATGTGCTTTCTGCAACACACAAAAGTCAATTCATAATTAATGAAACAGTAATATATAATTCTCAAATTTTCAGATTTTGAAAAACAACCCTTACATAATTTTATGGAACTAAGGATAAAATGGTCTTTTAGCCTCAACCATTTTTAGAAAAGAAAAAAACTCTACGCTATTTTTTGATGGGTTCTCCAAGTTTTAAGCTTTCCCCGCAATTGGCAGTGGCAAACCCTCCAACTCCAAGTCCAAACTCTCAATTTATGAGTCCAATTTGGTTACATTATATTGTTATATTTCTCCAAGCCCAAGCTTAGTGCCTAGCTAGTGTGAAATTAAGATATATGAAAATTGAGAGAGAGCTAGAATTGATGACTAAGGTTSTATTGAAAAAGAAATTCTCATGTGTGTTTTGCAATGCAAGGATTTTGATATTTCTCACCAGAGAATTTAATACTAATTTACTTTTATTGGAGAATTTCAAATTGAGTATAAAATTAACCTATATACCATTCAAGGAAAAAAGATCATCCAGCTCACATATTCTAACACCTTCTAGTCTCAAATTTATCTACTTAATTCACCCGCATTCAATTTTTCTCATTTGAAAGCTTTTTCTTGCTTGTTGAACTTGATGGTAAGGATTCATAGACTTTACCGTCCCTTTCATACCAAAGGTACAAGTCCGAATCAATTAAATTGAGTTAGGTTTGATAATTCGTATTGTAGTAATCAATTCAATTCATAAAGTATAGCTATAACTAGTGTTATAGGCATATCAAATGAAGTCCAACGAAAAGACAAAAGAACTAAATTGACTGAAAGTGAAAAGGGCCTCGATATACAAAGCCAAGTAGGGAGGCCATAACCCGACACACAGAGGTTGAACGACACGAATCGACCAAGGCTAACTCTGGTCAAGCACCAACTACGACTCAGCCATCGATCGAAAACTCCGATAAAGCCTCTTTCCAACTCGGCTATATCCAATATTGACTTAAGTATCGTTAAAGCTTATGTGGCTAGCACCATGTAAGTGTTCAGTGCTATTGGTTTTGCAGGATCCATGTTCATTCTCGTTTCTTCATTTAATGCGAATTTGGTAGAATCAGAAGGAGCCTAAATTCGACATCAACAATTAGGATAGCATGTCTATTCAAATCTCAATAAGTTTTATCAATTTCATTTCTACCGGTTTCGCCAAAATAATGGATTTTGTAACAAAAAGTTAGTCCATTTTAGTATTGACCGTTTTTTTTTTAAATCAATAGTTTCATTCGATACTAATTTTTAAACAAATAGTCAAGTGTATAAACTTGTTTTACTTACCTCATTAGAGGCAAACAAAGGTAAACATTATTTTTTGGCTTATTGAGACCACGAATAATCAAATAGCCACACTATCTTCCAATGTGATTTATAAAAAATATTATGGTTTGAGTTGTCAATTCAATTAAATTCTTGGGGATTTCTTAAAAAGATATTGGAAGAAAGTTGGAAGATTGCAAACGAGAGGGTAGATGTAAAGCTGATGCCTTCCTTTGCGATACTTCCCTTTCGGGCCATGCGAATATTGAAAATTGACAATCAATCAAATTCTAAATGAGAGAAAAAGATAAGCATTTAAATGAATTTAATAAAATAACTAAATTTTAAGTTAGATTATATAAATAAGATAAATTGTTAATTTGAACGTAACATAACTTAATTGGTTAAAGTATCTCTTTTCGATCAAAGATAATGAGTTCGAATCCTTACTAACTTACATAGACGAATAATTTGATTAAAAAAWTTTTGTGCTTACAAAGAAAAGAGATACTAGCTAAGCTTCCAACTCAATATCATATTTGAAAGTTTTCGATTCGATTTGATAGAATATTTTGATATATATATTTTTTTTCAGTTTTATTAGAATGGTAGAGTGTTGAGGCTCACTCCTCAACTTTGCCTAGGCTTGTACTTGTATGATTAATGGAGCTAATCCCTCTAATCAATAATTAATTTTCTAAAATATGGTATGTTCGTAATTTTCCCAAAATTAGTTTTATGAAACTGGAATGAATTAAATTAAAGTCCCAACAAATTTCCTTTTTTTTTTTGGGTAAAATATCTGGAAATCAAAATTCAAAATTCCAATACGTAAAAAAGAGCGTCCGGTCCAGTCCAAGTCGTCCAAGTCCAAATTAGCCAGCCATAGAAGTTAGACGGCGCGACGCCGTGAATCATCGGGCGGCGCAACGGGGGTGTTTCGGTAATTTCAAAGCGACAAAGGCTATTTTTCACCTTTAGGCCACTTTTCGTTGGTTTTGTTTTTGGCCTTTCCAGTTTTCGCCGGGAGCCATTCGWTTGCTGTTTATCAGCTGTCTGTGCGTACTTGTGAGCAGAAACCCAAACCTAAACCCTAAAAACGGAAAGTTCCGTCCATCGGAACTCAGATGGTATTTCTCTGTGCTTCTACATGGAGTTCAGAGCCCTAAATATCAGAGCTCCAATCTTATCTACCCGGTAAACTTTCGCATTTCATCATCTCTTTAACCTCACTCTTCTTCTTCTACTTCTACTTTCTCTTCTATCTTTCCTCTTCATCCACCTACTTTGCTTTCCATGTTCCCAGAAAATGGAAAGAAAATAGATTGTTCACTTATCATTAGATTTCTTTTCCTTTTCTGGTTCTTCATATTTTTAAAATTTTTTTTCTTGCAACTTCGTATCCATTTTGCTGAAGCTGTTGCTGTGCGATTGCCTTCTTTTGTCGAGTTTAATCGTTTTGTGTCGGGATTTTTCATCTGAAGTTACTCCGAGCTTAAAAGATGGTTCGGGTAATAGGTTGGCTTGGTGGGTTTGGCTCCGATTGTTTAATTTTAACGGCTTCCTATTTCTGCTACYGTTAATTGATTTTTGGGTCTATTAATTTCTTAAAAACGTATGCTAATTTTATTTGAAGTTTAATCTATTCGTGGTTCCGGTAAGAACGGTCTCCATGTTATTCGGAATCTACTGAGCCACTTTTAAATCACTTTTTGTTGTATTTGGACATTTTTAAAAATATACTCTGTGTCTAACTTGTAGCAGAAAAATCAGGTGTGATGGGATTTTATCAGTCATTGTAACTGCGGTTGGATATTGATAATTATCATGTTCTAAAGCGGTAATCTTGGACATACATAGACATTTTTCCTTTTTACTATTTTTTATGCTCTCCTCTATGTTCGCAAGCAGCTGGTCTACATGGCATCGTCTGACTGATGAGAGTGAATGGCGGGAGGAAATAATTGATGAAAAAATAAAGAAATGAAAAAGCGTCTCATTGTAGCTTTTCAATTTATAATGTCTGGTTTTTGTGTTTTGTTAAACTTCCCTGCACTTTTTGCGTGTGTTAGTCTGAGCAAAATTTTGCAAATGACTTGATTATACCCTTTTGGTTTACTCAGGGGACTGTTTCATCCAGACTTGGCCAGGGCAATTATTTCTATCCTTGTTCTGTTTTGTACTTTCGTTTATCATGCTTCATGTGAACCATGCTTCATTTCTGAGCTTCAATCAGTGTCAAATGAAGACGCTGGGTATTACATGAATAATCCTGAGGGCATCCATGACGCATTTCCAGCAGTCATTAGATTGGGCAGTCATCCAACGGCGTGCTTAAGTTTTGAAAGTGTTTGTACTGACAGTCGTTTATTTTGCTTTCCTTCAACGCTACCTGACTTTTCGTCGAATGAAAAAGGGATAGATGTAGAGGTTTCTTTGGATCAGTTTGACGGTACATCCTCCATTGGATCGACTCAAGATGACAAATTGGCTGCAAACAAAAGCCAGTTATCAGATTATGGTATGTTTGAATTATTTGAAGGTGGGATAATTTCATGCTCTTTAAACTCAAGACAGGGTGTTAATGAATTGTCTTCCATACAACAATTTGATAGCACTAGTAAATTTGATCTTTCTACGTGTAGAGGGGATCCACTTAATCATAAAATCCCAAGTTCTACGAAAAAGAAAAATATTGATGTCATGAATTCAGATTTTTCAGAGAGTTCTATATCTCCCGATGTAGATATTAGTCCAACTGAGTTGGATTGGAAGCAGGAATTTTTATACTTACCTTCTTTAGCTTCAATAACCGTGACGAATACATGCAACCAAAGTATTCTACATATCTACGAACCATTCAGCACTGACTCACAGTTCTATTCTTGCAATTTTAGTGAGGCTCTTTTAGGACCTGGTGAAGCTGTTTCTATTTACTTTGTTTTCTTCCCAAAATATTTGGGCTCGTCCTCTGCCCATCTGATTTTGCAAACAAGTTTTGGTGGTTTTTTGGTATCGGCTAAAGGCTTTGCCATTCAGTCACCTTATGGAATCCAGCCGTCGTTAAGCCTAAATGTACACTCAAGTGGGAGATTGACTAAAAATTTGTCTTTATTCAATCCCTTCGATGATGTTCTCTATGTTGAGGAATTAACAGGATGGATATCAGTTTTTAAAGAGGATGAATACTACCATGCAGAAGCAGTTTGTAGARTAGAAAGATATCAGGTATTTGATGAACCAAAGTTACCAATTGTGAAAGATGGCTTGGTTATCCAACATGGTCAGATAGGCTCACCACTGTTGTCTATGAAGCCCTACAAACAGTGGAAGATAGATCCTCACAGCAATGAAACTATTATAGAAGTGGACTTGTCATTCAAATATGGTGGGACAATCATTGGCACATTTTGGCTGCAGTTATCAAGGCCTTCACAGGATAAGCCTGATGTAATTGTGGTGCCTCTTGAAGCTGAACTTGAAGGGGGATCAACCCATGATGATCATAAAGGGTCTGTATTTGCATCTTTTGAGCCTTTACTGTACCATGGAAATGTTTTTGTTGCTGTTGCCCTGAAGAACATTGCTTCTCACATGCTTAGTGTTCTTAAGATCATTGAAGTGGCTGAAAGCAAGGTTTTCGAGTTTAAAAGCTTGGAAGGCTTGCTACTTTTCCCTGGAACTGCCACACAAGTTGCTCTGGTTACCTGTAATACACGACATGCTCACTTCCACAAGTCTTCACCTGAAATTTTCAATATGTATAGTAAATGTAAATTACTTGTCTTGACTAATGAGTCAAGTAGTTCCCATATTGAAGTTCCTTGCGAGGATATATTCCTTTTATGTTCAGAATACTGGAAGTACTCTTTCATGGGAAATGGAAAGCTATCTGAACGCWTCATGTCTGGTAATGTGAGAAYAGAGTCTCTGGGCAATCATGTGCGGTTACAGTCAGAGATCAAGGTATACTGTTGTTTCTTTTATTTATTTATTTATTTTAACCAATATTGTAATTTGCATATCATGAGTTTTTGTTGTCTCTCATTTAAGGACAATATTTGTTTTTTACAAGTATGCATTTCTCATGCTTATCTAAGAGCATAATTGCTGCTATAACTGCACTATTTACTTATGTAGTTTTGTTTGCTCTTACATTTTTTTGTATATATAGATTGGCGGAACATACTTTATTACAAACACCTATCTTCTCTAATTATTTTCACACTCATATTCTCATATTACTTGCTTTTGGATTGATCATGCTGGGTTTTGCAGTTCCTAAGGACTTTGATCTTGATGACAAATGATACTTGGATTAGGATTATATGTTTGAACCTTTTCAAGCATTATTGTTGTTTTTGTGACTTGTGAACGTGACTGCTTGAGATATTGTCCTTTCCTGCCTCCCTTTCTATCCCCTTTTTACATGTTCATGTATTGATTCTATATACTTGCATAATTAGCACCTCATTCTGTGATATGCAAAATGACCTAGATGTTTCTGTGAATTTGAAGGCCATGGAGAGAGCAGAAGCAGATGAATTGGTGCTTGAAAATTGGATTTCTATGGGGACCAGAAGATCCATGTCTGTGCTTGATGAACACGAGGTATTTTTTCCCATGGTCGAGGTTGGAAGTCATTGGACTAAGTGGATCACTGTGAAAAATCCAAGCAAGTGGCCAGTTGTAATGCAGCTAATCATTAATTCAGGTGAAATGGTTGACGAATGCAGAGATCGTGAGGGACTTATCCACCTACCATCCGGTGGCTTAATTCACAACGACTTTACTATGCCGAAGAAGCATGGATTTTCACTATCAGAGGGTGCAGTTACGGAGGCCTATGTTCATCCTTTTGAGGATGTGCTTTTGGGACCAGTAGTCTTTTACCCTTCTGGTCGATGTCACTGGAGAAGTTCAGTTTTGATAAGAAATAATCTATCTGGGGTAGAGTGGCTGTCGTTGAGAGGATACGGGGGTTCATCTTCTCTGCTTTTTCTCGAGGGTTCAAAACCTGTTATCAGTATAGAGTTTGAGCTTGAATCCCCAATTTTGCTCAATATCTCCCCTTCAGAAAGATCAGTCCGTATGGAAGAGATCAGCCATACTTGTACATTGCCATTGTCTAAAGAGTTCTATGCCAAGAACACTGGCGACTTGCCTTTAGAGTTCAAGAAAATAAAAATCTCTGGTGCAGAATGTGCATTAGATGGTTTCTTAGTACACAATTGTAATGATTTTGTCCTTGAACCTGGAGAGTCGAAGAAACTTGTGATATCATACCAGACTGATCTTTCCGCAGCTGTGGTTTATAGAGATCTTGAACTGGCCTTGGCTACTGGTATACTTGTAATACCCATGAAGGCAAGTCTCCCCTTCTATATGCTCAATAATTGCAGAAAATCAGTGTTGTGGACACGATTGAAGAAATTATCTTTCGCTGTTCTCCTAGTTGCTTCTCTAATGCTTCTGTTCTTCTGTTGGATTTTGCCACACATGATATCTTTCAGCTTTCTGGATTTCTCGGGCAAGTATGGTATCRATTTCATCTCTAGTTCTCCAAGGAGTACTGAGCAACCTTGTTCAGTGCGTCATGGTGAGAAAAGCAGTAAATTCTCAGATGTTTGGTCTGTTTTTGAAGAGGAAGGAGCACCACAAGCCTCTCTGCAGTCAAAATCTCTAGCAATAGAGGATTCTGATGCTGTTCAAGCATCTCAACCAAATTACCTCACTGTGAAAACTGGAAAGGAGAGGGATAGGGGGAGGCGGCGAAAGAAGAAAAAGGGAGGTGGTATGAAGTTAGCTGGTCTATTTGAAGTTTCCAGTAGTCAAAGTGGTAATTCTACGCCTTCATCTCCGTTGTCACCCACAGCATCTGGTACACCAAAACGTACATGGCCTTTGTCTCCCGATGTGAACCAATCCATAGAGGCAACTAATCTGTTTGCTCGGGTGGTAGACGATACCCAATGTCACAAGATGCAAACATCCAAACCTACTGTTACGAACACATCGAAACCTGAAGTTACTGCAAAGAACTGCACTGACAGCTTGGTTTCATCTCCCAAAGAGGCTCCTTTGGAATTGAAAAAGAATTACAGTAAACCTGTTTTGCTGCCTTCTGCCACTTTTCCTTCTGCTGGGAGGCCTGCACCAAATGTCATATGCTCTCCTCTGGTTGCTTCGACATCCAAAATTGCTCCACATGCTCGAGCTCCTGGTTCTAAAATCTTCAACCAGAAAGCTTGTTTAGAAGAGGATGGTAAGTCTGGGATTCAAGATAAATACAAATATGATATCTGGGGTGATCACTTCTCAGGACTTCATTTGATTAATAAATCAAAAGATGTCCCTTCCATGATCCCCAGTACCATAGAAAAGGACTCTGATAGCTTTTTTGAAACGAGTCCTCAAACTCTCGTCGCAAAGTCCCACCCAATGTCTGTAAGTTCTTTTTATCAGTATCGTCAAGTTTAATCAATTAAATACCAAAAGAAAAAGTCCAAATTTTCCGTGGCTTTTTTAAATTTAATTTTCTTGGCCATTTCCTTTTCAGTTTTTCTAAACAAAACCCAGGATGACAAATCTCTCACAGGGGTTGGAGAATTTTCAGTTTGGATGGGGATATTGACATATTCTGTAGGATCGAGAGTGGCCAATATATGCAGGAATACTTGACATATTCTAGTTTAATATGTCTTTACTTTAGRGTTCATTTGAACGAATAATTAAACTAATGAAGAAACCTTCATCATGAGCACTTGGGTCAAAGGTCAAATAACAAATAAATTTTAGTATCACTTAAAGCCATTTGATGATTGTCGTCGGTTGAACTTTTGCACTAACCATTAGTTGTGATTGTAGTAACACTCGAGAAATCAATGTATGGTGGTTGCATTACTGCAATGGAATTGCATTGACTTTGGAAGAAGAGATAATCGTGAAATTTGATTGAGTACAACGACATGTTGTAGAGGTGTAGATTTGACTTATTATCTTTATATGACTTAATCAATTATGTTTAGATCAATTAAGTTATGTTTAGATTGATCATTCAATTTGATATTGGGGTTATATCTTATTGAAGTCATTCTATGTTCAATATTGTAAAACACGAGAAATCAATAGACTGATAATTAGGATAACTTTCTTGGTCAGGATAGAATGACATTTTGCTAGGGGTAAAAAGTAAAATGCAGTTGGAATAGGTCAATGTACAACAGAAATTGATGTTAAAACTCAAAATATTTAGGTTGAGTAATGAGTGTATGTTGATTTTTAACTTCCATGTAAGCTATAATTCTCTCTTTCTTTTTTTTTTTTCCCTCTCTTTTTAGAGTAACAGAAGAAAGTGAACTTTCTAAAGTTTGAATGTAAATTGGAGATTTATTTTTTAGTCTTAAATTTGGTAAGTTATATCAATTTTCACCTTAGATAGGTTTTGAAATYTTTTTTAATATACAATAATATGTGGGAGACTCATGACCTTTATGTCGAAAATAGGTTAAATGATGAATAGTAACAGGGGTTGAATCTCCATTGACGAAGCGACAGCGACGAGAGAGGGAAGGAGATGGCCCTCAAAAGGAGGTGTCGATGGAGAAAATAAAGCCAATCCCTTTTGCACTGCATTTACTCTCTGAATTTGAATGGAAAAAAGAAACTTGAAGGGGCCATTTTTGATCAGGTTGCCTGMGTCTGAGAGACCCAACGAAAGTGACTGTGCCAACCCAGCAACTACAAATCCAGCCTTCCTTTTCTGCGAAATTAGCTTTGTTCTTCAATCTGGGTTTTCTGGGTGGGCCCATTTAAAAGTGGTCCATTGGACCACATTTACAGCCAGCCCATGGGCAGGGCCTGGGCCCATGATGGGTATCTTTAACTTCCCTGAGTTTCTTCAAGGGATTCATGTGTGGCAATAATGAAACGTTACTTTCTATGATAAAAGTACAACCTTCCATTTTGTGTGTATTTCTGTTCTTTCGTATCATTCATTTCATGCATGTCMCTGGGGGAGGAGATTACTAGCTGCCATCCCATTCTAGATTCTCAAGGGTCAACTTGTAAAAGGATACATGTCTCCTTCGCCCCTGTCGAAATTATGGTTAAATTACAAATTTAATCCCTAAATTTTTAGAATCGTGTTTAATATATTCTTCAATTTTTTTTAAATGACAAACAAGGATTCGAACATCCAACCTCCACCGGACATGCAGTAGTTCTTTCAATGCAATTAGACCACAGTGGTCATGTATCTGCGAGGCCCATGGGCATGTAAATATATAAATATATGTGGGGAATTATTTGATGTACTTGAAATACAAAAGAGAGACATAGGAGTTTGCTTTTTGCTCTCTTTTACAATTACAGCATATGTATAAATGCTTTGATAATGTGCTTGCTTTAGCTTTTGGCATCACTTCTCACTTTCATTTCATTCTCAACCAAATATTTTTCTTAAAAAAAAAAAAAGAGTTAATTTGGGACCAGAGACTTTTTCTTTTTCTTTTTTTATTTAATGGAAGAGGAAAATAGAATCTGAACCCTATGTCTCTCTCCCAATTAGTTTTGATCTAACTAGTTCATTGTGGACAAAATTTGACTTAATTTCTATTCTAGTCAATTAGTTCCTTACATATTTTGTAATTTTGAAACTGAAAAAAATAGGAGAAAAGTATTTGAAAGAGGAAAAAAGGGAATTGTTTGTCTTTTGTCCTTTTATTTGCTGGCCCATGTATTTGAGACAATAAGGTTTACTTTTCACCAAAAACGTTGAGAATAGAGTTTTCGTGTATATAAAGTTTATAAGAATTTATGTGCATTTGAGATATTATTCTTCACAAACCATAATTTTGAAAGTAAGAATAACTTTAATTATTCTGGAAACACATGCCATCTTTAAAACAAAATAAGAGGAAATAATTTAAAAGATAAAACAATCAACCAAATAGCTTTTCATTTAGCTATAGGGCTATATGAAAGAAAAAAAAAAAGAAAAACAAACAAACAACTTCAAAATAATCCTATAGCTTGAGAAATTTTATTTTAATTTTCAATTAGTTTTCCAAAATAAATTTCAATAAGTACAAATAAACAAAAACGTTATTATCAAGAAAGTTGGATTACGTTAAATTATTAATATACATAATGATATATATATTGATCCTAAAATCACAAATATTAATACTTTATAGTCAAAGTGAGCATATCTAGATAGTAATTGACATATATCTCCAACCAACCAAGAGTTTGTGAGTTTCATCTACCACCCTCACATGTTGTATAAAAAAAACAAATATTAATACCTCATAGGTTACACTACCATTTTCCCTATCTTCATTGTCAAATCTTGTGGGGGCAAAGAAAGAAACAGAAAAAAAAAAATTTACACCTCTAAAATTTCAAATTAATTGAATTTTGTCGGCATGTTTTTTTAGTACAACATGTTGGGGAGGGGATTCAAACTCGATTGAAGGCATATGCTAAGCTAGGCTCGTTTTCACATTATGTTTAGCAGAAGATTGGTTACAAAATTTAAGAATAATGTGACATAAAATTTGAAAAGGCCTAAAATTAGCATATAAATGTATTTGAGAGTGCACATAATATCTCACAATAAAAACCTTAAATTTTGAAACAGTTAATGTAATAATTTATTATACAATTTCTTTTTTGCAAAAAAGAAAAAAAAAGTATTATACAAATTGTATAATTTCATAATTTGAAGACAAATAACAAATACTCCTTTAGCATCAAGATTTTAAATGTCGATATATATATAAATAACGATAAAATGTCGATGTCGATATATATTTTTTGAAAAATTATAAAAATAAAAATTTGTAAAAAATATTTAAATTAACAAATAAACAATTCAATAAAAATGATTAATATTAATATTATTGATATTTTATTGATATACCCTTTATGTTGATGTTGAACTCATAGATACAGGTAAATATCGATGAAAATATCAACATGTGGATAAAAATTTAGAAACTTGTTTACTAAAAAAAATAATAAAAACAAGTACTCCTTACTTCAATTTAGAAAATGAGACATGATGGCATATTATCAAAGTTTGGCGTAGGGTTCATTTGGTCCAACTTAGGATTCCAAATTTAGAAGGACATGTCCTAATTTGGACACACTAATGCCAGATCAATGCTGGGTCCACTAGGGGTAATTTCGATGTTTCCCTCTAAATATTCAGATTTTTTTCCCTTTTAACTAATAATGATATAATTATCAAATGACACATAGATTCGTCTAATATTTCTATTTGAGTTGTATTTCTTTAATCTTCATGTTTCATTAAATTCAAAAAGGGTAATCCATGGTAGATAAAATAGAAATTAGTAGTAAATTTTGCATCTTTGGATTAAAATGCTAATATAATTTCATTGAAATAATTAGTTCTTTTTTTTCTTTTTTTAATAAAATGATTTTTCAACTCTTTTTTTCTTTTCACTTCCCACTTTTTAAAATATATCTTTAAAATCGTAGCTAAATCTTGAAATTTTTAAAATATATTTTGAAGTTTTATTTTTTTAAAAAAAATTTAACTAGTATACTACAAAATAAATAACTTATTAATAAACAAATCTAATTTTTTAAAAACAAATAGAATAATGGAAGAGCCCTTTAAAAAAAGAAGGAAAAAAGGAAAACGATTCCTCATTATTTATATGTATATTCAGAAGAGGTGGTTAATTGATCATTGTTATGCGTAATTTTGGCAATTTAATAACCTAAAAACAATTTAAGAAATTAAAGTTTGTTGATTACGTACGCAGACAGTTGTCTCATCTTTCCTTAATTATTTTGATTTATTTTATCACAGCTAAAGACCCTTTGATAAATGATAACCGTTTTTTTAAATTATTTTTTACCCGTGTTTTAGAGCAAATTATTTTTTACTCTTAAACATAACCACTTAATTTAATCAATTTTCACTTTACACTTTTTATTTTATCACAATGAATTGTAGACTTAGATGAATATTGCAATTTATACCATCTCTTCAATTTCTTATAATTCTCCCATAAATTTTAATACAAAAATGTAAAAAGCCCCCAATGCTCATTTAATTTAATGAAAATTAACTTATGCACACAAGTAAGTGATTAATACTCATAATCAACTAGTTAATAACTTTGTCAAAACTTATAAATTTCAATAAAGAAAAAATTTTAGATTGTCGTTTTTGTTTGAATCATATCAATTTCATACTAACATGTATTTTGTAATTCATCTAACACATATGAAAATATTTTTTTTCAACAAATTTAAAAAAAAAAAAAAAGAAAACTACCAGAAGAATAAGGTTTGAACCCTTATTTAAATTTGAAGATTAAAATACCTCTCCAAGTTTAAGATGCAGTTTGATGAAATTGAAAGTTTATAATAAAAATTAATACACCTCGTCAAGTTCGTGGTTAAAATTGATTTTTTCCTTAATCTTCTAAAAAACAAAATTGTCCATATGTTCTAAAGATTAAATATATATTATAATCTTTACTATTTAAGCATTTTCCCCTCAATTTAATCTCTATTATTTAAAAAGTTTCAATTTAATACTTTATATTTTAACATTTTTTTATTAAATTTCTTCTTGTCGGTGAATATTAAAATTGACTAGTGATAAATTTATTTATTTTCTTTTRAGTACAATATGTACCGTATATTTTAGTTAAAAATTTGTGCATTAACCAATTTAACTATATCCGAAATGACTAATGATAAATTTACTTGACATGCTATTTAATGCAACGTAAAGGAAAGATGAAGCGACCTTAAAGAAGAAAGTCGTAATGTTTATTAACTTTAACTTTTTATTGGATAGATAGCCTTATTTAAAATTTAAAAAGATTTAGAACATAAAACTGAAAAACAATCAAATCTACTATATAATTTAACGACAAAAATTAAAATTTAGTCAACCTGACCATCCCAAAACTGTTGGAAAAAGAGTAGCCTTTTTCTTACCCTTGGCTGGCCCTCCAAAAACAGAAAATAAGTTGAATCGAGAGAGAAGACGACGATACTATAATTGAAAAGGTCAGTAATAGTCAATAGAATAGAATGTGATGTAAACTCCTGGTGATTTGATTTGAGATTAGCAATAACAAAAGATGAGATTAAAAGCGGTTTTGAACTGAAAAGCAGTAATAAAGATTGGATTTTGATTTGTGAATGGGAGCGTGGTGTGAAGTTAAATGCAGACCCATCAAAAAAGCGCTTCGGACAATCCCTCCTTTGTCACCCACTGTACGCCAAACAGCTTCCGACAATTCCATCTCTCTCCCTCTCATTGGCAATTTGGCACAAAAGCTTCAGCTTCAAAATAAAAATAAAAAAGATGCTCTCCCTCTGCTCTGCAACAACTTCTAAGCTCTAACCTCTAAGCCAAAACCAGTTCTCTTTTTGCTTATTGCTAACTTCTGGACTTGTATATTCTGAAACCCATTCTTGTAGTTATGTATTTTTCTGTATTTGGCTTTACTTTTGCTGAATTGCTCATTTGTTTATTATTATTATGAAATTTTGCAGTTGGGTTTTCTTGTTTATCTGCTCTGCTCTGCAACTCTCTTCTTGGAAGGCGCTTTTTCGCCTCGAAACCTCGTCGTTTTCTGCATCTTCTTCTGCCGCACTTTTACTCCTTTCTCCTTTCACTCTCTTCGAGATTCATAAATCCCATTACCCTTTTCTTTAAAAAATAAAGAAGAAACCCCCCAAAAGGAAAACTATCATTTCATTTTATTCCATTTTCCAGGTGATTTTCATTTTCTGCTTCGCTCTCTGTCTTTCAAGTTTCCCGCTCTCTGTTGTTCATCTGTTTTGATACATTTCGACTTTTCTTGGGAATATTGATTTTAGGTGGAATTTCCGTTTCCTTTCCTTTCCTTTCCTTCTCTTTTTCCCAGTAAAAGTAAAGATGAATGCCAGAGTCCGCGCCAGCATTCAAACCGTGGAAACTTTGAATCATGACAAGGTAATTTTCATTTCTTTACTTTTCTTTTTCTTTTTCTTTTTTCTCTCCTTTCCTTGTGAAGGGCCTTATTCGTTCCAACTTTAAATTACTTTCTTCAGAATATCAGCCTGCATTTCCATTTATTTGGTTTTAGGATTTCTCTTGAATAAATTTGAAGTTTAAAACTATCCCATTAAATTCTTCTGCCATTGTTGTTCTTTCTGATGCACTTCTTTTTTTTTTTTTTTTTCTTTTGCTGAATTTGGATAGAAGGTGAAAAAGTTAGAGACTGGGAGGAGCAAGGCGATGGGGAATGACAAATCTGGGACTATCATAAATCGGCGCAAATCAAACTGGGAAAGGAAAATGGCATTGCTACAAGATGTAATCAAGTGCTTTGTCCTCCAACTGCCATTTTAGGGGAAAATGCCACTGATGAACTCGTTTGATGGTTCTGTAATTTTCAAATTTGCAGGTTGATAAGCTGAAGAAGAAGCTCAGACATGAAGAGAATGTTCACAAGGCATTGGAAAGGGCTTTTACTAGACCTTTAGGAGCTCTCCCTCGTCTTCCTCCATATCTCCCTCCTTATGTTAGTAGAACCTGCAACTTCCATTTATCACATCCTCTCTGATTCTTTTCTTCCATTCTTAAGAATGGTGAAGGATTGGACTGAAATCACTTTGAATTTTGAATTTTCCTTTTTCCTTCCTTGTTGCAGATATTAGAACTTCTCGCTGAAGTAGCTGTTTTAGAGGAAGAGGTTGTTAGGCTAGAAGAACAGGTTGTCAATTTCAGACAAGGACTTTATCAGGAAGCTGTATATGTATCATCCTCCACAAAGAATTTGGACAATTCCGTAGATACAATGGAGCCTATCTCGACAAGAATTCCGAAGCATCGAAGAACGAAGTCATTTTGCCAAAATGAGCTCAATTCTGTAAACTCAACAGCCAGGCTGCAGCCTTCACTGGCCAGATGTTCTTCGAGTCGAAAGCTGTTATCGAATGACAACATCTTCGATCGTAATGGTAACTGTTCTAACAGGTTTTCCAATGCCAAACATGCTTTTGGGAAACCGAGTTCCTTTTTGTTTCTTCCAGAAGATGGGCTAGGAAAAGAGAATCAATCATATGCAAATTCTATGAAAAATAAGCCATCTCCTGATAAGAAAGTTGATAGAATCATAAGCCCACTAAAGAAGTCTCCTTTGAAGCAAGAATTTTTGGAGAAGAACTCAAGTCCTTTGAAGTTTCAGGTTTTTGCTTGTTACCAATCTGAATTTATCTTCACCATACTAAATTTTCAGTTTACTCATTGACTTCCTACAAAATGTTCAGCTGGATTTCAGACTAGAAAGAGAAAGAGCAAAGGACAATTCATCTTGTTTGTCAGATGATATAGAGGCTAGCAGCTCACCTAACAAAATTTCTGAAGACATTGTGAAGTGTTTGTCATCCATTTTCATAAGACTGAGTTCATCAAAGGAAAAAGCTATGGACTCGTCTGAAGCAAACGGAACAGCAGAGTTGCAAGATCCTTATGATGTCTGTTCAGATTTCAAATCTAGAAACATTGGTCCCTACAGACATCTCTGTGCGATCGAAGCTAGTTCCGTGGATCTCAACCGATCAACTAATGTAGTTTTTCTAATTCATAGGCTTAAGTAAGTTACCTGGATGTTTTTTCTTGTCTGAAAACTTCTGTTAGTTTTGTTATCTTAATGAAGTGATTTTGTTATACTTCACAGAAACTTGTTCCAGAGGCTCGCCTCGGTTAACTTGGCAGGTCTTAACCATCAGGAGAAGCTAGCTTTCTGGATCAACACCTACAATTCCTGCATGATGAATGTGGGTAACTATGATCCATTTTACATCAGGAAGATTACAATACAAGATCTTCACTTACATGTTAATTAGAGTCCTAAATCAAGAATCTAACACAGCTGCATTGTGTCTGACTTTAGGCATTTTTAGAGCACGGTATACCTGAGACTCATGAAAGAGTAGTAACACTGATGCAAAAGGTAAAATCAATATGCTGTCTTGTTTGCATTATCTGCATTACCATCAAATGCAGATTTAAATTGCATAGAGTTTTTTAAGATCCTCAACTGGAACAGGAAGCCTAATCTCGGTCCAATTCTCGCGGTTCGTTACATTCAAACTAAAATCTTTCTTCTCATGTCAGGCAACAATTATTGTGGGAGGACACGTTCTAAATGCAATAACAATTGAGCATTTCATCTTGAGACTTCCTTATCATCTGAAGTTTGTGAGTCCATCCTTTTCCAGCTCCATTGAACTTTTCAACACACTTTTAGATTCCCCAATCTTCTTCTGAAGTCTTTCAAATTTTGTAAAATCCAATGCTAAGTCATCGTTTCGCTGCATTTTCGTCGATGAACTCCAGACCTGCCCGAAAGCAGTAAAGAACGACGAGATGAGAGTGCGCAGTGTGTTCGGATTGGAATGTTCTGAACCGTTGGTTACTTTTGCACTCTGTTGCGGAAGCTGGTCGTCTCCTGCTGTAAGTATGCTGCATTAGCACATTAAAGTTATGATATTGTTGATTTTAGGCATAAGCCCCCTACAGATTTTACTATAATCTCTCCATTTTTAACTGAAATTAGGCCAAATTTGGAAGTTGGTTTTTACTGATGCATGTATAAAACTTGTGTGAAATGAAGGTGAGGGTGTACACAGGAGGTAAAATTGAAGAGGAGTTAGAAATAGCAAAGAGGGAATATTTAGAGGCAGCAGTTGGGATTTCAAAGGCAAATAAGTTGAAGATTCCAAAGCTTTTGGATTGGTATCTGCTTGACTTTGCAAAGGATTTGGAGTCACTGTTGGATTGGGTTTGCTTCCAACTTCCAAATGAGCTGAGAACTGAGGCTGTAAAATGCCTTGAGAGGAAAGGAAGAGAGCCCGTTTCACAATTAGTCCAAATAATGCCATATAATTTCAGCTTCAGAATGCTCTTACACAGATGAGAGGAAACCTTTTTCTATCATATATATATATATTTTTTGTTTAATCATTTATTTGCCTGTGTTTCAACTCTCCAATCCTCAATGTTCTTTGAAAGTTGAATGTGCTGCTGGGTTTATATACTGTAAACATACAAGACACAGTTGCACTAGAGAATAAGGATACATAGCGATTAGTTTTTTTGGTTATGATTTTGTATTGATTATGGGATTTGGTTGAATAAAAGTTTAGTTCTGGGGAATAATTTTAAACACTCAGATTCTATTTTTAGTGTAGCAAATTGAAAAATCTTGCTTCAATTAGTTGGTTCTATATATATATATAGATAGGAGAATTGGAATTTGTCTGTCAAATGGTTATGGTACTAAATATCCGTCGACATATTGATCTTTACATGTATCAATTGATTCGACATGGACATGAGAGATATATTAGAACAAAAACCAATAAATGTTGAAAAATATTATCAAAATATCACTAGTATATACGTAATATTAATATTAATTATTCTTAATTTATTTAGCAATATGTATATATATTTTTAATTAATTTAAATACTTTTGTAATTTTTTTCTAACTTTTATAAAAATATCCATCACTTTAACCGATATTTCCATCAATATTTTTATTAAATTGAGATCCAACTTTTCCATTGATGCCAACATTTGAAATTTTGAGTATAGTTGATTTGATAATATAATTTTGTTTTTTATTTTGAAAAACCTGATAACAAGTTGTAATATAATTTTTTAAACGTTTACAAAATTCTAACTAAATTTTAAAAATTAGAAAAAGTTAAAACTTTGAAAACCTTTTTAGTAATTACTCAGATATGTTGCACGCCGACCTCATCGAATGGCCTCGGCCTACAGGGCTGGACCAAAATCAATGTTCAATCCAACTAATTTTATACATGCCTCTGGGCACAATTCTCTTTCTTAAACTGCCAAATTTGGCTCGTATTTGGATTAATTCATTAGCCCGAGCCATTAGACTAAGCTCAAACTTGAAGATCCAATACAAAAATACATACATACATGCATAATAAACCTGCTTTTAAAAAATTATATTGGTAAAATAATAATAAATTATTCTTTTTTAAAATAAAGTTTAAGTACTTTATTGAGGAAAAAATACAAATTTACTGAAAATTTAATTGAAAATATTGTTCTAATAAGTTTTAATGCAATATAGTTTTAAAAAGTCTGAAAAATATTTTAGAAAAAGGCTTAGAAACAACTATTAAAATGGGTCGGTCTAAAAATCTAACTTGATGGGTCAATACAAGCCCAATATAAATTTTAATCTAATAAACCATATCCGATTATATGGTATTTCCAGATTTTCTCATTAACAAACGTACCTCAAAGAGTGGTGTCTTTTTCAACGCGTCAATCATTCATAGCCATATCTTTTATTCATAGAAAAAGAAAATACTTTTTAATATTATCATATTACTTACTAATTTCATTCACATTTAAAACAATATTAAATAATATATTAATTTATTCAATAGACATATACATTATTCTTAAAATGTTGCATTTATGGCTAATCATGAATGGAGGGAAGAAAATTTCCCTAGAGAATGGGAACTCACACTCGATTGTGATTTCAAAACTTCAACCACACAACACCCATAATCAGTAGGTAAAAAAATTTAAATCCCAATTCAATTCTCTCTTTCTTACCTTATATGTATTTCTAGTTGAACCAAACCAATATCTGGAAAGACAATACTTTGACTCCTAACCCGTGAGGATCAAATCTTGTCCTCGCTATCATTAAAAAAAATTGGCAACTCATTAATTTATAAAAAAAAATGTTGAAAATATGTTAGGGAAATGAAATTTATGAAATAATAAATATAAACATTTAATTTAATTAAATTACAACAAAATATAGAGGTAGGAAAAGCCTGTAAATTTTAGATTGAGGCACGTTTCTACGTGCTGTCCATAGAGAAGATGTGACCACACTGTTCTGAGTTATTTGGCACCTCACTAGGAAGATACAATAATCCTTCGAGAGATCTTATGTAGCAGTTAAGTTCTCTTACGAACACCCAATTGCTTGTATGCTCAAAACCATAAAATTCAAAACAAAATTCTTTATATTTTACTGAAATATAATTTGTGGGAAACTCTGCTCGGAATACATGTGAAAACTCTTTTTTGGACAGCGTTAAGATTCTACCCCTTTTATTAGGAAACACTCCCTCCATGTTTAACAAGTTGCAGTCACTCCCTCCTATTTATTAGAAAGAATTACTTACCAAGTTAAATAAGTAAAATAACATAATAAAATAAAATAATAAATATAAAATCCTTAAAATTTCCAAAAAAAAAATCTGTATTCTTCTCCTAGTTGTGAAACATTTGGTAATAGGAATCCATTAACATGCACCTCAAATTAAAAAAAAGAAGTGAATTACCATTCCAACCTCAGCATTCAGTGTGAGTAGAGGATGAGGAACCCAGGTATTCAGTTCTGTTAAAATCTAAAGAACAGAAAAATAAACTTCATGGAGAGAGGGAGTGATATATATATTATGATATTCCAATAATAATATTGTATATAATAATAATGCAGCATTATATATGAGCATGAAATGGTGAAGAGGTGGAGGTGTATCCGGAGATGAGCGGCGGTGGCGGTGGCGGTGGAGATCTGCCCATGTGACCACATTTAAGACTGCACAGTAAAGGTGGGGGTAGTGCTACTGTTTTCTTTATTTTTATTTTTTCCTCTCTTTTTGGGACATCGCCCATTGAATTATATTTGTCAAGATTTCCTTTTAAACCATAAATTGCTTCGCTTTTCCTCATATAATTTTGTAATAATTGCTGCCCAGTACCTATACCACCCCTCATCCAAACCACAATAATAATAAAGGCATTCTGATTCCACAAGTCTGTTCTACAGGAATACCAACTTAATTCAGGATCCACTAGGATAATGGATGATGATGGGATTGCACGGTTGGTTTGGAGGATTAATTCTGTTTTCTAAGATTTTAATTACCTTCAAATTACCCTTTCAACATATATAGTTTTGTTCTAAATTTTGTAACTTACATTTTCAGAGAGGACTAGTGATTCTATAAAAAGAAAGTGAGATATTTGTATCTCAACTTAATCATTTAGGGTTTGGTTATTAGAGTTCACATCCTAAAAAATTACATTATTCGATCATATTAGAATGGATTTTGAGATAATAAATATTAATAATATGATACTTGCTCGCTGATCTTTACATAACTTTTATGACTTTATTTTTTGTTTTGGGATGTTATCGTTCCCCTATATATCCAATGATTTTCTTCTTATGATGTAATCAACTTGAGACTTTGATCGTAGTAGGATGATGAACGATGAACGGCAAAAAAATAAAACTTTAAAATTAAAAGAAAGGAAGAAGAGGGGAAACAAAAGGTGTTAATAGAGCTAAAGAGGTAGAATATATCCAATATGTTGGTAAATTAGAGAGGTAGTGGAAGTGGTCAAAGAAGAAGAAGAAGAACAAGTAGGTGGTAAAGAAAGGGGAAGAGGGAATTGAATTGAAGGTTCCAAAAAGAGGAACTTTTTGGGTTGGGTAATGGTATATGGTATATGGTCCCCCCCTTTTTTTTTTATTTCTTTTTCTTTTCCATGATTGAAATCAAATCCCATCTTCCACTATCTTTCCCTTTTCCCCACTCCTGCCTCTTTCGAATAATATAGATCTTTCAAATTCCACACACACTCACACTGCATGTCTACCTGGTGTTCTTATCCACACTTGTTTTCTTTCTCATACACATAAAAAAATCTTCTTTTTTTCTAATATTATTTGTTGTTGTAGTTGATGTGGATATTGAATCTGTTTTAGCGTAATGATAAATAGGAACATACATCAAATTCAGTCAATGTTAACGTTGACTAAAATTGGTTGTAATCTTAGATCCATCACTTGATAAATATCAATGTACAGTCTGCAAATTTTCGCAATACTCAACGGGGTGCATGATATTCCTACAATATCATTCGTGTAGCAACTACTCTATCTAGATTTGTTGGATAGAAATTGACTTTCATTGTCAATCACGTATACAAGTGACATAGAGAGAATTGTTGGATTACAAAATGTTGGTTAAAGAAGAGAATGATCTCAAAAGTAAAGTGATGAGATTAGTTTCAAAGTGGACAATACCATACCATAGCATACATGATGTAGTTTTAGATTTTTTTTTTTTTAAGAACATATAATGATATTAATATTGTTCGTTATATATAGTTTAATTTTCAGCATTCTACGATTATTAAAGGACTTTGCATAGAAGTTAAATTATTGTGTTTGGTTATTTGGTACCCAAAGTTGTTTCTCTGTTATGTCTAATTTTGTAAATTTAGAATTTCCTTTTCCGTCAATAGAAATCCGACAGAATCCATCCACCCCAACCCACCCTCCCGTCGCGTGCGGGACAACTACAATACTGTGCACACCACTGTACTTGCTTTAAACCCTTACTTTTTTTTATTACTTTCATATTTTCTGGACACCATTATAAAGACTGATTAAGTAAAATAACGGTGTAAGAATTCAGACACTGTATGCTTTTTACGCTGGCATTTATATGTTTAGTAATTCTAAGTTAATTAATAATTGGACCAAGACCGGCAGGAGTGGACACGTATACGTAAGCCTGGAAGCCACGTTGGCGGTGCTGTCAGTCGCCACGGTGGCTTTTGTCAGCAGCCGCAGGATTCAGAAAGCCAGGAATCAGATCATTTATTGCCCCTGCCGGTGGGTTTATTTATTTTTAAAAATTATAGAGTTGATCGAAACGCTAACCTAATTACATAACTCAAATATTTGACGGGACAATCACCCCGATCAATTAATTTTATAGAAAATTAATTTTTAGGTACGTGGAACGCAAACCAGTCTATCATAATTTTAGTTGATAAATCATTTATTACTGTTTTTAGAAGTTAAACATTCAATTTCCATTATTTGGTGGACTTAGAAAGGGAAAGAAAAAAAAAGCGAAGTTCAATTTTTTTTAGTACACGKCGGAATGAGAATCTAACTCGCAATGGTGACATATACTAATTRTATACTRRTTTTGGTATTTTAAGTTTAATTTCTGATCATATAAGTTTTATAAAGATTTTCTTTTTTTTAATCTTCTCCCGTCATGATAAGAAAGGTTTTAAAATAAATAAGAAAAGTGTGATTTTATGTCAACGATCTCGAAAAGATAAAAGACTTAACAAAGATTTATAATAGGAGTGAATAGTGATAATTTATATTTTTAGTAATGCATTTAATAAAAATATTATTTATACTTCAAAAACATCAATAACAATAATAATAGCAATGATCTAAAGTTATTTTAAAATATATGTTGTAAGAAAACAAAAGGACAAAAGATAGATTAAGAAACCCTAGGTATAATATTAGCTAAAAACTGTAGCAAGGAGAAAAGGTTGTGTCAGGTACGTAATTAACGTTTTTTTTTTTTTTTGAAGAAACGTAATTAACGTTTAACAGTCATTTTTAAATATAAATAGTATAATATCATGTTTATATGAAAGGAAACAGAAAAGCACTTCACACACTCAAAATAAATTAATTTATAAACCTTATAAGACTAATTTGATAATTGTTACTTTTCAAAATCATATTTTAAATTCTAACCAAATTTCTAAAAACTAGAAAAGGAATGTAGTTCCAGACCATTCTTATTCTTTTCAAATTTTGAAGAACAACTCATAAATGTTTTCAAATAAATTAAATAGAAAATAAAACAAAAAACTAGGATTTATGCACCCGTATGAGTTTATGATTTATAGAAAGTATATGGTATGAAATTTTTTTTTAATTTTATTTTTGGGAGGAATAGTAGGAGATATGTTAGTTTCACATGAATGGTTGTGTGTAGAGAGACTTTGTATTATAATCTTTTATTGTGGCTTCATCCTAGTCAATAGAAGACGACATGTAGTCCAAATTAAAATAAATTAGGATTGAGACAGCATTAATCTTTTTTGTTGCTATCTCCAAATACATAAATAAATTTGTAACTTCTCAAAATTTCAATGAAAGAATTATGTTCGGTTTGAATGGCGTTTTTTTTCTAGAGTTTTACACACATCACTATATACATAAATACTGTTTTTTTTTCTTTCCTAAATTTATCGGATTTGTGTCATCTAAATTTATGATTGGGTATTTTAATATCTATTAATAATGAAAAACTATGTTTCATCCGAAAATTCATCAAGCTTGGATTCGGAGACATTGGCGTAKGAAGGACCTACAAAATAGATTAGAACTCTGASGTCTTAATCAATACAAAATTCGATGTAAATTYGAGAGAATATATTTTTGCATATTTTGGACTTCCGTGCTTTAATGAGAATATGGGAGGTGAAAATCTCTATTTATAGAAGTGAGTTCTTGACTAGATTTTCGACAGTACTTTAATGGCTCTTAGATCGTCTAAAAATCATGACGTCTTGTCGAAGAATCTTACCTTTGCGCTTGTTTGTGCTCTTCAGAATCGGCTTATGCCTATCAAAAATCGGGTAAACAATTGGATTTTCGAACACTTGGATTTTCGAACACTGAACAGTCAGAACTTAAATCCATTCAGAAGACTCATTTAATTCTGATAACCATTAATATTGATACATAGCAGTCGATAGTTCACCTCAAACACATGAAACTAAAAAATATTGAAACAAATTTGAATTAAATTTAAAGAAGAAAAGAAACACCTAAGCAATAAACACTAAACATAAATTTACCTAAAATAAACAAACAAACACACACTAGCAACTAATTATGGCATTAAAAACGTAGAAGTAAGAGGTTGAAAGCAAAGGAAAATATAATGGAAAAGTAATTTTTTTTAAGAAGAAAAAATAATAGAGACATATTTATAATAATATTTGATTTGATAAAAACGAAAAGGCAATTCTATTATTATCAATTTTAAATACAAATTCAGTCGTTCATTTGTATTTGGAGCGAGGGCAGGGGAAGGGTAGATGGTGAGTGATTATGGAGGGTGTGACAAATTGGCAGTGGGGAGAAAGTTTTATAGGAGAAAAGGGGAAACCCAAAGAACCCTCTAAAACCCCAAATCCCAATTCCAAATTCCAAATTCCAAAYTCCAATGGAGGCATTCCCAATGAACTCACACAACGATACAGAACATCATCTTCTATTCTACTGAATTCACTCATCTTTCTTCATTCTTCTATAACAACCATATTCCCCCTCACCCAGTTGTTCATTTCTTCAATTTTCAGGACGAAGTAGAAAAACGATTTCGTTTCCTTGGTGGGTTTCTTCTCTAATTCACTACGATTCTGTTGTGCCTCTGCTTTGCTTTGTGCTTCTCTATTTCCAAGATGCGCAATATGGGGAGCTCAAGCTCCAGCCGAGGCATCGTCGCCATTGTTGGCGTTGGGCCGAAGCTCGGCCGTTCCGTCGCTCGCAAGTTCGCCCACGAGGGCTACACCGTCGCTATTCTCGCCAGAGACTTGGGTACTCTCTCCTATTTCCCGTCTTCAATTACATTTTTGAATTTGGGATTTTGTGAGGGATTTCAATTCGCTTGTGCAAAATTTTTCAGGTAGGCTATCGAGATTTGCGGATGAGATAGCGAGGGAAGAGAAGGCTCAAGTGTTTGCGATTCGAATAGATTGCTCCGACTCCAGGAGTGTGAAGGAGGCATTTGAAGGTGTTTTATCTCTGGGATTTGTGGAGGTTCTGATTTACAACGCTAATCAACAAGTTTCTCGGCAGCCAACTAGATTCATCGACGTTGGTCTCGAGTCTTTTGAGAAATCGCTTGCTGTTTCATCAGTGGGAGCTTTCCATTGCTCCCAGCAGGTACTAGTCCCTCTTTCCATTTCCATCTCTTCAATTCAAGAATCCCTTAAACATTCTTTAGTTCGTTAGTTTCGACCCATTTCGTTAAATTTTTCTTTGTGGTGAAATTTTAGGTTCTTCCCGGCATGGTGGAAAGAGGGAGGGGTACGATTCTGTTTACTGGCTGCTCTGCTTCTCTGAATGGCCTTGCTGGTTTCTCTGACCTTTGTGAGTTCCACTCTCTGCACATTCCCTGTTTCTGTCAACAAAAAGAAAATGGAATCAATTTTGTTTTCCTGAAGATCTTTTTCCTTGCACAGGAGAGAATCTCACGCAGTGTAATGTCTTTTCAGAGATATTTTGAGTCTATAATTTAATTTGAAAGCCTTGACGTAATTATCYATAACCTTTTTCTCACATAATTGCCCAATAATAAAATCAAATCAGTATCCCTGATGATTGAGGAAGAGGAGAGAATTGATATTTAAAATTGATTTGTTTTGTCTGTGTGGGTACGATTTGAGACAGGCTGTGGAAAATTCGCATTAAGAGCATTATCTCAGTGCCTGGCCAGAGAGCTCCAACCCCTGGGAATACACGTCGCTCATATCATCATTGACGGTGTCATTGGCCCACCAAGGTTTAATTTCTTTATTTCTTTCTTCTTTTCCCACCCAGAATCCGATACTCCGTTTTTTCCCTCTATTTTCTCGGCATCCAAACACGCCCAGATTCGAAATGAATTTGAAGAGATTGATTTCAGGACAAGTCCAACGTGTCACAGAGGAGGAGCATCATCGTCATCGTCGTCATCAACATCATCGGTTGGATCTCATTTACAGAGTGGGATTATTGGAGATGGGAGTATGGACCCAGATGCGCTGGCTCACACTTATTGGCACTTGCATCTTCAGGACCGGACCGCTTGGACCCAGGAAATTGATCTACGACCTTCAAACCCCAGATTGTTCTAGTTCTAGTTCTAGTTCTAGTTCTAGTTTTTATTCTACAGAAAATTAAACCAAAAGGAAATGTCGTGCTCTGTGGTTGACCCACATTTTTTTATATTATTCTGCCACCAAACGGAACCAATCATTTAGGTTCACAGATGTGTCCTTCGGAATCCCCCACCTGCCTGTCAAAATCCAAAGCTTTTTCTTACCCTTAAAGAAGAAGGAAGATGCTCCAATTTGGCTATGATTTTTTCTTTCTGGGGATTCATTGACTACTGGTTTTGTTGATTACTATTACTACTACTGTTTGGTTTTTGTAAATATGATGTTGAGACTGGATTGGATTGATTAGTGTTTATGATTGAATTGGGGTTTGTTAATGATAATTGATTTATGTTGGTGTTGTGATTGGATCTACTTGTCCTCCATGGACCCTCTCACGAGGGCCCATCAGTAGATGACAGGGTGGGGTTTCGTGGGGCGCTCCTTTTCCTCGACTTTTTCTTCTCTATTTAATGCTCTGTTCTTTAGAAATATTATTATTATTTTTTAAAGAAATAATATTTAAATTAGTGGAAGTTGATTTTTCTCTAGTTTGGTGGTTCTTGAAGATGACACATGGACGGGAAGGTGTTTACTGTTTTGGAGTGCAATAGATTTTAGAGCTTCTCAAGATGTACATGTCATTGCTATTTAAAAAACCTCTTTTTAAGAATCATAACATCATTTTTTGCAACATCAATATTAAAGCCAATTTATAATGAACATCATCCTTTTGTTTTTGTTTCTTTAGTACAACATCATCCTTTTGTTAGTGGTTGACCAAATAGAAATATAGGGCTAAATTTTGACTAATAGTCACCTTATCGTATTTTGTCTCTGCATTTAAGTGATGCTAAGCTAACTTTAATTCTTCAATAATTGGTCTTAAAACACCAAAGCACTAAGCACCAATAATGTAATCTTCAATTTGTCGATGTCTTACATAGATCCTTCTTGACAGATGAAACGTCACATATTTGTTTAATAGTGAAAATTATATATATTTGTTGTAGGTATATCCTTCGCTGTTTTTTTTTTTAATTCTAAATAATACATCCAAAGAAAACTTCAGTAAGAATTCATTGAATTCTTTGATGAAGAATTAGGTTTATGATCTCAGTGAGTCACCAAGTAAAGAAGAGAGAACTCAACAAGATCGTTTCTTGAATCGTCAGAAATGTTGTAATGTAATCTTCTAATCACCTGAAACTGAACATATTTTACAACACCTGTACATTAAAAATGGGACCTGTGAACGCCTAAACCTACTCTTCATCTTYATTATCACATGGATATAGTACTGTTGAGATTTGCAGTCTCTGCTGCTTGAAGATGAGCGATCGGCACGATCGGGAACGATGGCAGCTCCGGTGAAACATAGACACCAAATCTTTTAGCCACCTCTCATTCTGCAATCTACACTTAACCAAGGCAGAGGGTAATCAATAGTTTTGAGATTGATTTCTACTTGAACACGACCCCTGTTATGGACGTCTAGCAGTTCGGCCTGATGGCCCATGTAATAGTTTGACAAACCCAAGGAAGCTCATCTTCCCATCGGTGTGTCGAATCCAATCGTGGATAACGGCATGAACTGGGACTGAAGGGCCCAGACCGAGTTCCTGAAGAGTAAACAAGATCAGAAACCAGAGTTTCAGAACGKGGTGATTGTTAAAGGTTTGATCTTTTTCATCGATAGAAATCTAAGTTCTCACATCCAAAAATTTTATCAATTTTGGTCAAATTACGACTTAGTAAACATGTTATCGATTGAACATACCGTAGCTAGTTCCTCGATCATTATAGCCCTATTTCCGTCCTTTTCAAAAAGTTCATAGGCACCACGAGCAAGTTGTTCCCAGTGACTGAGGTCCTCCAATTGATGGACACTAATTGTAGCTGCACAGAACTCCTCAAAATCCATTCTTCTGAATTGCAATGCATTGAGCTGGCAGGAAAGAAAGGTAATCTAATTATGATTTTACAAAACTATTAAGACGATATTATGCAGTGAACACTTCAAATATCTTACCGATGCTAAAAAGTCAGTGAYTCGCGATTCCTTCATGGCCTCTGTTCCATTTTTCATCAAGGTCTGGACAGAGTAAAACAATGTGATCTCAGAAAAAATGGCAAAGGCAGGAAAAGGAAAGAAGAGAGATGATACAAACCTCTTTTATATTTTCCAAGCTTATGGTGCCATTTCTGTTTGGTGTCAGCAGTGCAAACTGAATTTTAAAATAGTTGAGATCATCTACAGACAATGTCTTTGACAATGCCTGCACAATACCATAGGAAAGGAACTATAAAAAAAACTAGAACAGGTTATGGGGGAATAGAAGAGTAGTTTATTTAAGAGAAATGAGAACAACAGATGCAGACTAATAGATAATACATAAAGAAAAAGGCCGCATGAAGGAAAAAGAAAAAAGTTAATAGAATGGCACAGTACATACCTTTAGAGCAGCTTTTCTGAGAGATGATGAACACATATAAACTCTCATGAGCTTAAGCACGTGTATATCAAGAGGAATTTTTACTTCTTTACAATTTTTAAACCAAGGATGGCCTGCATGGAAACACCTGAGTTGATAAGAAGAGGTAGAAATAAAAAAGAATGAAGCACTTTAAAGTTTTAATTCACTCACTTAGAGCTTGAGCGGCTGTCATTCTTTTCTCTCGGTCTTTATTCAGTAGGCGCTTAACAAGATCTTTAGATTCAGAAGATAAAGATGGCCAAGGTGGATCTTCAAAAATTGGATCCGCTTTCAAAACTGCCTTAAAAATGCCAGATTCTGTCCTAGCCCAAAATGGACGGCTGCCACACAGCAGAATATATGCAATCACACCTATACTCCAGACGTCGGCCTCTGTGCCATAAGATCTACGGAGAACTTCAGGAGCTACATAATAAGCACTGCCAACAATGTCGTTGAGCCTTTCATCTGCAAATAAATCACAAGGTCACAATTATACAAAACTTTCAAGAACCATTAAAAGGCAAAAGCAGTTTCTTTTAGGATTTGGAAGAAAAAAGAAAATAAATCAAACCTGGTTTTACAAAATCTGATAAACCAAAATCTATGGCCTTCAATTGTGAACTTTCATCCTTCGACATGTATAAAAAGTTCTGATCCAGAAAGAAACTACATTAGGATTCAGGTAACAATTTGTAAACGAAAAAAATATGAACATTAGGATAGCTGGTGGAATAGGGAAAGAAAGGGAAGTATAACTAGTCTAGCAAGGCTGAGCACTAAATATGGCTGGCGTACAGTTTCCACCACAACCCTTATATTCCATCATGGAGAGAAGATACATATATGGCAGGAGGGAAAGAGGAAAAGTAAGGTTGCACAACAAATGGGGATTTGTTATGAATAGAAGGAAAATTAACCATATAGGAAATTAGGATTTTGGAGTAGGTATCTTCTAGAATTCCAAATGAACGAGTATCTGAGCAATGTTATGAAATTATATGGGATAGCAAACAATATAACTCCAGACAGATTCAGCACAAAATTGCTATCAGTTTACCTCGGGCTTAAGATCCCGGTGCACCACCCCTTGGAGATGGCAAAATGCAGCAACATTCAGGACCTGTATCAAKACTGATCTTGCTTCATCTTCTGTATATTTCCCACCTCTGCAATAATGGAAAATAAAAACATCATCGACCAGCCAACTTCAAGTCCTTTAAAAGGCCCAAAATCCATTAAGTAGAATGACTCCTTGGAGATAATGCAGGAAAAAAGTGATGCAATTGATACCTGAAGAGTATTCTATCCAAGAGCTCCCCTCCTTCACATAACCTGAAAATCGCATAGAACATAAGTACAGTCCCCCGAAATGAAACTTCGTTACAAATTAGTCAGAATCAAAAGGGGTGAGAAGTAATTTGCAGAGCATAAAAACAGTGCCACAAACACATATATTCATTATAAATAAGAGTTTGGAGCTTACTCCATTACTATATAGACATTGTCATGATCTTCATATGCATCATAGAAATGGACTAAATTTTTATGTCCACTCAAAGCTTTCAGTATCTTCACTTCCCTTCTTACATCCTCAATGGCAATGGCAGTGGTCATCTGTCAACAATTCATGAAAAAGGATTAGTTAACAGAAAAAAGTACCAGAAGTCCAATTCAAAAAGATGCCGCAGACTTTCACAGAAGTTCAAGATCAAAGTAATATATTATATACTACTCAAATAAGATACAAAATGAACATTAAAATATTTAATAAGAGGTTCAGAATACCAGTAACTTATTATTTTTATTATTTTGATAACTAGGAGTCGGAGCTTTTCTCCCCTATACCCAAGGGCAACYGCACCTGCCCAAGGCGAGAATACTAGTATCTTCTAAATTACAAAAGAATAAAAATCAAAATAGTTTGTGGAGGAGCACCTATGAACATATGTTATTCTCAGCAGTTGATATCATTTACCAAYGCACAAAACACATTCCACTATTTCATGTTCTAGATTTCTAATAGGTTAGGTGGAGTCAACGCACTGTGAACAGCACCATACTAAGGCAATTTTAAAATTTTGACATTYAAATGCACCTCAAAAAGTCTATGGTTTGCCAACAAATTGTGACTGATGAGAATGAAAKAATTGATCTATGCAGACAATTCTTCTTAACACCTAAGCTTTCCATGACATTCGGATATCTGTAAGAGGATGTTTCTGATTACTAGCTCATAATATTACCAGATCTCATCGACATAGCCTCAGAAATATCAAGATTAACAAGTGATTCATCCTTCTTCARAACATCACAAACTCATAAAGGGCAATATATTAATGCAAAGTAGGAGCTAAATTGAGTACAAAGTCGGGAAGAAATAAACCACACCTTTGATTTAGGGATGACTTTCACAGCAACTTGCTGCCCCTTAAGTTCCCCTTTCTTGACCGTCGCTCTGCATGTGTTCCCAAAATGCCCCTTTCCAACCTCTCCTCCAAGTTCATACTTGTTCCTAAAATTCTTGGAGAATCCAAAGCTCTTGTCGAGGCCTGGCCCTTCGATCTCGTTTCCCTCCGAAATAGATACCTCATTCGGCTTCACCGAGCCTTGCCGTCTCGCCAGTACTGCCAATATATGTTTTGCAGGGGACGGCGGCGGAAATGGCCTCCTGAAGAACCGCTTCGGCGTGGAGTTGGAGCTCGCATTCGCCGGAGATCTCGCCGGAGATTTCTTGGAGAAGAGGTAGTGGGCGGGGCTGGGACTGAAAAAGGTGAAGTACGGTGACTTCTTACCATTCTCCAACTCATAATTAGTTTTCTTTCCCTCCCTCTCCCTCTCCCTCTCATTTTTACGATTTCCGCTGTCGACTGAGGGCGCAGGTGCTTGCGATGGCGGCGGACCTTCAATCGCTTGAACAGAACCACCCCTCGCCGGAATAGCCAGAACCGTCGTCGTCGTCGTCGTCGACGGTTTGGATACGCAGACACCCATCGATTACGCCCTAAAACCCCGCAAATGAAACACTGAATTCCCGAGTCGGAGCGAGCAGATACAAAAAAATTGTAATGTATATTGAAAACCCAAATTCGAAATTCTAATCTTCACTTGCCCAACCCAAGTAACAGAAAACTAAAAATAGAAATCAAGCTTTTTCTCTATTTTATCTGATGAGCTGCCACAGAGATGAAGATCCAAATCACAACTCACAAGCCCAAACGACGATCCCTTCCACTTTTTTCCCTTTTTTCGGACCCCAATTGCAATTGAATTAGAGGGACACACCCACCCACCAAAAAATTAAAAAGAAAAAAAAAAGTAAAGTCAGATGAAACATTGAATAACGTGACACTGAATCAACCCATCGCCTCTTATATTTTCTGTTAGCTTTCTCCTTGGAAAGAGAAGGCACTGTTTTGGCTGGCCGAGAAAACGAGAGGTCAAGAAAATACGCCATTTTAAATTTTGGACACGTGGCGCCAATCTGGATGCTCTGTATCTCATTTCTTGGGGATTAATTAAACGCATTTTTATTTTTTTACCAAAATAATAACGACCAAATGGGGAAGATTCGTTAATTTGGCAATTTCTGTATAATTATATTTTAACTATATTAATTATGGGTTTCCAAAACTAACTCCTTAGGCTAAAACGACGCCACTTTGTTCGTTTGCTTCTTACACAAGCATACCATTTATATTTTAAGTTTTCAATTTGGAGTATGTAGGATAGGAACTAAATAGTTAGTTGGAGAAATTGTGGCCAAAGAAAACAAATAGGGAAATCATGTTAAAAAAATAAAAAAAAATATTTTTTTTTTTGCAAAAATAAAAATGAAGTGGATAATAGAGACGGGAGAAAATAGATTTTGTTTTTGTTTTTTTTTTTTAACAGATGAAACGGTAATACCTAACAAATACTTGCAATAGAGGCAACAGGGGAAATTGGAAAAGACCAAGTAATGGGTTGGGTTTGACCAAAAATGGAAATTCAGGTTCCACCTGTTTGCCGGATCCAGCTTATTTTTTATTTTTATTTGTTTGGGTTGAAAAAATTCGAATAATCACCTTAAATATTATGAAAATGGAAAGACTGAAAATAATAATAATAATAATAATAATAAGAAAAGTCAACCCGACCGACCAAAAGAATAAAAAGTTTGATCCTATGGACTGATTCAATAAAAATCAGCAAATCTAATTGGGTCATGTGGGCCATCCTGATTCTGTTTCCCACCACACTCCTAACTTCAATTTTATTTTCCAATATTATAATGTTTGTTATGAATGGTTTAAAGAGATGCCCGTAAACTCTCRTAAGCTATCATTCTCTTATATTTTATTGGTATTGTTGTTAGGAATAATCGACTCCAACTGATCTCTTAATGATGAYATTGTTCACTTCCGATATAAGTTTTCATTTTATTGATATTATTGTTAGGAATAATCGACTTCAGCTGATCTTTTAATGATGATATTATCCACTTTAAATATAAATTTTYATGACTTTACTTTCAGTATTACCTAAAAAGTTTCGTATCAATGGAGATTTATTCCTTAATTATGTATTTCTTAATTTTGTAACCATGGCCTTTTTAATAAGGTAAAATATCCTCCCAACAAGTGTAGCCATATTTCGTGGAACTAACTTTTTCTATGTATTAAAATAAATTGGTTTCTGCAATTAAATAAGCAATTTATGCAACTTCATACTATTATTGGCTATTTGAGATTTTTTAAAATTATTTAGTTAAGAAGAAAAAATCCAAAATTGTATATATTAGTGTAGATATATATACTATTACAAATTATTGAGTAAATTGTAAAAAAAAAAAAATTATTTGTACTCAAAAAGAAAATTAAGAAGCTTAATTAATATAAGCTTAACAACCTTAAGCTAAAGTGGTCAATATGCACTTACCCCACTGCTTGCTCTTTTGAAGTGGAAAATTCATATTGTTGTACTAAAAAAATTTTTAAGCTAAAGTGGTTAATAAAAAAAGAAATTAGAGGAGCTTTCCTTTCTCAAATATTTGGGAAAGATCCATTCAAAAAATATATTTGGCAAAGATCCTACGCAACAAAATATATATATATATATATATATATATATATATATATATATATTATATTAGCAAAGATCTCCATTATAGCAAATATTATAGCAAAGATCCTCTGAAAATATACATGTATATATATGGTAAAGATCTTTATTTATAAAGTTAGAAATTTGACTACTGTTGAACTAGAATTATGAAAATAAACTCCATATATATATATAGAAAAATCCTCTGAAAATACATATGTATATATATGGTAAAGATCTTTATTTATAAAATGAGAAATTTGACTACTGTTGAAATAGAATTATGTAAATAAACTCCTATTTCCTTTCAGAAAAAAAAAAAGGAGTTTCAAATAACAAAAATTTGCTCCAATAGAAGAGTTATAATTAAAATAAAATTGGGCAAAAGTATCACTTTACTTTGATCCTTGAATTTTACCTACAGGACACTTTGATCCCTATATTTCAAAATCGTGTACATTTGGTCCTTGGATTTTTAGATTGCGTTTAAATGATTCCTCAATGATTAGGTATTTTTAATGCAAAATATATGACTGCATCGACGCATGACATATATATATCCAAGTTGGAAAAATGTCCTTCATTATATGGATATTCACCCAGAGTGCTAGATATTAGGCCCATCGTGTAATAACACATGATCAAATAAAACTATGCAATGAAACTTTGAAGCGTCCACGTGGAATACATATCATTGTTAATCCACATTATATTAACTGGCCATTATTGGCCATCATGTAGTTCGATTGGATAACTTAGCAATGCAATCGTAAATCCTAACACGCGTACATGTGGAAGATATGATCGTGCTGGTCGTCTTCCAATGCGAGCACTTATACAATGCTYTGTATAAAAYGTGATTGCTAGCCCTATTGCGGTGCTAGTCACAAGATTGCATTACACAGTGCTTATATTTTAACAYGTACGTACGTGTACGATATACGCAAAGACAAAAAAAAWATATAACTTCTTGACAGAGTTACATATTTTATTAAAAAAGACCTGCGGAAGTTTACCGAGGATATGTCAATCCACATGTTTTCTTTATGTACGTCATRTACACACATGTTTTAGAAATATAAGGATCGCATAACGCGATCTTTTGACTAGCATCGCAATAAAGTTAAGATTGTGTTTTATAAGTGACATCGTGATAAGTGATCTCGTAGAAGAGACCAACGCAATCTTATCTTTCACATACGTACATGGACGTGTTAGGTTTTYGTCGCATTCCTATTTAATTTATTCGATTATGCTATGTGATGAGCTTAATGCCCAGCACTCGTGGAATGAATATATAGGTACATAATGAAGGATATATTTTCCAACTTGTATATGTCACGTCAGCCCAATCATCTTCTCCATGAGATACCTAATGAATATGTTAGTTGAGAGACCATATATMACTCTTCCAAAAACCAAGGGACCAAAAAAGTGCATAATTTTGAAAGATAAGGACCAAAGTGACCTAGACAAAAAAAAAAAAAATACTTTTCCTTAAAATTTTTATGGAAGAATTTTGTCATGAGTGAGCGCTTATAAAATTGAATGACAAGCATGTCAAAAATGTTCTCAGAAGAGGATAAGATAGTAGGTATGATGTGTATCCCCATCAAAATTAAATAAGTTAGTTCAGCCTCCTATATAATTAAGAAAATAGTTGTGATAAACCTTTTAACTCGAATGTATATAAACATATGTACATCATTTGCAGAATTTAAGTCTTAGCAGCTTATAATGCTTAACTTAATTATTAAATGTCAATCTGAATATAGCTTAACTGGTTAAAACATAGATTTTCAATTAAAAAACTGTGAGTTCGAATCTCCACCTCACATATTGTACTTGATTATCATATACTAATCATACATATTTCCTCAAAAGGCATTAATTTGACTTTAAATGCATGTGGCATATATATTGGATGAGATGAGCCATACATACATTATATTACATTTCTATATTTCATTTTCTTTGAATATTCGTTGCATACTCACTTTATTATTTTGGAGGTTGAATAATACCATTAAAGAGTAAAATTGATATTTAAATTTATCATATCTTATTTCGATATTATTATGTTTGATTGGTTAAAAATATATGTGGTGTGAATTGTGATTCGTAGCTCAAGAAATTAGAAGTCCAATCAATAGAAGGCAATGATAACATCATGTCTTACGGCCATAAGCATACATAATCAAATTTTGTCTCACTGTTAATAATATGTGGTCCATGTCAATATTCCTAACTCATCAGTTTTTTTTWAATATATCATTAAATTATTATTGACTTAGCTCTCTTAAATTAAAAYGAAATATGTCTTAGTTTAAAGTGACTCTCTTTAAAGTCGAATGTTTAATTCTCTTGTCACACATATGTTGTAATAGAAAAAAAATATAAAAAAGTGAGTAGAGACCCGAAAAATGTGTGTTATTTTCAGAATTGGGTAGGAAATTTGTTTTTGTTTTTGTTAGGTTTTGGTGTTAGGGTACTGTGTGGGTCTTGGTATTTTCTTGATGATCATTTTGTGGTTGGTTTTGGGATATTTTTTAGTTTGATTTCAAAATTTTTATAATTGAATTTTAGATGTTTGTTAGCTTGGATTTTAATAATTTATTAGTTGGACTTTATTGATTTTCATAAATTCTGGACAGTTGGGTAAGTTCAAATATTACTGAAACTATATTTTTTTAACTTTACATTAGAATTTACACGAGAATGATTTTTTTNTTAATGACAACACAAGCATGTGTTGTTTTACCAATTCAAAGAAGGAAAGAAAAAAAGAAAAAGAGAGAGAAGGAGAAGTAAAGAAAAACAATATATATAAAATAACAGAGAAGATAACAATCTTTTTCATTTCTTTTCTTTTCCTTTTTTTTTATTAAAGAAAGAAAACAATCTACTTGGTGAGCATTCATGGTTTAATTCCTTTGACCATTTAAAATTTCAAACTTCCGTGGGATCCAAATTATAACAAATCTACTCTTCGATCCTTTAAAATTTTCTTTAGAAATTATTTATATTACCAATTTAATAGACTCATCTTACTATTAAATTTTTAGAAAAACTTTCYAGTTTACATATTCATCATTCAAACAAATATTTGTTTGACTCARAGTTGAGAAAACAACTCTTAGAATAAAATTGTCATTTTATTAGAAAAAAAAAGCCCTTAGTGGTAGTGTTCGAGCTATTTGATGATTGTTCTAGTCGAGCTTCATATATAGATCGATTACCGTATATTTTTGAAGTAACTTAGACAAAGATCATGTAAGATTATCTTTCGTTATTGTTCTATGTGATAGGTTGTATCTTACTCTCCAACCAGCGTTGSWGTCAACATTTTAAAGGATATATCTTCCATAAAAAAGGTGGTGGTTATAATTGAATGAAGTAATAAATTGTATTGGATTACTATAATATGAAAATGGAAAGAAAAAAAATCATATGTATTTTAAGGAATATTAAATAGCTGGGCAACCTCATGAGAACCTATAATATCATATCAATTGATGCAAAGAAAGCCCGCCAAATCCAAGGAACTAAATTTTTATTGACACGTCATATATATTACATTTTGATAGATATTTCGATTAGAAAAAATTGAAAGGTTCGACTGAATATAACAAAAATAATAACTTTATTTTGAAATATTGTAAAAATATATAATTACAATGAGATTAATAGATTTTACGAATTGTTGTTATTATATATTATTCACCAATATAAACAATTTCTTATGAAATTTTTAAAATTCGAGACCGCAAAATATAATATAATATATATATATATATATATATATATTATATTATATATATTCCTATTTTTCATTGATGATGATGAATTTTTATGCTAATGACTTAAGCTCTTACAAATACATATGAATTAAGCAATGAAACATAAATGATGCAATCACACTTAATTAATCAGAAGTGACGGCTCACCCCCTCCCTCCTCAAATGACATATATATCTCAACTGCTTCCCAAGTTGGAATTTCCCCCTAAATTATATATATTTTGGAAGAAATTGATACTAAATGAATTAATTTTTATAATTCTATTCTTTTAAATTGTAAAATTAGAATAGTATACACCCTAAATTTTATTATTGATTTGTCTCTTAATCTATTCTAAACAATATTATTACATCTAGTTCAAATTACTATTTTTTTTTAACTTCAACTTTTACTATCATTAGTGTTGTACAAAGCTAATTGAACTATTTCATGGTACAAGACCAAAATAATTATAAATATAATTACAATAGTTAAATTTACTGTACAATTTTCTTTTAAACAAGAAATTTGATCGATTGCTTAAGAGTTAAGAGTAAAAATTATTATGTTTGCTTGCAAATATTAAATCTGAAAGCTCGTTTTTTTTAATGTTATTTCTTCTGGCATGCATACTTAAGTTTTTCGTTTACATAGGGCAAAAAAGGAACAAAAATCAAATTTATATATATTCAAACCTTTTTTTTTTTTTTACAAGTGGAATTTTACAAAACCATTAGTTGTTATTTTATACGAAAATGACGAATTAGTGAAATTTAATCGACATTGATGTGAAAACAATCTCCCTTGACATTTAGTTAATTAAGGCATATTCGATTTTTCTTGAAAAATATTTAAAATATTCACTTAATGCACCCACCATATTATTTTAAAAAGATTTTTTTTTAATTTTGTTTTGACATGCTCACCATTCAAACAAATATTAATTTGACTCAGATCTGGAAGCCAGTTCAGTTGATCTATGAGGATAAACTTGTCATTGTGCTACATTTCTTAGCATCCCTTCTTGAGATTTCCTTTTGATCTCTTTTTAATTAAACAGATTTCTTACTTAAAGAACACTTTGATTTTGATTTGGCTTTCCCTTTCTTTCTTTAATTATAATTTTTTGAATGGTTTGGTAGCAGGAGCCAACTATGGGGGAACTGGCCTCCCACCAGCAGGCCCATAAGAAACTGAGTTTTTGGGCCAAACGCAGGCCCAAATTCAACTCTGAGGCCCTTGGAGGATGGTTTAGGCTTATAATCATGTTTCACGTTAGTGTTTGCCAAGCTCGAATTTAGCTTGATAAACTCACAAATCTCCACACAGTTTTACTAAACTCGGGATTTATATGCCAAAGAATGGCAGTTGATGAGAAAGTAACAGCAAATGTAGTAGTATAAACACTAGCCAACATACAATTTATTATAAAAAGAGAGTTGGTCAAATTTACAAATAGGTTGTAAAGGCAAATCTTCTAAGTTCTAGTTCACCACCCTGCAGTTCTTCCTAATCTCCCCATTCTGGCCAGTGAGGATCCCAATATTGGCCAGCTTCACCATTGATGCTCCAAAGTCCCTGTAAAACAGATATGGGTACCTGCTGTAGTCTACCACAAAAGGAGCAGTTGTATTGTCTTGCATGAGAGCTTGGTCCGACTGCAGAAGTCCCAACTTGTTCACCAGGTTCCTGTAATACACATTGTCGAACTTGTTGGTCGTGTAGGCGTCCAAGGGAGCCAGTTTGTTGTTGGAGTCATCTTGATTAGGACACATGCTCTGTAAGTTCTGTCGCAGCGATGTGCTGAGTTCTGGATCAGGATTTCCAGAGTTGTTGAAGTTGAAGAGCCTGTGTTTGAACATCATGCACCGAGCAAATCCGAAAGTGTGTGCACCTAAACGTCAGTTAATTAGAATAGTTTTCATAGATTTGAAGCTGACAGGGAAGTACGCGGATGGGGTATGAGAAAGGTTACCTGAGAGCACAACAACATCCTTTACATTAAGACCTTTTGAAGTGAATTTTGCAATGATATTCTCCAATGGCTCCAATGGTGATGGCAGCTGATTGGCTTCACTCTCGCTCGCTGTTGTGCCATCTCGGCGACCAAGTGGAATAGGCCAATATGATCCTCCAGCCTGAAAAGGAAGGTTTCAGAAAAATATACAAAAGCATGACATTTGGGAGAGATGTGTAAACCAAAAACTTGCTCACAAAGTAGACAGCCTCTCTTGCTGCTAGAGTTAGTATATCGGTGCATGAAACGACGGATGGGCAGACTCTCTCTAAAACAGCCTTTATATTATCAATGACCTCAAAACCTCGAATAGAGTTCATGTTCGGGAGCGCATTTTTCTCCCCCTTGAATGTGCTAGTGTCATCAAGCAACACTGATCCATCACAACCCTACAGCAGAAACAAAAAATTTACTAACAGTTAGTATCGGCATCACTTTTATTTTTCTTCCAAGGCCATTAAACTTCATTTGAAAGAAGTCATCCATGAGGTGAAAAAAGAAATACTCGAAAAACAGAAAAGAGAACATCTTTTCAAAAAGAGCCATTGAACATTTGCTCTAAAAAGCAGAAATTATTAGTAACTCAATTGTTTATATAGAAAATCTGATTACGTTGACAAAGCAATCATGAAAATGAAGCCGTAGGAGAGAGGCAGCCATCCTAGTATCATTAGAAAGGGCCATCCAGACGCCATATCTGACAATCCTTGTTAGGTTGGGACAAGAGTCATCATAGAACCTATAATCAAGTTGCGAGGACACAAGGAGCTGATTCAAAAAAAAGAAGCTTATAAGGAACAAAACAACAACTTTTGAGGAGTTATCCTTCATGTCTTCAGAATAGCTTCTGAGAAAGCAGTAGAAATATAAATGGATGCAAGTTTTGTATTACTATCAGTGTTCAATGGCAGCTATTTATATACAAATAAAGGAAGCTAGGAGTTGGCAAGAGAATGATAATTTTCAGCCGGTCCAATAGGATTAGTGGCTCAGCCACTCAAAATATTTTTTTGGATTGAGTTTGGTACAACCTCACAATTTTTTCAGAGCTAAGCTAGGCCCCATCTTGTTGAAAATCAAAATTGCTATAGTGATAAAGTGATGCATATCACACTTTCATGGCACTCCACTTCCAGGGAAAAAAAAGGAATATAAAAACTAATGTACAACACAACACTCCCAAGAAGTTTGACTTACTTCCTCTCACGAGAAGAAAAACCTGCACCCAAAGCTCACCTTTCTTTATTCATCTCCAATAATGGGCCGCCAGCAAATGGCTTTCCGTCAGTAGTCAGTCCACTAGTGGAAGATGGGGGAGGCTTGTTCTGCCAGAAATCGTGCTAAAAGAATGAGGAATTTTCTATTGATATATCGACTTTAATTAATGGGGGAGGCAGAAGAACATGGATGATTTCATTGAATATGTATATACAGACCTAAAAGCCAAAAGGAGTTCATGCCATGCAGAGAAAAGCTAAAGAAATAAGCCGTCTAAGAACCATTAAGGAAATTTAAAACTGGGCTATGTGGGAGTAGATAGCTATTTCGGCACCCGATGACTTCACTTACAACTTTAGCAGAAAATTCTTATCCAACTTGGCTACTATTTTTGGTTGCTGAATCAGACTCTACCAAGCAAATCATAGGAAATACCACTGCTTACTCTCACAGCAATATAGACCACAGAAACCATAAGGCCCATTTTCCTGATTATGATGTATGCTTCAAAATGAACTTTATTTTATAAACTTCACAAATCCTCGTTGATTTAAGTGAATTATATGCATCATGTTTAAACTATACAATTTTTTATATCATTCATTCATGAGTGTGAGTGTGTGCGCACGAATAGTATGTAAATTTAATCAAATAATGAAACTAAACTAAACACTTCTGTATGTAGCCAAATGAAAAAGCCCCAAATTCCAATGAGTAAAAATGTTAGGAAAAGAATGTTATTTCAGAATCAAGAACATTTTTATGAGTATCCTCAGGAGAAATAAAAGTTCCATTTACGATACATACAGTACGAATTACAATCTTTAGCATTTATCTTTGATTGAATTATTGTCATAGTAGCAGGTAAACTTCAAAAGTGTAAAGGAGGAACCACGAATTCTCTTATTCTTTCTTTCTAACTTTTTGCTTTTAGACCGTAGCATTAGGAATTCTGAAACCAACTCGGTTGAAAATTCTGCATTTCATTCGAGAAAACAATGATTGGAATAAAGTAAACCCTAATGGAATGAGTGAGTTTAGTGATTCACCGATATGAAGTGCAGGAATGGCCATCACCATCGCCTAGGATCGCCCGTCGACGGAGAGTTTTCAGTCCACAGCCCTTCTTCTTAAGATCGCCGGTTACGTCGGCGAAATCCTTGGTCTCACCGGAGAAATGTGTTGGACTTATTTTTTTTCTAATATTGTAAAAAAAAACGAATTATTTAACTATAATTATTTCAAAATTAATTTTTAAAATATTGTAATTTTAATTTGGGCTTAATCTAATTTAAACTAAATCTAAACTAATTGTTTATTAATCTATAAATATTTAAATAATTAGCTCAATTTAATTAACTATTTAAATAAACTAATTAAATATAAATTGACTCTAATGAGTTAACTAACTAATTAATTATTTAATTAAGTTATGAATATGCTAATTATTTCAATAATTAATCAGATTTGGTTTGTCTAATTAGTTACTTAGATTTTGTTTATAAACTTATTTTATTTTTAAAGAAAGTTTAAAATTGAATTTTCAAACAAATTTAAATATTTAAAACTTAATTAAATAATTAATTTAGATTTGGTGTTGGTATGTTTGCTTGCGTGTGGCAAAGTTGTCTTGTCTCGATATATTGCTGCTCGTGAAACGGAATTAAAACTACACTATTTTAAAAATTAGTTTTGAAATAATTATATTCAAATAATTAGTTTTCCTTTACCATATTAAAAAATTCCTAATTGTTTTCGGTCTTTTTTCTCCCTTTTTTCCGTACGGAAAGTCGAAATTTTCTTTTTTTAAAAATTAAAGAATATGGAGCAAAAGTGACATAAAAATTGATATCACTTTTACTTTAGTTTCTGTCTTAAAATTTTAAGTATATTTTTGCTAACTTGAGCATAATTCAAAGTGGTTAAAGCATATACCATGGATCATAAAATTTTGAATTCTCATCGCACATGTGGTTAAACTAATAAATAAAAAAACACTATTTTATTTTGTTTTGTTATCTGGTTTTAAAAATAATTTCAAAATTTAAGTCATGTTTCAAAATCTTTAAAAAAAAAAAAGGTAATTTTAAAACTTTCTTATATTTTTAAAATTTAATTAAAGACTGAAAAAAATGGCAAAAGATGGAAATTTAAACATTTAAGATTATATATGCCTTAACGTTGAAAACACAACTGTCTCTATTAATCTTAAAAAGTTTCAATTATGTGCATCCTTGACTTC
>NW_019104492.1:3554894-3574612 GCF_001995035.1 Momordica charantia
TACCAGCAAATTTGCTCCAACGGCCTGAGAGCAAGATGGGCCATCTGGATGCTGCAAGTTTTTCATAAACGGATGTTCGAGCAGCATGGCAGCAGTTGGCCTCTCTGCAGGATTTCTCTGAAAGCAGCATTTTAAGAAATCCCTGCCTTCAAATGACAATGATTCAGGTATTGATGGGGTATCTCTCATGACCTTGAACATAGCTGCAGCCTGTATTAACAGATGAACTTGTAACCCACCAACCAAATAGTAAAATCTACCAAACTCATAAAAAAATAACTACCAATGATCAGTTCAATATGAAAATCAAAAGTTCTGTTAAGTCATCAATGTCTTTTATATGCTATGGAATGATGATGATAAGCTGATAACATATCCATCGTCTTGACGGGGTAGATGCCCACTTACTAATATTACAAATATACGTGCTCAAGGTGCAGAAAAGCACAGGAGAAAGGAAGGTGAAAAGCTAATGTGTGTCATAATTACCCAAGACATTTAGAGTTTTAAAACAAGTATCAGTATTAAGAGCCCAAGCCCCATACTGTCCTCCAACCAAGCAACTAACATATCTTGGTGCCTCAGTGGTGCAGATATAAGTTCTTTCACCAAATGGCATGACTTGAAAGGTGAAACTTCTATCTGGGTTGATGCAGCTACAAGCACATGCAAAAGTTATCTAACACTTACCCCTTCATACTCGCTCCAAGGTGGCTTGCCGGTGAACATTTCTATAATAGTGCAACCTAGGCTCCAAATATCAACAGCTAGGGCGAGATCAGAGCTGTTATCTTTCTGCATCACAGACAGAAGGAGCTGCAGGAAAAGATAAATTTTAATGACATCTCTCATCACTAAATAGCCAATCCAATTTATATAATCTACCTAGTATTTTAAGTGATCGCTTTTATTATGAGAAACCATAAGCCAATAATACATATAATATAGTAACAAAAAGATACCTCAGGAGCCATCCAGTATGGACTTCCCTTTAAAGAGAGATCGGCAACTTGTCCTGTAAGCTGTAGAGATATATATCATCATTCATGTATAATCCTGAAAAAGAACAAATTCTATCTCCTAAAGCAATTAAAATTTAGCAGCAGTGGAATGTCATATTAATGCTCACAATCATTCAGTAACCAATGTGTCAGCATCATCCAAACAAAAATGACTTCTTTTCTCCAAACTAAAGGCTGCTTAATAATATGATAGTAAAGTTGAGTGCCTAGGCACTAACATTACACAAATTGAACAATTGAAATACCTATTTATCCAAAGTGGAGTATATAAGTAGTGTGCCCACGTTACACATGTTTACAGAAATTGACTCGGAGCAAACAAATATGATAATTTTTCCTTGACAATCATCAACATCTATAATTATAGACACAAGTAAAAAAGGTCGACAACAGAAAGTAAAGTATACACCAGATCTATAGAGATCAATGCTATTAATTTATATGCATGAATATACTTTGACAAAAATACAGAAAAAGGGAAAAGGGTAACAGATACTAAAAGAAGAGAAAAATAGTAGGAAGGCACTAAGCACTCAAACTCATACTTACATGTTTAGCCATTCCAAAGTCAGCAAGCTTGACAACCCCACAAGAGTCTACAAGCAAATTAGCACCTTTGATGTCCCTGTATAAAAAAGATGAAAAATTAAGTCTCCGAATAGATATAATCATATAGACATGAGATAAGCATACAGACTGTTGTTCATAATTAATTCTTCCATGATTAAACTAACTGATGAGGGAATCTAAAATATTCAAGTATGTCTTTCTTTTTGTCCATATAATATTTATGGTTATCTTCATTTTACATGTCAAACTTGAGACTTTGTCTCAAACACATCAATACAAATGTTCCCTACCGGTGTATAGTCTTTGTGCTATGCAAGTAGGCCAACCCTGAGAGAATGTGACGAGTAAAATTCCGAACAACAGATTCTGTCATGGCTCCACAATGTTCACGGACATATTTATTAATTGAACCAGGATGAACATACTCCAGGTATATATATAATCGATCTTCAACCTACATAGACCCAGAGGAGGATTGTAATTAGTTATAATTATAAGATTATAAAAATGAACAACTTTGAAACGTCTTAACATGCAAGACAATTACTCACAATATCACTACCATAATACTGGACAATATTTGGATGCTTTAGCTGGCTGAGAACTTTGATCTCCTGTGACAGTTAGAAGAAGAGAGGCAAAACTAAACAAGATCAAATTTCATCCTGTCATCATAGGACAAATTCGAAGTTATGGCATTGTAAAATAGCAGAACATTATCTTCATTTGGATGAAGAAAACTGATGGCAGCATTTAAGGATAACATGAGCCAATTTAAAGCCTGCCTTGATAAAGATAAAGCATAAGTTACAGAAAAACTTTTTATCATTTTAAATAACAAGTTTTAGCAAGTAGGACGCCAGATAGGCACACCTCCAATTTTTCAAAGAGGCTCGTGATTAACTAATGCCTACTAAAACAAGGGAAAAAATGAACAAAACATACACGTAGAGGCTAGAACTTATTATATTCATATCTTTTAATGAGACTTTTCCATAAAATTTAAAGTTAGTGGTAAAATCTCGTAGGAAGCATCATTTTCTAAGGCACTAGTACACATAAACATGGATACAAGTGTTGCAACACCAAGTAATATGCTACTAGGTTCACTCAACTATAAATCACAACACGCATGTCATTGGCACTGAATAAACAAATTAAAATAAAATTATTTGGAATCTCTGGTTTAATTTCTTATCATATTTTGAAAATCAAAATAATAACTAATAAATTACAGAAACTGGTTCTTCGAAGAGAATCAAGATGTTCAGAGAAAATGAAACCAAGCACCTGAAAGCTTGAGCTTCAAAACTGTACTCTAAACATATTTACCAGCTTAAACAAGAGTTTGTTAGCCAAAGGATTTGCCATTAGTATGAAAACAATTAAAAAGGAAATCCTACGATCATAATAGAAAGATCCTCCAATCACAGAAAGACAAAAAGTTAGTTACAAAAAACTCACACAGTTGATCACAGCTGAAACAAATATTAAAATTACCTGTTCTAACTGCTTTATGCATTCGGCCGATTTTGGATCGTCAGGAAATAATTCAACTTCCTTCATTGCACATAAAGCTCCATTTTCTCTTCGGGGAAGTATAGAAAAACACAGTCAGTCCACAGAAGCAAATGACAACAACAGAAAATGCCAACGGAACTCATATTACCTGTTGCTTGCAACATAAACACTTCCGAATGTACCCCGGCCAATAAGCTTTCCTTTCTGCCATTGATCTTTCATAGAGATTGACTCAGTTTTAGTGCTCACTTGTGTAATTGGGGTTGATGGCAAAGATATTGCGATTGATGGGGAAGGTATTGCGATTGATGGCGACGGTATAGAGGTTGATGGTAAAGGCATTGAGGTTGATGGTGAAGGCATTGGTACTCCAGGAGGAAGAGGTAGAGGGTGGACACTGACATGACCAGAACTTTCACGGCGTGCAGCATGTGTTTCAAGGGATAGCTTGGTGTGCAATGGAGATGCAGGTCCGGTTGGACTTCTGGCATCTTGGTGGGGACTTCTACCTGTTGGGCTCTGCATGGGAGAACTCTCAGAGCTAAGAGCACAGCCATCAAAGAATGCAGGAGGAACTCCTCGCATCATTGCTGACGATGGCAGCTCAGGTGCAGACCAGCCGTGATTTCCTACTGAAGGCCCATAATGAAAATTTGGCAGTTCAGGAGCAGACCATCCTTGATTTCCTGCTGGAGCCACATAATGAAAATTTGAAAGGTTTCCAGAACCATTTCTTGGGGGACTGAGTGCAGGACTTGCAAAAGGACTAGTAGGAGCACTCCTACTGGGAACATCAATCCTAAAACTGTTTCGAGATTTTTCAGGGTATCTTCTCGAATCTTGATTTGCCCTCGTAGATGACCTTGTCTCACAATGATCTTCTTTCTTCTGCCTCTCCCGGGAATCAAATACACTGATTCAGTAAATTACAAGCAGGTGTTGGTCAAAATAACACAAACAAAGTTATCATGGAAACACAAACATGATACAATAAACATAAATGAGACGAGAAGCATATGACCAACACAGCAGTTGTAACACTTGTACAGATTACAAAGTTTCCCCTACACTTTTGACACACCAATGCACGAATAAACATTAAGATTCTAGCGAAGGGGTTGGAAAAACATAATTGAGTGCCATCCTTTATAAAATCCTAAGCCATACACCTACGATAGCTACCAATTGTATTAAATATAGAAACAGAGACGTGAAGGTCATAAAGCTATGAGCATAACTGGGAAATGGGAAAAACATCAAAGACCATATACTTAACATTACAAGTGGTGAGCTGGGGTACCTTTTAATTGGAGCGTTTGTGAAGGCCCCGCCCCCAATTTTATGAGCAGGGGGAGTTCTATCTCTATCTACATCGCGCTCCTCCCCGCCTCTGCCACGCCTATCCTTGGGAGACGGAAGAGGGCAGTCCACGTCTCCACTTCCAGAATTGGAATTGGAATTGGAATTCCCTTCACGACGCTGAAAGAGTGGAGAAGTCTCCGGAAGCGGCAAGGGCACGGCATGGTCGGAGGTACTGGGCGATCGCGACAAGGTCGCCGCTTCGGAGGGGGCAGAATCGGACCATTTAGCGAGAGAAGCAGTAGGGCCCTCACGTCCGCTTAGATTACGAAGCTTCTTACGGCGGGAATACTTGGAGGCGCCAAAACGCCAAATGACCCCCCGATAATTATGATCGTCAGAATCGGCGGCGGTGGTAGAGCCGGGACTCTTCAGCGTGGAGGAGGGGGAAAAGGAGATGTTACGGAACCAACGCATGGTGAGCGATCAATCATTGTAATCTATGAAGAACAGGGAATGGCATGACAGAGGAAGAAGAAGCAGAAGAAGAAGAAGAAAGGGATTGAAGAAAAGAGAGAGCCGAAGGAAACAACAAAAATAAGAACACGGTTTGCAACGTCCCTCCACACCAAACGGGAAGGTTTTGGTTTTCTCCATTTTGAGAGGTCAATAATGGCCCCCTTTTGCCCCCCTCTTCTCTTCTCTAACAAAGTCAAAACAAACACACCATCACAGCTCCACCCTCACAGACTTGACACACAAACAAAGAACAAACCTTTTTTCTTTTTTCTTTTTTTGTCTCCTTGTGTTTTCACAATATTTTTCCTTTTCCTTCATTGGTCTTAATTTACAATTTAATATTTTGCTAATCTCTGTGTAATCTATTTCGTTATGTTTTAAAATTTAATTATCTACCTGTCAACATCCTTCCACAAACTCAATAATTGTTACAAATTCTTTTTACTAACAAAGATGGACACAAATTTGACAGAATTTTAGAGAAATACTGCAAAGATTGGTTTTTTTTTTTTTTGGTGTGTGTTGAACTTTTGTTGATATTAATGGTTGCTGATAGTAATTGTAATAGAAATCTAATAAAAAGGAAAAGAAAATTACAACACAATTTTTTTAAATACAATATATGGTACAAGAATCCGAATTCATTGATTTTTTTTTTCTTTTTGGTTGAAGATAACTGACTTAATTAGTTGAACTTACTCAAATTAGCATTGCAACATAAATCCGATCTAAAGCTTTTCTTATTTAAATATTTTATGTCAAACTCTTACTTGATAAATACCATAACATAAAGATGAACTAGAACAATCACTTTGCTTTTAAATATTCTAGAACAACCGCTTAACTAGAAAATATGGAATAAAATTAATTTCGTTGACCCAAAATTAAAATGGACTTTGCCGGCACATGATTGCTTTGATGTCCTAATCGTCTTACTCGAAGACTTCATAAACATACTTAATTTTATAATCAAAATACAATTAAGCCTTTTTTTATAATTCAATTTGAATATAATTTCCTTACTTTAATAGATTAGGTACAATGAATTCGTGTATAAAAATTGTAAACAATTTGCAGATAGAAGTCTTCCTGAAATATAAAATCTTTAACATATGAGAGGATTTTGGGAAACGACACCTTTATAAAAATATTTTTTAATATTACAAAATATATATATTTTTAATGTTGGGATCTTCTCGGATTTCCTTTATGGGCTGACTTTAGTAGGATAATCTTAATCAATAATTATTGTCAATAATATATTAAAAAATTTATGTGTATTTTTGTCATTTTTATAATGATCATCAATAGCAGTATTATGACGTCATCAATAAAGAGATTACGTCATATTTAATTTCGTCAACATTAATTTTTTTTTTTATAAAATTAAACTACGAGACAGTAAAGTTAAACAAAAGGATTCTTAAATAAACAGTTTGTAACTTTTTTGTAATTGCCAAATGTAAAATTTAGGAGTTTAAAGGCTAGAACACGATAAAAATTATATATTAGAAGTCATTAACCACTATGACTAATCCCAAATGACAATGTCATAAAAAATATATTATGAAATTCATACCACATGATTTAAACAATCATTCTATCAATATCATTTTTAAGTTCACAAATGTCTTCAATTGGATTGAAAATAATAACAATAACATAAGGTAAAAATTAATGTCAACATGTTAACTACTATGTTTCATAAAGTCAATCAATAATCAAACTCAATTCAAGGATTGAAAGCATCACTTTGAAAGTGATAGAGACCAAACATAAACAAAATTTAAAGATTAGAAACTAAAAGTAAACTTGAAGACTAAATAGAAATTAAATCCAAATCTCAGTAATAAAAAATGTTAATTTTAAAACTTGGAAGATGAGAGGAAAACTAAGTTAAAAAAAAAGCAGAATTTACCCAAAAATTAAGGGGAGGGTGTGGAGTTCGATGGTCAACTTATAAATTACATAATTTTCAATAAAGACTTACCCAATTGCTGCGGATTCTAAATTTCAGGTGTCCAACTGTTATTCTAGTTCCTGAAGAGACCCACAGATCGTGCATTTGTTTTTCTGTCTTTTTTTTTTTTTTTTTTAATCTTTGAATTACTATCTTTAAACCCTTATCATTTGCATTCGGTTTCAATTTAATCTGTGAAAATATTTCTAAATTTATTAATGGTTGACAACTTTCTTATTTGATGCTATATTGCAAAGAAAAAGAGAGATCTCACGGCCTTCTATCAAAGTAAATAAAAAACCAAAATAGAGTGAGATCAAAATACAAAAGAAACAGAAAAATTGGCAACTTTTAAAATAATAAAAACCAAATTGAGTTCAAGTAAAATCGATAGAAACTAAAACAATGACTTTCCAGTTAATTTATTTGAACTCAACTACAATAATTACTCAGCAACCAGAGCATAGCTTTAGCAGATTACGGCATAATATGATGTTGAAAATTCGAATTCCCACTCCTATAAAAAAAAAAAAAATTGCTTGAGAAATTTAGTTTTTCATAATTAATATAGGAATCGGTTCTAGAGGGTCTAAAAGGAAGATGGCAAAGTCAAGGTCCATTTTAGTCTAACCATATTGACAAACCCCATTCCAAACTCAACATAAATAAATTAATAATAATAATAATAATTAAAAACAGCACAATTTAAAAATTGATTGATGACCAATTATCGTTCCAAAACTTAGCTGTTATGTTTAGGACGTCTCCCTACAATAATCCTAAGGTCATCTAAAGCATTTATAGTTTGAACAAGTCACTAATCTTTCAATCCATGTAAATCTCCTCGAATAGTATACATTTTAACCAATTAAACTATACTTAAATTGACATCTTTCAATCTACTTCTACAACCTTTAATTTAATTTTTATTCATGTTGGTATTCTTTTTATACTTCCAGTCAACTCTATCCAAACTTTTTTTTTTAATTAAAGGTAGAAATCGAACTCACAACCTCTTAATTGGAGAAACCCTTGAGTTATACTCACTTGACCTACCATTGATGGATTAATATAACTATAATAAAAGAGCGATGTTTTTATGATTAGGGAAAAAAGTGCCCATTATGTTTTTTTCTTTTCACTTTATCTCTCTTTTATTTTGTAAATAATAAAAATAGAAAGCTATCTTTAAAAAATTATACTTGATAATTATAACCAAAAAAGTGAAAATATAATTTGATAATAATATAGGTTTATCATTAAACAATCTCTAATGTTCTGATAACAAAAAACAAAATGTAGTTTATTAAATATGTTTGATTTTTGTTTTTCAGAAAATAGAAAAGCAAAAAAAAAAAAAAAGGAAAAAAAGTGGCGTACAAGGAAAGAAGGGGAAAACAAAGCAATGAAACAAAATAATCTACCACCACCCAGCATGTTGCATACAAGACGACATTAGAAATTTTATATTTCTCTACAGATCTTTAAATTGCCAGACCAATAATTAACAAACTCTCCATTAACTTAGAAAAGCCCTTTACTCAAATAAATAGTTAGGGCTTTCTTTTTTCGCTTGTTCGTCAAGCTTTCGAGCATCTCTTCATCATTTTGTTCTTAAAAGACCAATGAAACAGCAACTTTTTTTTCTAATTCTAATCTAGCATTTTTTATTTTAAAAGAACAAGAAAGACCCAAGAACAACAATTACCTATACTCCAATAAAACAGCAGGCATCTTCACAGTTGACCTTCCTTCGCTCACCTCAAGATTTGCAAAATGACACAAGAACCAATTCTCATATGCACTTAATCATACAAATACAGATAGACTTCTACAACCCCATTTTCACAAGTTACTACATTTTTAAATCCATCAGTTATACATACCTCAATCAGAATCAGACGACGATTGGGAATGTGGATTTAGGGCCAAAACCATTTTCGAAACCGATTCTCCCATGTCTTCTAGTTCCTCTCTTCCAAACCCCCAATTCCTAAGCAATGAGGCTGCCGATGATCCTTGTGCAGTTCCATGTCTGAGAAGATTTGTCAATCTTCTCTCTAGAAATGGCAGGATAGCCTTGCTGGATCGTAGCCGAGCTGCCATGGGGATGGAATGTACATCAAGGGATCCCCTTGATGAAGCACCAGAGATTGGAGTGGCCAACAGTTCACCATGTTGGCCAACCAGGTTGCCAAAGATTGAAGGAAAAGGCAACGGTATTGGCAGAGGACATTGAGTTGCTGATAGATGGCAGAGCATTGGCCTTTCTGTTGAACCTTCATAGGCAGCACAAATTTGATCCTTTAATTCGGGGACTGAAGCCCGATCCCCTCCTGAAAGAAGTAAAATCGAGTTAGAACGAGAAAACTCCAACATGTTTATTTATTTTCCTTCAAAACAGAACTTCTAAACATGATAGTTTGAAGGCACATCTTCAACAACAGAATTAGTGTATCTTGACATGGTGATTATTTAATGTAATACCTAATCCAAACACTCCGTGTACAGTCATGGATTCCAATGCCAGCGGATCTTCTGCATCCTCTGCTACCTCCGGGGTCAACGGCTGCAAATTTCCCAACAACGGTTGATCCAAATGTTTTCCTGTATTACAGATTGCAGAAGCCTGTGACTGATGATGAAAAGTTCTTTTTTGCAAGTAAAAGAAAATGGAAGAGTATATACCACAAAGAGAGGGTGCTGGCATTGCAACATCCAAAATGGCCACCATATTTTGCCTACCTTGCCCGGATAACATCCGTACCATGTCATTAATATGAACTGCACCAGAAACATAGCATGAATCTGCGGTTGGTCCATGGGCTTCCATTCGTAAAGGAAGACCAATGGAGTGTAAAGCAGCAGCATATACAGCACTACAGTGGTAAGGCTTTTGGTCGTCAATGCAGAGATGCGTGATAGCTTTGCCTTGATATTTGTTACAATGATGATCAATATTGTATCAAAAATATACGAAAAAGAAATATTTGGGTAGAACATTCAATATTTTAAGAGGAGAAAACCTCTATCAAGACAGAAAAAAATAAAACTTTTACATTTATCATCCAAAGAAAGGAGCAACTACTCATGATCGATATCTTGACAATGAAAGAGAAAAAGGAATTGTATCCGAAGCAATCTCGAAACTCCAAGCAGCCATGCGATGTCACATAGAAAATACAAAGACAATAATATAAGAAAAATTTCCAGAAAATTGGCACATACTTCTACTCAAACTTGGCAAACCAACTGGCACAAAGAGCTGACAGAAAGATGATAGTCTTGCAAACGAAACTGCATCATGAAGATTTCTAGAAACTGTCTGCCTCTTATTTTCACGTTGCATGCTATAAGAACCAGGACTTCGAACACTATAAAGTAAAACTGGGGTGTTTGAATATTCATCTGCAACATTCTCGAGAAAATCCCCAGCTATTGCAGAAAACCCCCCTGAGTTGTCGACTATGAACTGAAAACCCTATAAGGATAAAGACAAGACCATTACTAAAACAGGAAGAAGAGTACAACCACCAACCTAAATCAAGTTTTGTATTAAAGGATCCAGAATATTGGGTATTAAGGCTTGCCTACAATAAAGACCTATGGCATAGGAAGTTTCCACTACAGGATAGAAAATGAATAAAAATGAAGGCCCCATTTGATAACCATATCATTTTTACTTTTCTATTTTAAAAATTTATGCTTTGCTTCCTCACAATTTAGTAGGTGTGTTTTCACATTACATTACATATAAGTAGTATTTACAAGCTAAATTTTCAAAAATAAAAAGCAAAAGATAAAATGGTTATCAAATGAGGTTGATGCGATTCAATGTTCTATCTGACCATGAAATTAATAAATATGATACAGCAGTGCAATTTTCAAACGTCTCAGTTCAAGTAATGGAAAATCCGAACCCCACCCCCTATACTGCCACCAAAAAAAGATATGATAGTGATGAAGACAAAAGGGACACTCATGATTTTGCTAAGAGCAATGGCTCCCTCAACTAGAATGTCCATTTCATTCCAAATAGTTATAACTTATATCATCGCAAAGAAAAGGAATCTAAAGTATCTACATACTATATCATTCATTCAAATTCATCCTAAATAGTGCCCAAAATTTTGAAACTTTAAATGTTCTAGGAGATTCCACACCTTTAATACAACAATCCACCAGGATGTAAAATTTGCACACATCGCAATCATGCAGAAAAAAGAAAGGATCGCATTCCCTTGGTGAGGTCAAGAAATAAAAGCTTTTAACAAAACAAAGAGATGGTGCATCCTATTCATAAGACCCGATGCCAGTATGGGGGAAAGGAAAGTTTGGGGTGCTGGGAAATCTGAAGAAGAAAATTAAGTGACTATTTGGTACATTTCATTTAAAATTAATTCTAATAACACGTACTTGGATATGGTCACATTCCTCCACAAAAAAACGAAGCCTTTCATCGATATCTTCACGTTGCGAACTCCAAGAAAAAGATTCTTTTCCAATTCCATAATTGTCGAACTCCTGAACATCCACCCACAATCCATTTAACTGATATAAACTTTGAGGATGATAGTGAACCTTTGAGAAGTCTGTCCAAAAGGTGACATCTTTTTCTAGACATTCAACTATATCTTTGTCCTGAATTTCTATTCTAGAAGTAGCCTGTTCACTATTTTTTCCATTCATTGAGTTCTCCTGCTCTTCTTCAGATAAACTTTGCAAGAACAAATTTTTCTTAAGCGGCTCAGTATTATGAGTCGAAACATTACCACGCCTGCAAAATATAAAATACATATTCAATTTCTTCAAGCACCATAAATATATTTCAATACTACACTTCAAAATTAGATCATGATAATGAAGCTTTCAATACATGAAGTTTACAAACCAGATGGTGCATAGCTTGATCAAAGAAACAAAATTTAACCTAGATCATTATGATATACATCTATAAATAACTAAGTATTAAGACTAAATCTAGGAAATTTTACACAGTATCCAAAGTTCATTGCCTCATTGCAATACTGGAAATAATAAGAAGTCAATTCATAAAGTAAGCATATTCTTAAAAGTCTGCACTTTTCTTCTTACATAAACACATATGCATCTATCAACACGCTGATACCAGCCTAAGAGCAATGTAAAGCCATTAATCTAGGAACTTCTGAAGCAAGCTAGAGAAATCAATTGAGAACAATTATCTCCCATATATCTTATGAATGTAAGTGGAACAAAATGGGAATACACATATGCATGCACATTAATGGATTATAGTGACGGATTTCTTGAAATATGAGGAATAAAAATCTCTAATATTGATAATCTCACCATGTAATGACATCTGACGGTGTATATGCATCGTCATTATATAGAGTGCCACGTGCACTAACAGATCCTAAGCCTCCTGCATGTTATAACTCAATCAATTTATGTAAAGAAGAGAATCCATTTTCATTCTCTAAAGACAAGAAGAGTAATACAAACTTAAATGAAGCAAGAATAATTATAAAAACAAAATATCTTGCCACAGCCAAAAATGAATATTCAGCAATCATAACACATCATGAGCTGAAGAATGCAAAAGCAAGTAATTTATGTAATGGAGAACCAGGAGGATGGTTAGCAACTCAAAAGTTGTATTAGCATCATTAGACCTCTCTAATACCTAGGAGTAAATAAATCACATAAAAGTTACTCATAAGCATTGATTACAGAAAGATACCTTTGAAGCCAACTGAAACTAGACGTGGCGTATATGTAAGTACACCCTGCAAATTATTCAGAAGAAAAGATGAAACAGAAGGACAAAATACAGAATATTAGCTCCATTAGTGAAGAAAGTTACTCAAGATAGAAAAAACCTAGCAAAAACAATCCAAATATGCATCAACTCAATGCGTGTAGTTGGTTGGGACAATACCATCATCTGCTCCATGATTAAGAAGCAAGCATGAATAATTATAGATAATGTAAACATAGAAATAATATTCAGTTACATTAACTGGAAGGATGGGGGTTACCACATTGTGTGTTGATTAGTAAGGTTACTATAGTGTGAGATGTGAAGTGAAAATCCTATAACTTTCTTCATTTACAACATAATGTCAAATATTCCACCTGTTGTGTCTCACCAGAACGGTAGAGTACGTCCATGTTAAGATGTTGATTCTTAAACACAGCATCTCCAAGAGGGTCCGCAGCCAGGCCAATCAACTCATCCTTCCATAAAGATCGAAGTAAATTTTAGCTTCGCATGAACAAATTTCGCATAAATTCTAAATAAGCAACTTAAAATTCCAATGCTTGGGAATCATTCAAGTAACAACACTTGAAGAAGAAGCTATGCTCAATACTTGGGAATTCAAATTACCAGTATCAATCCAACCAATATACCGGAGAAAAAAAAAAGACATCAGAACAGAGTAATCGCAATACACACGTATTAGAAGAGAATATGGTGGTACAGGGAGGGCTCTACCTGAAAGTTCCAGAAATGAGAACCAACGAAGTTCGCAAATTCTCCAACTTGAATAGTCACGATTTCCCTCATAGTTCCTGCCACAAACCCCATAAACTAAAACAGATAATTGGGCGAAAAGGAAAAAACCCCATATCTGAAGACTCTTGTAAGACTGATATAATGACAGAACAAGTTGTGAAGAGAAGAAATGAAGCTGAAGTTTTCTCACCTCCGAGCCCGGAGTGAATTTATCACCAAATTTTCAAGCTGTAATAAGAATGAGTGAGTGTGAGATGACGATAGAAGAGGAGAGAGCGGCTGGAGCTAGCGAGAATCGAGGGCGGGTACTTTGAATAAGCAATTGACCCAATTTTTGGTAATCTCCGCACCAACACAACCTAATTTCGACTCTGCTTACTATGCGTCAGCGTAAGAAACATAACCCTAAAACAATATTTTCCGTTAATACCTAAAAAAAATTAGGACACGATAGGACAGTGATAAGGACACGAACATGTTGGGATACTTTTTTTTAAATATTTTTTTAAGATATATAATATAGGTAAATTTAACACAAAAAATACTAAATATACTGAACTTCATAAATATGATTTCAATAATCTTATTTTTGGATTTATACCATTTCAATATGTATAATTAAATTTATAAAACAAGAAGAAAAAAAAAAGAATAAATAAAGACTAAGGACAGAAACAAAACGCACCAACAAAAAAATATGTTTTACTCAAAGTTGTGAAAAAAAGAAAAAAAAGAAAGGAACGTTAAAGAGAATTGTTTTTAGTATATGAAAATTAAAGAAAAACAGAGGGTTAGAAAAAAAAAGTTATGTTATTAGAGTTTACTTAGGAAGAAAAAAAGAAAACAGAGGTAGGGGCGGCGTAGGCGTCGGCGACGACAGCAATGGCGAGCGACGGCGTCGGCATCGGAATAGGCGGCAAAAAAGGCGTGCAGAGGCGTCGGCTTCATGGAGTGGGTGGTGTGTTTTGTTTTCGTGGATGGGTATTAGGTTTTTTATCATTTATTAATTTTTTTTAATATAGTCTACTTAGAGAATATAACTATATAAAAGAATTCAAAGGTACAAAATTTACCCTTTAATCATAAAATAATCTCATTTACTCATAAATAATTTATCTTTATATCTTTTTTATTTACACTCAAATATTAATAGATTTATGAAATTCAAAATGGTTTAGTTGGTAGGTAAGAATTTAAATCCCGATGATTTAAACTTCCCAAAATTAAAAAAATACCCAAATAATCTCACCCAAATCCAAAAAATCTTTTCTTTCTTCCTTGAGCCGACAGTTCCAAAAAATCCTCTTTCCGTTTCTTAATCCCACCCAAATTCCTTCTACAAACGTTTCTTCTTCTACCACATTCTCGAGTCGTTTCTTCCCCAACCTCCATTTTTTCCGTTCGTTTGCTGCATTCACTCGCCCGTAGCAGCCCATTGTGTGAAGGCTCCTTAGTTACGGATACTTTTGAACCATCTGTATTCGTCGTGTGCTCGTCGGCCACCTGTCAACCTTCTCACCATTTATAATAAAATGAATGTTTGTTTTGTGTTCGATTTCGCCTTTACTCCGTTCAAAAGTATTAGTTGATTTCACAATGGTATATTTTTAATACCCGTATATATTATCAATGTTGTTTTGAACAATATTCCCTCTATTTTGTACTGGTTTTTGTTTTCCTCTATATTTTTTTTACGGTGTAACCCTTTAGATTAATTATTTTGGTACCGATTAACTTATTCTTGTAGGGTGCCTCAGATTGTATATATGAAGATGTAATAAGAAATTCTCATGTAGAATATTTTGGTCAATTCTCGAGGTATATTTGATAGAGTCTTTTGAACTTTGTTTGTTACTTGAGGTATATTTCATATGCAATAGTAAAAGATTATATTCGGATAATAAAATATAGATAGTATCTTATACGCATAATGGAGATGAGCAAAAGTTGAAAACATAAACTCAAATATCCAATTAGTATAGAAGGAATAGGTAAAGAGATTTGCTTTCACCGCTGTTAAAACTTCATAATTTTTCAGATATAGAACTTGTGAGGATCACTAAGGTCATTAATGCTGTTATAATGAATCTTCTATCTTCCTAAAACTCCCATGATCCTAGTAAGCCCTCCATGAGGATAATAGTTAGACTATCGAACTAATTGGCTGATTGATTTAATCATAAAAACATCAATGAAAATGTTTATGGAAACTTATTAGAGTGAAGTGGAAAAACCTTTTTCTACTTTTGAATATCATATAGATATATTTTATATTTATATTATAGGTTTATCTTGTAATTGTATTTGATTGCATTTTCTATGTTAATGTCACCAAATAAGTTTATATCCGGATGTATTTTATTTCTATAATTTCCTTATCCAACTAACAAAATATTGTATCTTTTTGTAATTAATATTGGTAAATCTAGGTTGTAATTAATATTGCAAAATTTTGAGAATAAATCGTGATAAGAAAATTTAGGGGTGAATTAAGGGATTACGGTTGAAAATTAGTATGGGTCTACAATAATTAAATGATTAGGTTTACAATCTCAGAATTTAAATCTTTTAGATTCCAAAAAATAAAACAACTATAATAAATATAAATGTAAGTAAACTTTGAAAAACTTTAGATATTTGTGAAAATAAGTTTCTAAAACAGCGTAGATTAACTTTTTTTTTTTTAATTAGTAATGGGCATTGGGCCTTTTATTTGGACCCAGAAAACCCACAAAATTGTCATCTCCGTGACACGTGTCAAGCGTATCCATGTCAGACATGTGTCTGATACTCCATACTTCACCAAAAATGTGTGTCGGCATTTCCTAGTATATAATTTTCAATTTTTATAGATTATATGAATTATAACTCAATTTTATGTTTCGGTTTAAAAAAAAAATTCCAAACTTTAATTAAATTTAAAAAAAATATAAATGACATAAAAAAAATTAATTGAAAATTTATTAAAAAAAGAAAAACTCCAGATTGTATGTTTAACAATTCTAGATTTAACTAACTTCACCATGCGATCTGAATGCCTACTAAGGAATAATTTTAGTTTTTTAGGTTTTGGACTTACACTCTCACTTCTAAGTTTGAGTGAGAGAATCAACTAGCATGGCTTGTTATATTTTTTGAGTCCATGGTTGAACTAAGGTTGGCCATGGTTGTTTTGATCTCCTATTAATATCCATACGATTCTTGTAGAAATAAAAACCATGTAAATTTTTAAAAAATAAAACTTGAATACATCATTAATCAGGACAAAAAAATCATTAAAGCTACTATTATTAGTAGTGTTCCATTGTTGGGTTTAATTACTAATTAAGTGTAGTCTATAACATGATTGTGTTGTAACTTACTAAATGAAAACGTTGGACATAAATTTGAAACAGGTTTGAATACTACTTCGAAAACAAATATTGGACTAAAAAAAAGGGATAAAACCAAGTTCGTCCAAGCACATAAAACAAAAAAAGGTTAAAAATACTTATGTTCCTTGTACTTTGGCTAAAGTAACAATTTAGTCCATGATCTTTAATTTGTAACGATTGTACTCTCAAATTGATAACAATTTAATCTTCAAATTTGAATATGTAATAATTTAGTCCCTGTAATTTAAAGTTTATAATGATTTAGTCTTCATCGTAAATTTTTTCTCTTTTCTTGTTAAGTTTCCTATATCTATAGATTGATAAACCAACGAAGGACCAAGTATATTTATAAATATTAAATATTAAATTGTTATAGTACAAAACTTGATACTTAATTTTAATAAAATTTTTCATGATAGAGACTAAATTGTTACAAATTTTAATATAGAGAATAAATCGTTACAAATTAAAGTTTATGAATTAAATCGTTAATTTAATGAAAATATAAAAGCTAAATTGTTAGCTTAGTAAAAGTCCCATAATCAAATGTATCTTATAACTTGACTATTCAAAGTTGAAGAAATCCGAAGCTTCAAGACTTTGTCATTAGATGCAATAAATCCGAAGTCGGAGGACTATTCAAAGTTCCCCCTAACATTAGTCAAATTTTTGCTTCATTGAAACACCTTAATTTGTCGTGTTTTAATTTTGACATTTATACAAAATAATTGATTAAGACCAAGGTCCTAATCGTTGTTATTAACTTAACTCACTCAACTTTATCATCCATGTTATTAGCCTATTGATTGAGTTTATGAAATCTATTTCTTACATTAAAGCTGGAAAAGTGATGATATAGTGTAATTGGATTACCTTGAAATATAAGGCTTTAATTTCTATGCTGTGATGAAGGTTTTTAAAAATATCAATCTTGTTAGAAATGTCAAGGCTTTAATTTCGTCAAAATTAATATCAATGGGATATCAATAAGATATCAATGTCAAGATATAAAAATAGAAAATTCATAAAAAAAAAAAAATTATTTAACAAATAAGCATTTTACCATTTTTAAATAAGCTAAGGAGGATTAATATTAATATTATGTCATATTAGTGATATTTTGTTGATATTTATATATGAACATGTCAACAGATATTTAACTTCCCAGCCGCGATAACGAGTATTAACACTTTATTTTTCAACTTATGAATCCCTTATAATCTCAATATTTACGAGAGCTTTGCTAGTTAAATATTACCCCAAATAATTTACTAGCTAAATAATGGGCAATTTATTGTTGTTAATAAATTTAATGTTTATCATCCTATTCAACTATATATTTCTATAAACTCGTAATATGATGGTAAAATTAGAACATTTGAATGGTATGTTTTGGTATATGACTTTGAAAATAATAAATAAGAAATATCGTTAAGGATGGAGATAATTTTGGAAGTATTATTCAAACCCAATTGAAAAAAGAACAGTAATTTGAAACGCACAGCATTACATGAAGCTTGCAGTTAAGTTGTGTTGTGTTGCTCCACTCCGTTTGTAGTGTATGTGATGATGCTGTATTCCATTAACAATTATTTGTGGGGGAGAAGATGGCAGCCACGTGCTGGGCAGGTGCTGATCATCCACCACGTGCCTAAGTTGATAACATGGTGAGAATCCACGTGAGAAGCAGCTTCTCTTATCATCTTCTCTTCAATTCTCACACACCCGTCACCTTCAGATGGTGCCCTTCTGTCACTCCCACTCCCACTCCCACTCCCATCTCTCTCTCTCTACTTTTAAATTCTTATCTTACCACTCAAAATATGTAAAAAGGTATACAACAACTTTGGCTTTTCTCTTTCTTTTGTTTGTACGACATCTCGGGTGGTGGGATTTGAACCGAACTCACTACGTTTTTATTGGATATAGGTACTTTAACACATTAAACCGTGTACCTTCATCTTTGCATACAAGAACTTCTTGAAACTTAACTATGCATTTAAAGGTGTACTTAAAAAAATGTGACAATGACATCGGGAGAAAAACAAAACAAGCATGGGTTTTATAAACAAAACATAAAAAGTGAAATTGTTATCCAACGATACAAATAAAATGAAAATTAATTTCCTCATCACACAAACATTAAATGGTGTAAGATACTCGATTGAAGTTCATTTTAATCACGCAATTTCGAAGTATCTTTTTATGGAAACAGAACAAGTGTCATTGTGAATCAAATGACTTTTTTCATCCGTTACGTAGATTAGAACGTTATTCATCCATTTGGCGTCCCAGACGAAAATTTTAGTGCACTTCATATCAAATAGATATTATTGAATAGTAGTTTTGACGAGAGATATGAAACTCCATCCTAAATTGTATGGTAATAAAACACAAAAAATATATCATAAATTTCTCAATCCATTTTTAAATATTAGTACTTCCATAGTTCCATATTCATTTTGTTTATCTTTTTGAAAGCTTTATACCATCCACGGCCAACAAACAAAAAGGCACAATTTTCCATTAGTTCTCAATCATGAAAGTAGCCCAGTTTCACTCTTTGAAGTAAAAGAAGGATCAAATAGCACATTGAGAATATTTTGATGCCATACATTATTTGTATTGTTTTTTCTTTTTTGAGTTCACAGTCAAGAAAATGAATCGAAAAAGTACTAAAATTTATGATTTTGATCTTGAATTTTTTTAGTTAGACTCAATAAAGAACTTATAGAACATATAATTAAATGGGAAGCAAACCAAAAATGGTAGCTGGATCAAGAAGAACCGCATTTGAGACAGAAGATTGTGATATATCCTGTTGTTATTTCCTACGATACAATGCATTGATCAGAGGCCATTACGCCGATCTCCACCAACATTTTTTTTTTCTCTCATAGAGGGAAAGATCAGTAAAAGTAACATCCTCATCATCCAATACTACTACACAT
>NW_019104492.1:3576673-3636686 GCF_001995035.1 Momordica charantia
TTTTTATTTTTTCGCAAATGTTTGCAGTTACCTTTCGAACCCCCCTTGCATTTTCACCACGCAAATAGTAGTTAGAAAAAATAAAGGCTCCTTTTTAAATTGAATGGCAAATATGAAATAAAATTAAATTAAAAAAAATGATGGCACTTATATAACTTTGTTTATAAGCCTTGTAAACATGGCTTTATAAGTAAAACTTAAGTAATCAAAGAAAAAAAAAATACGTAAAAGTTTGTGTAGTGCACAAAGAGCAACCAAAAATTTCCATAGGGAGGAGAAGCTTTGCATTTTATTTTATATATATATAAACTTTCAATTATGAAATTTTACCAAGGTTAATTAGAGGGAGAATTTTAAAATGTTTGAATGTAATTTTCTTAATTTAAAATGAACATATACTCTCCTCCTTCCTCCTCATTCTGCCATAGTGTTGAATACAATTTTAATCAAAAAATTTAGACTTAAAAAGAGAAATCTAAAAATACAATATATAACATTTGAATGATATATATTAATTGAATAATAAATTATTGTCAAAGCGAGCATAGTTCAACAATAATCGAAACATATTACTAACTAATAGGTCGTGAGTTCGATCCTCCACTCCACATGTTGTAATAAAAAAATTGAATAATAAATTATCTCTATAAAGAAATGATGATGCATGATAACGAGGGTTGTATTTGTCATTATTTTAATGAATGATTTAATGGATAAAATTCAATTTAATTTCATATAATTTTAGATTTATTTCATTTGGGTCCATATTTTGAATTTTGGACCTAACAAAAAAAAAAAAAAAGAACCAATCTAATTTTGGTATGTGTGTTAATGTATTTACATTGAATATCTATATGAGCTTTCTCTATTTATTTACTTTTACCAATTACCAGTATTCAAAGCTAGTATTCAAAGCTAGTATCAGGAAGATAATCAATCCCACCCAATATTTGACTAGTCTTGAAAAAGATTTGCAAGACTAGTAATAGATGTTTTCTTTTTTATCTACTAAAGATAAATTTGATTTTTTGAAAAATTCTAAAATTATTTTAAAGTAATTTTTGAAGTATTATAGTTGGTAGGTGATTTTTGATGAGGAGATATTTTTCGGATCGGCAATAAATCGATTCATATATGACAAGGAATGCCAGCTAAATTCCTGAAGTAAAGCAACCCTAATGGCTAATTGTTTGTTCATCAATGTGATGATGGGTCTTCTGGTCAATTCTCCAACATTGTTGCTTTCATGCCCTTCTCTACATTGATGGCAACGACCCTTGGGTAGGGTCGATATAATTTTTAATTTTTAGTTTTTTTTTCCTTATTCTTTATTTATTTTTCTTCATCACATTACTTAACTAAGAGAAATTAGAACTAATTTGAAAAAAAAAAGTTATTTATTAGATATGACGTATGTTATAAGTCCCAATCTCTATTTTAAAGTACAAATAAATACCCTATTTCAACCTCTGTGAAAGAAATAGATTCCTCAGAATAATCTCTCTATTTATTATATAATTTTAGACGATTTTTTCCTAATTTAAATTCATAAAAATTATAACAAGTATAAAGTTATATATATATATATATATATATATATATTGGGATTATTTCGTGTCACGTTGCTATTTTTTTTTTCAACGGACGTGTCACGTTGCTATTAATTCTATACTATATGAGCATCCAAATTTTATGTTGATTTTATTAGAATCTACCATTTTCAAGCATCAACAACATCTGAGCATCCAAATTAACCAGATATTTGTTTTATAAATTATAGGGTATTAGATTCTTAGGACATACAACAAAACATTTTACAATTTTACCCTTCAACAGTCAGTATTTATCTCCCTATTACTCAACCATCAATTTGGTCACATCGCTAAAGTTAATCAAGTTTATATTTAAAATACAAGTAAAAAAAATCTCAGTAAAAGACAAACCAAATTGATAAATAAAATGAAAAATAAAGAATTATACAAATCAAATCAAATCCACAAATAGATGAAATATTCTTCTCTCGCCCGAGTTTAAAATAGATAAACAAAATTTAGAGAGAACGTAAATAGATAATCGTTAATTTAATAATTATTTAGGATTCTGCAACATTGTAATGGCCAAAAAATGAATGGTCCAAAATGGTTGGTTGATTCCACTATAGAGTTACTGAGTTTACAAAAAAGTATGGCTCAACATTTTGCGCCGTGAGAGAGAGAGAGAGATGGTCACATCGATTAAGATTTGGGCACGTGGAAGAGGATATTTTTAAACGGTGAGATTGCGAGTGGTGGTGCTTTGTTGCAGTTGTAAGGATCCAGTACGATCTGCCTTTTTCTGATTCGTATGAGATTCCTTCTCTCTGATGCTGACACGTGTCTTACAGATAATATTAAATCTGATTATTTGTTTTTTCGAAAAATAATTTGGAATGAAGATGAGGTATCTTGAGCATTCATTGGCTGTGGTTCCTCCCGCACAACAGATGGTAAAAGATGCCTCTTTTTTCTTTTATACTAAATAATCGTAACCATTCACTCTTCTCTRAACCAATCATCTTTTTTTCCTTTTTGTTTGGCTTTTATTCTTTAACGTTTTCGTTTCTTGTCCTCAAACTTTATTCAAATTTCGGGTAATAGAATGGATATGATATAAAAATAATAATAAGTTGTGTGACGTCGCACTTTTTTGATGGACTAGAAGTGTAGGCACTAATATATAACTAAATTTATTAATATTCATATGTTCTTTCTTAAAATTAATTGACAATAAGATGAGTAATCCGTTTATTATAAATTTTTGTCAGGTATCTTATATTCTCGATGTAGGATCATTAACATACTCTGATACATTTTTTGGGTTCGCCAATCTTAGTCGAATCTCGACTTTGGACCAGATACTCATTTGAGCGTTTTGAAATAAGTTTAATTTATATATGGATATCTCAACAAAATTTAATTAAAGCTTGAAGATTGAAATCATAAGCCCATATGAATCACATTTGAAAAAGTTTTTTAAATGCAAGTTCATGTAATCCATATAAAGTTTTTGTTGAATACAATATAAAAATTGATGGAAGATTACCAACACAGAACTGTTTGAAAAAATAAGCTAGAAAATAAATTAGAAGTATAATAATTAAGTTAAAAACATTTATTTTAAATTTCAAGATCGTTATTTTAGATATTAATTGAAAAAAATAAAAAAAAATAAAAAGTAATGGGAAAAGTGGGAAACTGTAGAGCTTGAGAATCTGAGAGAGAGCCCCATAATCCGTTGCTGTCTCATTAGCGAATCTCATATGAAAAATGAGTATGTTTTTACACCGTTCATTAAAAATTAATTTATACATACATTAATTATCGAGTATATTCTTCCATTTTCTAAAACCCTCTTTAGTAATACCCAAATTTTAATTTGGATCCTTTTCATTGGTTTTCTGTATAATTGATGACTAAAAAGATTCTCATATTTCATTTTATAGTGCAACCAGACAAAAAAAAAAAAAGGAATAATATGAATGGTTTTAGGAAGGGATTTTTCACCTAGTTTTAGAAAGGGATTTTTGTGGCAGATTTATACTTTCTAAATAAAATATTATTTTAACTAACCCTTCCGTTTTGATCTTGTAATTAAAATTTAAAAATTCTAGTCAACTTTTAATAACCGAAGAAAGTGAACTTGTTTGATGACACATTAATTTTTAATATATTTGAAAATCACTCTTTTTTAACATATAAATTTCAAAGTTTAGACAGGATTTTAAAGACATTTTTAGAAGTAAAAAGGTTAGTAAATAAACATAATTTTAAAAATAGAGAACGAAAAGTAAAATTGTTGTTACAGGCTTGTAATCTTCCAGAATTTCCTTTTGTTTTCAATATTTTTGTTTAGAATTTAAAGGTTTTCATAAAAGTATAAAAAAGAAAAAGGACAAGATAAAAATATTAGGTAATAATTACGCTTAAAATTTTTAAAAATAAAATCATTAATATAAAATAGGTCCAAGTGTATTTTATTTCTTGCAACATAAACTAGGGATCCTTTTTCTCATTTTTCTAATATTCTATTTTAAGGTGGTGGTGGGAGTTGATCAAGACATTATTTACCTTCCTAAAGATTACATATTTGAATCTTTATATCTTTATGAGACAAAAAAAAAAAATATATAAAATACTAATATATCTAAATTTAGTAAATTATCTATTAGCTATATATGATGAATCGTTAGGCTTTGTTTATAATAATACTTTCGGTAGAAAGAAAACCATGATTCTAATCAACATGTCATTTTTTTTTACCACTGGATGCATAGGAGGACTCGAACCTGAATCTTGGATGTCAATACCCAAGTCTCTTGCCACTGCGCCAACACCCGAGAGTATACAAAACATGTCATCTACAAACATGTTTTGGTAGGAGTCCCACCTTCCAAAGACTAAAAGGGTATCTATTAGCATATTAAAAAAATTTATAAAACGTCTAACTATTATAATTTTGCTACGTCATGGAGAAGTCAAATAAAGAATAGCTCTCAAAGGAATAAACACGTCCGAAAATGATTGATTTTAAGAATAGAAAAAATTGGTGCTGGTGATTGGGCGCTGGGATAGCATCTAATCTAGAACATGCTCGTTATCTAAATATGAGGGATCGGAGGCGTGAGAGTGAATAGTTTTTGTTTGTGAAGAGAAGAAGATGAGCAGAAAAATGATTCTGAAAGGATTGGGAAGCAATGGCTCTCCTATTACAACCAAAACCTTTTAAAGCCATTATGGCATGTGTGTTCAAATTTGGGTTTCTTATGACTACAAAGTATTTTGTACCATTGATGCCTGCCCCTTTTTTTTCTTCAAATCAATGGCTCTCACGGCTCAATGTGTGTGGATCGTGGATCCCACTCTCCATTCATTTGGATTTTGATGCACTTGTTCAAATCTTTGAACAAAATTTTGTGAGAGAGAGAGCCTAATGGGAGAACAAACCCTAGAATCTTGGCTGTGGGGTACAATCTCTGCCCATGTCCCTTATGCAAGTACAATATGTTTTGATTATAACACTTTGAGATGTACTTCCCCCCCTAATACTTTCAAATTAAAGGGGTAAAAGTGTCAATTTCTCCCAACTGAGGTCGATCTCGAATGGGATGAAGAATCTCGATTTAAGATATGAAATAAAGTTGGAACGGAACGAATGATTTTGTTTTTCTCAATAGAGTTTGGGACGAAGCGAAAATTTTGAAGATGTGGATTCAGAAATGACCCAACTAGTGGTTATTGTTTACTTATATTTTTTCATCACATATGCATATATAAGAATTACATAAGAATTGTATATTGATATTAAAATATTTAAACTAATAAGGAACGTATTACCTCGAATTAATATCAGTTTATAAAAGAAATCTTTGGTGTTCATCTCTGTCCACTCATAACAAAATTTTTTGTGGAGATAAGATTGTTTTAAGGGCTTCGAGTTATTTTTATCAATTTATCAATATATCAATATAATAATTGAATAAGTCCATGAAACTCACTAGTTTTTAATATTGGAAATAAATCCCAAGAAAAGGGGCAGGCAGAAGATCCTGCATGAAATCAAAAATTTTCTTTTTAAAAGAAAGATGACATGAATATTTAAGATTAACCAATGGGGTAATGTACTAATTTATGACTTTTTATCGTTCATCTTAAAAGTTGAAAAAGAAAAGACTAGTTTTACTCTTTAAAAAAAAAGTATCTACCCTTTGTTCATTCATGTTGAGAGCTTTGATTTTCTGACAATGGTCACATGTCTATGAAATTAATCATTTAAAATTACATTCTCATAAAACAAATGCACTGTAGACTGTATTTGTCAAAAAGACGATGAAATTCCCCTCTGTACATCTCACTATATATCTAGAAAGGAGGGAGAGAGAGATGGGAAGAACATGAAGTGCAGAAGCGCGCATTTAGAAAACCAATAATAACAATAACAATAATAATAATAAAAAGGAAACCCAAATAAACAAAGAAATTGGCAAAGGGGAATGCATTAATTAATATGGCATTAGTTGAACAAGATCCCTTTATTGAATTTAGAAAGGGCTGAGGCTTGATTTGGGGTGGGATAAATTAATATCCATTCCATTATGCTTAAAAATTAAGATGAATATTTATTTTTTCGATAACTCGGGACTCGGACCTTTATCGCCCGTACTCGAGAGCATCCACACTCACCTCAAAATCCAGACCCACTCAAAAGTTCAAATTTAAGACTTCTAAACTAGTGTTAAACCAGAGATCTCAAACCCTTACCAATGGAATTATCTTTTTGAACCAAAAATAAATAGATTAAGATGAATATGAATCTTATACTTATTTAAGTGGGTCCAATTGAAGTTTGAAATTTCGTTGAGTTATTATTATATTGTTTTCCTTCTAAAATTTGTGAAATATTCTTGTTGTTGGGAAAAAAAAACAATATTTTTTTCTTTTTAAGTTTGAATAATATGTAAGGGTGGGTATTGACTCGAAAAAATACGTCTTAACTACAGATATATATTTTAGTTAGTTGATAAGTTAGGTTCAAAATATGTTTTAATTAATTGAAACTATATAGAAATATATTTTAACTAATTGATGAGTTATCGGCATATTAGCAGCAGGCAAGATTAGTTGTGTGGGTGCTTATTTTATAGTTGTGTGTAGGGTGTATTTGTTTTTCTTGAATTAGGGCACATTTTATGAGATTGGACATTCTTTTGATTGTTTGATTTTGTGGTCGGAATTGATTGTTCTTAGTGTTTGGCATATTTGTAATTGATGTGGATTCAGAGGGGGTTTTGGACATTCCTTTAGTTTCATTTTAAGAATTATTTTAATTTAATCACAGCTTGTTGAGGGTTTTTGTTTTCCCTATAACACAATAAATGAGGATGAATACTTTAAAGAAATAAATAGTAACTGCTTAATTTGTTTAGGACAAAAATATGGTATTGGAGCATTTAAACTTATCAACTTATGGAAATGAGTAGATTTATGGATAACACCAAAGCTATTAGATAATCACTCTTTCTGAGTACACAAGTGTTAAACTAAAACACAATATTGTTAACATGTCGACATTTTCATCTTTCTATGAGTTCAACATTAACATAAGGAATAAATCGACATTTCCATAAGTTACGTAAAAAATTAACAATATGGAAAGTATTAATAAAATTTCACTAATATAGACATAATATTAATATTAATCTTTTTTAGGTTATTTAGAAATGGAAACGATTATTTGTTAATTTAAATTTTTTTCGAGATTTTTATTTTTATAACTTTTTGAGAAATATCTATCGACATCGACATCGATATCCTATTGATATTTCGATCGATATCGACATTTAAAATATTGGTTATCCTAAAAAAAATAAAAAAAAGGCATACGATGTGGGATGAGGATTGTAAGTAAGTGGGCAACAAAAGAAAACAAAATAAGACATGAACGTTTCGCCACATCTGGGTGTGGCCATTCCCATGTGCTCCAATAACTTCTATCTCTCTTACATTTTTCTAGTGCTCTCTGTCTCTCTTTCTTTTCTCCTTTGAAAAAGAAAAAAAATAAAAATAAAAATTTAACATTTTATTCTCTCTTTTTTTCTTTTGTGATAAATCTACGTGTTTCCCACTCCACATTTCTACGGCAAAGAAATAAAAGGGATCTTTTTTATTCATTTCTCTCCTCTGCTTTTTCTAACACCCATTTATCTTTGTTGACTAACTTCAGTTATCTAAATTTAATAATAATCCCTTTTTTAAATCTTTCTTATATATTCCTACTGTCACTCCTGCTTCCAAGCAGCAGCTCCCATTTTATATTATTATTATTTTTTTTTTGTCAAAAAATTTGTATGATGTTCGATTTGATCACCTTTTGGAAATTGGGAAGATGAATTAACAATGGATAAATGTCCCACGTTTGAAACTTTTACACAAATTATTCTCAAAGGGGTGAGACATGATGTGATGGTCATTTTTGAGCCGTTAAATATGTAAAGAGTGAGATTTATTTTATTTTATTGTTGACTAAGTTATTAAATTATGGTGGTCTTTTCAATTTTGATCACAATTTCAAGATAAAATCGTTTTAATTATATTAAAATTTAGGTTGGTGTCAATTGAGCCCCCTATAACTGTGGTTATAAAAGTTTCAATTTGGTTCCTATAGTGGAGTTAAAATTCACAAATCACCCTATTCTTACCGTGACAACAATTTATTTTATTTTATCCCGTAGCAATGAGTTGATGTTCTTTACTTCGCTAACTATGTTAGTTTACTATATTAGCATTTTGGGCTAAGTAAAAAGTAGAACAAAACAATGGATTTTTCGTGTAGGTAAAACAAACCTAACAGATGACTTGCAATCAATACAAAACTAAAACTAAGCTCAATTTATAAGGCTAACCAAAATTAAAACTTTTAAAATTATAGGGGCCAAATTGTCAAATTATACGACTAAATTGAAGTTCAAATCAAAGAGACCGTTTTTTTAGTACAACAAATGGGGTAGAAGATTTGAACTCATAACCTCTTAGTATGAGATAGATGCTAATTAGAGCTAAGCTCATGTTGGTCAAAGAGACCAAATTTGTAATTTAATCTTATTAAATTAAGAATATTGGTAGTAATAGTCCCTCTTAGACTATAGAGTATTTTTACAGTAGCCAATTTGAGCATGTAACAACTAACAGTAACATTCTAAAAAACAAAAAGAGTAGCTTGGATGGAAGATGGAACTTACCAATGGGCTAGATTTACAGAGCCCATTATTACAAACGAACCGCCACACATTGGCCCAAAATGAGACAACAGTGGGTTGTGCAGGCCCAACTTGGAATAGAAAGTAAATGATCATAAACTTAGTTTATTGATTAATTTAATGACTTCAAGATAAAAAATTTAGATGCAATAACAGAAACAGTTTTGTAGAGTCTAGTGAGAAACCGAATTAAACCAAATTGTGCAACAGAAGGAAACTACAGAAGTTATTGAAGATTTTGTTGAGAAACCAAAACACAGAGTATTTATTTGTAGAATTTGAAGACGACTTCCATTTTCTTTACAATATTTGCCTTACAAATTGTGGGTGAAGTTTCTATATATGCTAGGAAGATCTATACTTGTTCCATACTTAACAAATTACATAATAAACAAACAAATGTATTAGACCAAAGAATAGTTCATAATCGTAGCCAATCCAGGTTGGCTTCTTCCTCCTGTACTTTCACCTGTCTGGCAAGGCGGGGTGCACCCATTTTCAACCACTCTGCAATTTCTCTATCACACAAAAGCTTCAACTTTTTCAGATTTCGGATTGACAATGGCAACTCTCGAAAGCTCGAGCAGCGCCTCATGTCAAGCTTTTCTAAATGCTGCAACTCGCCAATCTTCTCTGGGAGCTTGGCAAGACCAAGACAGTTAGAGATATCAAGATGGACTAATTCCCGAAGCTTTGTCGTCGACTCGGGCAACTCTTCTAAATGAATGCAGGATCTAAGCCTCAGTTTTTTTAGATTAATCAGCTTTCCAAGATCTTGTGGCAAGGAAGATAATCCATGGCAATTTGTAATGCTCAATTTCTCCAAACTAACAATTTCACACAGCCCATTGGGGACTAAATTCAAATCACTGCAGAAGTTTATGGAAATCTCCAGCAAGCTTGGCAACAAATCCGAGATTTTGGTCGAAAGGTTCATGAAAGTTTGACCAAATTTGCACATAAAGAAGGATATTTTCTGCAGATTGATCAGTGGTTTCGGGTTTGGATTACCTAAAAAAAAAGGAATGGAAGTCCGCTCAAACCTGATTCGTTCAAGACTTGATAGGTAGTTGAGTGGTTGATTATCTTCACTTGTCATCTCAGTTAGAAAAGGTCCAAAATTTGTGATTACCAAAGCTTTTAATTTGTTCATTCTCTTGATGAAGCCAGGCAAGTTGTAAGCTTTTGACAGAAAATTAAGAATCAGAACCTCCACTTCAGGTGCTTCCATGTCAGGCCAACTTGATGAGAATCTCTCATCTGCAACATCCAACATCCCTTTGAGTTTGAAGTTGTGAAGAAAAGGAAAATAGAATATAACAGAGAGAGAGACCTGTGGTTATGGATATGAGGCGCGCATTGGCGGGATGCTTCTCTTGTTCTAACCACCATTTGGGAAGATCGTTTCCATTAATGTCCAAGATCAATCTCTTTCTTTGTTCTATGGGCTCCATATTCATCAAGTGGATACCCAAATCTCTAAGAATATCATGCTGAGTGAAAAAGTAGTCTTCGTAGTAGTCACCATCATATGCATATTTTCTGGTGATAACCCCACATAACAAATCACTTATATCAACAGTGGAAATTTCTTTTCCAGATTTGAGTATGAAGTAATTTGGTTTTCTAGGAAATGTGTGAGAAATATTTACCTCGTCGTAATAGAACTAACTAGACTCCGAGAGGAAAGTTCGTCGAGTGTGACCAATGCTTCAGTTTCATCTTGTTCATACAAGACTCTGCAAATATCAACGAAGGTAGAAGCAGCAATTCTCTTATCTTCAGGAAATGAACCTAAATCCATGAAACTCTCCTTGGTTACTGTCTTATCATCCAAGACATCCAAACTGCTTTGTAGGCATTCAAGAAGTTCTCTCTCAGAATCAAATATAGAGCCACCTCTAGACAAGTTCCTCCCTGTAACTTTCCAAACTGACGTCGGTCTGCGGGAAAGCGACCTTCCGATTACCTTTAGGGCAAGAGGGAGTCTCTTGCATCCTCCAATTATCTGAAATTCAATATCAAAGAAATCTTCAAACTTGCTGTGTAAAAGACACAGTACATATACATCTCATAAGCGAAAAAATGAAAGAGTTGAAAGATCAAGCTGACAAAAATGTTAAAACATAGCTATCAGATTAGAGAAAGATTGCCTTTTCTACAGTTTCTTCATCAGGGAACTTGGAATTTCCCTCCTCCAATGATGCTGAGCGATGAAAAAGCTTTATTGCATTCTCATGGTCCAAAGGTTCCAAATAATAAGACTCACTAAATCTTGGGAAAGAGAACTTTGAAGTGACCAAGATCTTGCAGCCAGGCATTTGGAAAAGCTTATCAAGAAGGTACTCTGATTCCGACCCGTTCCACACATCGTCCAAGACAATCAATACAGGATATTGACTAGTTTGCTTCAGCCATAGTTCTAAATAGCAAAATGCACGTTCATCATTTTGCAAATCAGGAAATTGAATGCCTCTGAGGCTTTCAATTATGTTTTTTAAGATGACCTTCAAGTCTGGTTTTCTTGGAACTGCAACAAACAAGATCTTCTCCTGGAATATATCTATCAAGATGCGAAATTAGAAATCTCCTGTAAGAGATTCGTGGTGGTAATTTGTAAGTTTTATCATGATTTCATTCCCCAAGCTCAACGAACCTTTTTTCAAAAGCATGATTTTGCTTACCTTTGACTTCTTTGTCGTGGCAGAACTTCAAGGCTAGAGTAGTTTTTCCACAGCCCCCAGGAGCTGTAACGACCAACATTTGGACCCCATTTCTGAGAAGTTTCACCTTCAACTCCTTAACTGGCTTCTCCAACCCAACAGTTTCTTCTCGCAATTCAGGAACCAGACATCGCGGCACAACCAAATCCACAGGCTTCCCCGACCCACCTCTGCCATCGTGTCTGCAAATAATCTCCATCATTTGGGTCATCATCTTCAAGTTCCTCTTCTGGTCTCTAGCCATTTGCAACAACAAAACGTCCATAAAGCTTCCAAGCGCAGAATCCAAGTCGCGAAGCTTTTGGGTGAAGAATGGTTTCTTCAGATAATTAAGTTTCCCCAATTTGACATCGCCGCACTGGAGAAGCAGGCGCTTCCCTTCATCCATTAAATCCCTCAATTTCTGAGTTTCTTCTTTTGGGTAATCGAGGAAATCATTGAGCTCATCAATCTGCTTCACCAAAGGGGATATAGCACTGAGCTTGGAAGTGATACCCTTAAGAACAGGATTGAAATTAAGGGCCCTTTCGCCCAAATCCAAGATGGCTTTGAGCAGCTCCCCAACTACAGCGCCCAAAGCAGCTCCGCCCACCAATTCCAGCGCCATTTTTCTTCGTCTGTTTCTAAAACTTTACCAATCTGAATCAGTTTTTGGAGCACTGGGGTTTCATCAAATCAATCTGGTTCTAGTTAGCATAGCTTAAAAGTATACGAAGAATTCGAATCTTGCGGAGCTTTCTGGAAGTGAAATGATTCGTCCAAATTAGAAATTTTCAAATGTTGTGTGGTGGGAAATGGGATCGTTGTCTCCATGTCTTGAAGCTAACCGCGTTGGCAAATGATCAGCAAGCATTTATTCTGTTCTCATTTTCTCTGTTTATGGGTGCAAAGTTTCAGTCTTTCAGAGATTACTGGGACTGAACCGAACCGGTTCGATATCAGTTTTCCATCTAGATCGGATCGTTTCATAATATTTATTTATCAATACAAATATTCTTTCTATGAATTTCTAATTCATAAAATTAAGGTACAGGTCAAACAATATTTAAAACTTTGATGGTGGTCGAAGAAAACTTAAAGGCCCATGCCAAACAATATTTAAAACTTTGATAGTGGTCAAACAAAAATTAGGCCCAAGTCAAACAATATTAAATTTGCACATTTTTTTAATAGTATAAAATTACTAGCTGCATTGTTCAGTATCTCAAATAATTTATCCTCTCCCATCTTCTCCCACATAAAATATCCAACACAACCAAGAATATGCAAATAGGAAGAAAAACAGTAAATACAAGTAAACGACACAGTAAATTATACTTGGTTTACCACTAAGGGCTACGTTCAGTCTTCCACTCAAATGTGAGTAATTCATTAATATTATTATGGATTGGATACAATAACACTCCCTAAAATATCCCCTAGGTCTCAACACAAGCCCCCTAGCTTCTAAATATTTTACACAATTAAGACTTAGGAACATGAATGAAAAACTCACAAAAATCAAGATCTAATTACCCCGAATATGTTGATCTTGATCGATCCCAATGCCCCTGCCAATGTCCGAGCCTTTCCCTTGAAACTACCACGAAACTCTCTGAAAAACGGCTCAAAGACGGCTGGAATAAACCCTAATACGGAAAAATTGCTATTTATAAAGTCGACACAGCGCCATGCAGCTGTCCCCTAGCGCCGCGGTGCTGCCTCCTCGGCCCGAGTGACCTGCAGCACTCCGCTTTAGTGTTTTTCATCCCCGCTTCGACCCCGACGCGTCCCAACTCGATTACAACTCTTTCCTAGCTCGATTAACGTCGTTTTTGACTCCACCAATCCCAATATTTTTCATCTTTATTGCTATTTGTAGCAGCTATATATCTATGTCTGTCTTTTTTGCTCTTTCATGTTTTATTTTTTCCTTAAAAAAAATCCGGAAACTCTTGTGATTAATTTACAAGAATTATATATATTAAAGGATCCACTTTGCTATTGTTGATCAAGTTTGCTTTCTCGGTGTCAATGCTAATTTCCAAACGCGTTTTGGGAAAGAAAACTGTGCTTTCGTTTTCCTTCTTTTTGGGTTTTCCGTTGCAATTAATGAAATACTTGTTTATTAAGTAAAAATTTTTGTATTTATTTCTTGATATATACATTGGTTGATATCACATTTATATTCACATGCATATTTAAAACTTTGGCCTTAACCATTTACTGTGTATTATTTTCAGATTTTCTAGTTGGAAATTTATAAGGGATTTAATTAAGAAATTAAATACTCCTATCTTACCCACCATTACTACAAATTTGATACCTCTTCATCTCTTAGCTGACACAATTTTAATGGTTCTTATACAATGGACTTGCTTATTCTTCAATAATATTTTTAGAAATCAAAATATAATGAAAAATACAAGCCCAGCTAATTTTATTTCGAAAGGGCAAGAAATTCCTGGTATAGTTTTAGATAAATAATAATAATAATAACAACAACTAAAAGTTGCAAGCATGGCAAAAAAAAAAAAAAGAAAAAAGATACAACAAATATATTGTATATCAATGATTGTAATTAATCAATATAAATAGTTTTTTCTTTTCCTAATAATAAGTCATTGTATTATTAGAAAAAAAGATGCCACTAGGGCTACATTGCATCTCAATTAGGTTCAAAAGCCAAGTAAGAAAATTAAAATCAAATTAAACCAATCAGAAATCGAATTCTTGAATTAATTCAGAAAATTCCAAAATTAATGGAACCAGAAATGGAAATCTCCAGTAGAAGGTGATGATACTGATTAGCAATAGAAAAACTAGAAGCAACCAAATAAGATTTGCTTATTGTTTCAATAATCATAGACTTCATCTTCAATTCATAGAACTCACTTTTCATTCATTCAATTGCCTCACTTGCCTTAAAGCTACATGTGGGGACACCCTTCAGGGCAAGGACGTTTATAAAAGATTTTTCTAATATCCCTCCAGAATAAAATATCTTTAAGATACTTCTTAGACAATTAATTCTTATCTAAACGAATTTATTTGTCTAAAAAGACATTTAAGAGAGATAAGATGACTCTCTCGATGATTAGTATTAATGTTCCCGAGTTTCATTCAAAATCAATAGACAATGAGATGAGTAACCCATATTTATTGTAAAGTTTTCTTTTTTATCTCTTCAATGTAGGATAATGTAAATAAGGGTTGGTTTGGTAACGTTTTTGTTTCTTCATTTTTAATTTAAAAAAAGAATTGTATAGCCCCAATATCCCGAATTCAAGTATAATTAGACAATATTTCTATTTGTGTTTTGGAACAAATTAGAAATGGTAACAAGAACTTTGTTTTCAAAATTTCTATACAAAATTTTGAGAATGTTCCTAAAAAATAAGAAATAAGAAACATAATTAGTTGAAAATATTTAGATTTATTTAGAAACCAGAACGTCACGAAACAAGCCCCAGCTAAAATACACAAATCTCCCGTCTGATATTGTGCATGTGGTGTGGTAGACTAGAGCAAGAGGACTGCATTGCAGCGGGGGCATGTGGGTGCTACAGGAAGCTGTTGCAGGCATTTTTTAGCAGCATTGTAGTTCCTGAAGTTGATCAACTCAAATTCTTGGTTATCAACAGAGATCACCTTTATGCATTCACTTGTGGCAGCAACATTCACGGCTTTTAGTTCATGAAATGAGATAATTACCTGCAGTTGATTTCAACACTACAATTAAACATATGCAGTACTTGTACATAATTATATATATAAAATGCAATTAGCTAGGTATCTTGAGGGTTAACTGGTTGAGAGAATTAAATTTATCTAATTCATTAGCTTAAACAACTTTGGAGTTAAAATTTAGGCGTACCTTGATATAGTGTTTGTTTTTGTTGCACGGATGATACAGCCTCTTGGTGCAGAATGCAAACTTGGCTGTAGATACATATACAAAACCCATTACAGCACCAGTTTCCCTTAACATATCACAACGAAACCAATTTTGAAGCTCTTCCCCAGCCACCATATCAAATGTCCGTTGGAAAATCTTCTTATACTGCCTTTCCCCCGTCTCCTTCATCCTCTTTACAATTCTTTCCCCAACACTTTTCTCCTCTGGATTTGTTTCCCCTGATTCTGCCAAAACTAGCTACACATTAACTATAATTACGCTCGGTTGGGTTTGGTTGATGATCGGAAAACAAGATATTAAATGAAAAACACGTTACATGTTGGATATCGGATATGTGTTTGGTAGCAGACTACATATTTATAAATTGAATTTCAATTTAGATAAATTGTGCAGGGTGTTTAATTATATATTTAAAAACTAGTAATATTACCTACTAAACATTTAGTTCAATGTAAAACAATATAATTTATTTATTTATTAACATATATGTTATAAATTTGGTAGAATATTGTTATTTTATAATATTATATAATTTATATTATATTATATTTTATATTTTTTTAATCTTAACGAAAAAAATGAGATCAACCTATAATATGAAATAGTATATTTATTAAAGTTTTTATAATTTCTTTAATGTAATTTTGTATTCTAAAATCTCAAATTCAAAATCTAAAAACATTGAAAATTGTTGTTTTTAAAATTTTCACTACCATTTTAAAAAATAAATCTTCCACACATATTCAGGTAATCTGAAAACAAGTTTTTAGATGAATATGAAAACAAGTTTTTAGATTTCATACCAAAGAGTCACTTAATTTTTTCAATAATTAACAACATTATCGGTGTAAAGGTGTGATTTGTGTTTGACATATTTTTAAATCGCAAGTGCTTAATTTTAATTATAGTACATAGGACTAAAAGGATTCTTTCGAAAATTGGTTAAAATTTTAGTAGGTTAACAGCACATACGATTTAGCATTTTCAATGGTCACAAAAATAATTTGAGAGAGTCTGAAAACATAAATAAATAAAAAAACACTTAAAATTATTCTAAGATGAAATGTCTAGTTTTAGTTGTCTAATTCCAAAAGTAAATTTGGTGATTTAAATTAAAAAAATAAAAATTGAGGATAAAACTGAAATTTCCAAAGACAATTTTTTTTTATTAAATCAAAGACAAAATTAAAACTAGATGATAAATATTTTGTATAATTTTAGTGGGTAGTGTTTTTCCCAGGCACTGATGAATCAAAAGTTTAGTAAATTTTTCTGTTAGCCAACCTTCCTGTGGGTCGCCCTTTGTGTATTCTAGAACCTTCCCCACCAGAGTCTCAGCAAGATTTGGACCTATTTTCCCTGGTTCAACAAATTAATTAATTTGGACCTAATAATTAATTTTCAATAAATATCATACAAACTAAGCACAGCCGAGAATTACGTTAAGAAGACAGTAAATAAAAGCAATACAAAAGACAAAGCTGGCCAAACCGATTTCAAATCTTCATTTAAAAGTATCTCGACTCAATTTCACATTATTGATTTGTTTAAAATACGAAGTGGGTTTCATAATATAACAGGCTATTTCTCCAATTTTCTATTTATAAAGAAGTAAAAATATCACCGACTTGAACTTGTATATAACTCAACTAAGGTAAGATAAATCGTAAGCCAAAATGTATTTGTTAGACGAATTTATGGGAGTTACCACTGATTCTCTTGTCGTGGCAAAACACTAATGGCAGCTTGGTATGTGTTGGTGCAGAGGCATGATGATTGGCGCAACTGTGGCGTCTATGTGTATTGTCCATCGCTTGTTGTTCCCGCAATCGCAAGTCCAAAAGCTCTGTGGCAGTTTTGAGTCGAGCATCCAAGTGGCGAAGCTTTGTGGTGTAAAATGGTGCCTTGAAATACTTGATCAGAATAGTATTCCCTTTAACACCCTCGCACTTGATAATCAGCTGCTTCCCTTGACCCAATAGTTTGCTCAAGTACTTTGTGTTTTTTGGGTCATCAAGGAAGTCACTGATCCCATCCAGCTGCTCCATCACTTTGCCTAAAACCCTCAACCTGAAACGGATGTCCTCAACAACACGTTTGAAATAAATGGCCCCTTCCACCAAACCGATTGCGCCTTTCAGCATCTCCCCTGCTACAGCACCCAAAGCCGCCCCGCCAACGATTTCAGCCATCCAACACACACAAAACTCTCATAAACCGATCGCGCCACAAAAATATCCCTTCTCCTTCTCCTTCTCGTCTCTTGTCTTTGGATCTATGGAGGAGTCCTTTTATTAACGCAATTAAAGGCAAATTCTAAAGGGGTGTGGTGTAACGGGTGGACTTGGTCAATCTCTGAGCTAGACCTTCTTTGTGGGAGGGTCCCAAAGGAATAAATATAGTGACAATAGACTTAGGTTATTTCGAGTGAGTTTTTGGAATAATTAATTACTTTCCGGCACCTTCAAGTTCTTCCAACGAAATTTCGTCATTTCATTCCTCATCTCAGTTATAGTGCAAATTTCATTTTCCTTCGTTGAAAAATTGTGAAGAAATGAGAAATAATACTTTTGAATATTAATATTGGAGAAAATAATAGTTTCAATATTATTAGAGATAATTAATGAAGACCCCATTTGTCCCAATTTGATTTTGATATGTTTCTTCAGTACATTTGACTTAAAACAATATTATTGATTCCGGATGCTAAAGCCAAAGACATATTCAATGTCTAAAGTATAAAAATTACCGATATATCATAGAAGAATTTATCTCTCTCCTGCATAAAAGTCCACACTTTCTAACAGAATTTATTAATTAAGAGCCCACCCAGACCGAAATTTCTTCAAGTTAAATCACGTTTAAACTTTGAACTACTTAATGAGTAATGGACTACAAAAAGTAAGGTGTAAACTAGTTACATTATTCTACTCTTAATTAACACTATCTCATTATCTCTCTTCATTTCATGTGAATTGAAACTTATGACATTTTAAAATTTATATATATATATATATATATATATATATTTTATTTTTATTTTTAAGAAAAAAAGAAATAGGATGGGATGAGACTTAACGTTTAAATTTTTAGTAAGTAAAGATAGAAATGTAAAAAGAGAAGTAACCTTTTTATTAAAAAACGTCTAAAAAACAACTATTCAGACTCATGAGCTTTGGCTCATCTTCCTCTTTTCTTCCCCCATTTTAAGGCTATTTTAGTCTTTTCCATGAGTGGACTTGGACTTAACTTTTCTTTTTTTTTTCTACCCTATTTGCAAATTTTGTTGTTATATTTGTAATGAATTGGACTTGTCTCGCTGTGGAAGCACCCCTATTTTAATATAACAAAAATATAGCAACTAAAAGATAAATGGTAAATATAACAAAAATTAGAGAACACACAAAGCGAGCATAGCTCAACGGTGATTGGCATAATCTCCAACCAAGAGGTTGTGAGTTTGATCCACCACCCCTAATTCTAAGCATTAAGTAGGGGAGACATCATTTCAGTATTATTACAAATAAAGACATTTTTATAATTATTGAGTTTTTTTTTTCTTTTATTGAACATAGAGTAGAGGTGTTTTTTAGTTCAAACGATTACAGTAATGGAAAATCGAACCATACCAATGACTCTTAAAAACGATAATACGTATCTTTATCTACTATATGCTCGACCCGATAGATTGGCAATAAAAAAAGTATGAGATTTAGTCCCTTCAATCTTCATCATGTTTTGACGTTGGATCCCACTGTTTTGGATCATCCACTCCTGAATACTAAACTTGTTTGCTTTCGCCAAATCCTCCATAAAATGTGAGCTGGGTCTTACCAAAATCTTCGCTAGTATTTGTATAAACAGAAAACAAAAGATGAGAAAGATGGGCCAAGAGAAAGCATATTTTTCTACTAATAGATTAAATGCACCAAATACAAGTATTTATAGACCTTTTAACTTTTAAGAGGAGAAGAGAAATGAGTGACTAATTCAAATATAGAAAGACTTGATTTCTTTACCCTTTTAACTTGTTCTTGCATTCATATCAATATCATTTTCACAATATTTCATTTTCTACCCCTAAACCACGTGACCAAGGAGGGCGACAATTTAATTTATTTTTTTTCTTTAAATGTTTTTGTTTTAGTTTTCTTATATTCAATAATTTTTCTACAAATATTTCATCAACATCATTATTTTATCAATACTTGATATTGATATTTAAGATATAAACTTTTGGACTTAATTATGCCACCTGTTTCGATGGTGCATATTTTTGTGATTTTTTTTTTCTTTTACAAAATTAAGATTGGATTTGCAAGCGATTTGATAAGGGTGTTCACAGGTTAATTTGGATTGGATTAGAGAGTTTATCTGGGGTTGGTCAAATAAGAGAATCGATAGACTAATCCAAGATCGATTCATCGGGTCGCTCCTATTTTTCACAATAGCTACAGATTGAGAGATCTGAAAATCTGAGCTTGCATGTTTAAGGTAAAGGAAGATGCATGGCTTTGTTTTATATTGGAATATTTGTAATAAAGAAAAGCGTAATTTTAGAATCAAACAGAGTGATGTGGCCTCTTACAATCTGACAGTTCCTTAAACCTTTATAAAAGGTAAAAGAAATTATCAAATTTTCTATATTTATTTCTTATTTATTAAAAATTTAACGATAATCCACTTTAATCAGTGAGAGTATTATTATTTAATTACGTGGGAATTTGGTCGTCGGTTGGATTGGTGCCATTGGGCGGAGACAAAGAACCAGAGCAGCAAACCGTGTGGGGAACTACTACCAACCAAAAATATGCTCATAACTCATTATTCACTCACCCCGACACGTCACATGTCTCTCAATCCACAAATTAATATTTCTCCCAAAATTTTAAATCAACAGCTAAATTATAGTTTTGGATTTTAGTTTTCATCTTTTAAAACTATATTTTATTTTTTCTATTTCGGCATAACAAACCAGGTTTACAAAGTCAAATTTAATGTCATATTATTATAAATTAACAAAATCCACAAAATTTTTAAAATTTTCATGACCGACCAAAGCTCAACAAAAGTGGGTGGTTTAATTTTCCATTTCTACATTTTTTTAGTACATTCTAGTCTCCATATTTATTGCAGTAAAAAAAAAAGTAATTTTCATAAGTTAATCTAGTGCTACATTATTTTATAACTCATTTTGAAGGGAAGTTCGAGAATAAATTGTCCAATTCTATCGAAAAAAGAAAAAAAAAGGTTCGAAAGCAAAGCATTTTTTCCACATATCTCGCATCACTGTCCATTCTGATTCATGCTTTTCATTTCATCCTCCAGAGAAGAAAATTAAAGACAACGAAAAAGAAAGAGAGAGGGTCAAAAAGGAAAGGAAATGAAGATTAAAGCCATAGCTAACAGCGTAATCAGGGGAAGGTTCTGGTCCAAAAAGAAAATAAAAAAAAAGAGAGAGGGAGAAGAAATAATTTCACTTTCGGGGTTCATTGTTCAATTGCTAATCGAACTCGCTTCCAGTTCAAGCGATTTGCTTTCTCAATCATGAGAAAACGCGTCAACGGCACCGAATACTCGACAAAGTGACAAACTTTACCACATACAATATTGCACCACTGTACAGTTCAATACATTGGATTGGTATTTTCTAAAACCCAATTTGGGTTAAAAAAATTAATATTATCACACCCACTAGTGCTAGAATCTCATAGAGAGGATTGTCGAAGGTGAAGAAGCCATGTCTCTATTTAAGCCCTTCACCCACTCCAGTTGTATTCAATCAGCTTCTAGCTGTTACCTACTAAAGTTAAAAGGGTATTGAAAATTAGCAACAAACACGAACACCCATCTCTTCAACCTATCTCAAAATCCCCTGCATTTTTTCAATCCCTAAGAATCTGATTTAAGGCATCTTTTCTTTGAACTCTGTCTTCTTGAATCTCACCCACATTCTGACTAGAGGGGTTTCTGATGTAGTGCCATTTTGCAGATTCAATGGAGAAACAGGGCAGGCTTCCACTGATTTTTGCAGCTCTCGCTTTTCTGACCCTTTCTTTGGTAAATGCTGATGACCCATATAGGTTTTACACTTGGACAGTTACATATGGGACTATTTCTCCTCTGGGTGTTCCTCAACAGGTTAGTTTACTGCTGTTCCGGCTTCAGATCTAGTGTTGCCAGATTGTTAATGGTGGTTTTGTTTGTTTAAATGCTTCCTGTGTTTGCTTTTTTGAAGGTAATCCTTATAAACGGTCAGTTCCCGGGCCCCAAATTGGAAGTTGTGACCAATGACAATATCATCCTTAATCTTATCAACAAGCTAGATGAGCCTTTCTTGCTTACTTGGTGAGTTCCTTGATTCCATTCCTTTTATAGCATTGTAATTTGAGTTCATAGTTACATTCTGATTTTCTGAGCAACTTGTCAAGCTATATCTGTTATTCTTTCAAACAGTTCAGTAACTTGCTTTGGGCTTCAGTTTTTGCAAGTGTTTGGTAGTGCTTTAAAGTTTGATGTTATATTCTGTAATGTTTGTTGTGTCTTAAGGAATGGGATCAAGCAAAGGAAGAACTCATGGCAAGATGGAGTTCTTGGGACCAACTGCCCCATTCCTCCAAACTCCAATTATACTTATGCCTTCCAAACCAAAGATCAGATTGGATCCTTTGCATACTTCCCTTCCACTCAGTTTCACAAAGCTGCTGGTGGGTTTGGAGCCCTGAATGTCTACCAGCGACCGAGAATTCCGATTCCGTATCCTATTCAAGATGGGGATTTTACTCTACTTATTGGTGATTGGTACAAGAACAGTCACAAGGTAATTTGAATCCTACCATTCTATGCAAGTTCATGTTAATGAAACCAATGAGAATTATAATACTATTGTTGTATAGTCAGTTGAAATGAGCGATTGTGTAGTTTTGAAGATTCGGACATGGTAGTATAATATCGAATGTCTTTGGATCAAATTATAAATTCTAGGATACAAGATCTAAATATGATTTAGTATTATTGACAGAGTTCTTTGAAATGTTAATGTTTATATTTAGGGATGTTAATGTCAGTTTCTTTCAATTTTCAGTCCCTGCAAGAATCTCTAGATGCAGGAAGATCTCTTCCCTTACCTGATGGTGTCCTTATAAATGGCCAAACTCATAGTACCTTCAGTGGTGATCAAGGTTATTTCGGAACACGTTTCTTTCGTTTCGGGAGTTTTACGCTTTCCATTTTTTCCTTTCAACTTTGCAAAGAAACCCAGCACTGACTCCTTCTGCAATTATTTCAGGTAAAACTTACATGTTCAGAATCTCAAATGTGGGATTGTCAACATCTCTTAACTTCAGGATTCAGGGACATAAACTGAAGTTGGTAGAGGTGGAAGGATCTCATACTCTCCAGAATTTATACGACTCTCTTGATGTACATGTCGGTCAATCCTTATCGGTTCTAGTCACCCTAGACCAGGTTCCAAAGGACTACTATATCGTTGCGTCGACACGATTTACAAAAATTGTTCTCACAGCAACAGCAGTGTTACACTATTCAAATTCCCACTCCCCTGTTTCTGGACCTCTGCCTGCTGGTCCTACCATTGAAGTAGACTGGTCAGTGAAGCAAGCCAGAACTTTCAGGTATATCGAAAAGATATTCCGAGATGAGATTTCGTTTTAATCCATATCGACAATGAGACTGATCTTTTTCCATTGTTCTTAATCCTTGATCTCTTGCAGGTGGAACTTAACAGCAAATGCAGCAAGGCCTAATCCTCAGGGTTCGTTCCACTATGGGAAGATAATCCCAACAAAGACGATCGTTTTGGCGACATCCGCTCCTTTAATTAATGGAAAGCAACGCTACGCTATTAACAGGGTCTCATTTGTTAATTCCGATACCCCTCTAAAGCTTGCTGATCACTTCAACATCCCTGGTGTTTTCTCTGTGGATTCCCTCCAGAGCCTTCCCTCTGATGGCCCTGCCTTCGTTGCTACTTCTGTACTGCCAACATCTCTCCACGATTTCGTCGAAATTGTCTTCCAGAACAACGAGAATACCATGCAGTCCTTTCACCTCGACGGTTACGATTTCTGGGTGGTTGGGTAAGTCAATTGTGGTGTAAGCTGTTTCCTGGCTTCTCCATTTTTTAATGTGCAAATCTTGATATCTTACCTCCACTGGCAAAACAAATAGGTACGGCTATGGACAGTGGACTCAAGCCAGCAGAAACTCCTACAACTTAGTCGACGCTCTTACGAGACACACCGCTCAGGTAACCAACTCTCTCGAGGTTGCTGTTTCTGTACACACGACACTACCATTATGCCGCAACAATTCCTGAATCAACTCCTACAATTTAGAAACTGTGTTGAGGTTCTTGTGTGGCTTGTTTTGGTGTTGCAGGTGTATCCTAATTCATGGACAACCATATTGGTGTCTTTGGACAACCAAGGAATGTGGAATTTGAGGTCTGCAATGTGGGAAAGACAGTATCTTGGCCAACAATTCTATCTCAGAGTCTGGACTCAAACTCAGAGCCTTGCCAATGAATATGGCATCCCTTCAAACGCCTTGTTATGCGGTAAGGCCGTGGGGCGACGTTGGTAAATCTCGCATCTCACTGTCTCTTATTTCTTAGTCATGAGAGTTTGACTACATAACATGGGAGGAAGGAGGGAGAGAATGTAGGGGCAAAGAAATAGAATGGATTTACCTTATTCTTTTGATGGGTTGGGAAATTTCACTTGTATTGTTGTTATTTTAAAGTGGCACAATCAAGTCAATGCTGTATCAAATTTCAATTTATAGCTTACAAGAATATGAAGCTATTTGTTCCAAGATCACCCTTTTCTTTTCCTTCTCTAGGAAATGCTTAAGAGGATCAAGTTTGGGTGTAGATAATGTTCCTTTTATAGATTGTTCATTTCACTATTGATTCATATTCAGAAAGTTACTGAACTTTGAAAGGAAAGTTCGAAAATTGGATAATAGGTAAGGGCAATTCCATAAAATTAAGTTATAAATATTTTGGTTAAATTAGCAGTATGGTAGTGTTTAATGGATCTAAACATAAAATTGAAAATTCAAGAATCTACTAGACAGAGACTAAACTTGTAATTTTAAACTAATATTTTTCAAATATAATCTGAGGAAAATGTTGCCAAGATTTGGATGTAAGACATCCTTAACTTTGTTCTGATAGAGTTTCAAGCAATTATGTAGAAGAAAACTCAATAAGTTGTGTCTTGAATGTTCATATCTTCATTTCAATGAGTTTAGGTACCTTAGTGGGCATTAGATACCCATGTAACCATATATATTTTCTTTTAAAATTCAAACTCACTATATTTTGGTCGAAAATGGGTGTTTTAACGAGTTGAATATCCGGAATCACAACCATGTTTTTTATTTGTACATTAATCTATTAGTCTCTTAGTATTACCTATAAAAGTTCTCTTTGAACTTTGTAATGATGTCACAAATCAAGATATCAATAATTTTCTATTTAGTGGATTTGAATTCTCACCATACAATTTTATAATTTATATACCAATAATTTTCTATTATATAGTGGATATGAATTCTCACCGTACAATTTTATAAATTTATATACTTTTAAATACATCTAGCATAATTAAAATTATATATTATGAAAATAGTAGCTAAAGAAATAAGTATAAATGTAACAAAAATAGAACCGATAATCCATTAGAGATTACTATGGTTATACAGTGAATCAATATCTAAATAAATAAATAATATGATACCTAAATTAGTCTTCAATTATATATATAAATATTTTATAAAATACTATTCACTAATATTTTATTTAATGATACCAACAAACAGTTATATTGATTATTCTAAAATTGAAAATTGAAAATTTGGTTTGATATATAGTTTCTATAAATTAACCAATAGTTGTTAATCTTGTTTTAATTATCAGTAATTTATTTAAAAAATAAAATTTTAGAATTTTTCTTTGGTACCAAAACATGGAAGTAAGGATTCGAACTCACGACATTTTAATTGGAGATAAATGTCTTAGTCAATTGAAATAAATTCAATTCGACAAATAAAATTTAGAACCACTTTGTATATGATTGTTCTTAGATATATAATATTTTTTTTTCTCCCTAGATTTGTAAAAATTATTTAAAGGGGTCTATTAAACCACAATAATGATTGTAAAAATTAAAGTTCGAAATTGGCTGCTGAATAGAAAGTTTGACAATATGTATTAACTATTTTAGGACATAATCATTAGGATGCAATATTTGTCATGGCAACCTACATTTGACCATGAGGATCCACATGTATTGGAAGGACCTAGGTTGTCGATTGATGTGCTGATTTTTTTTTTTTTTTTTTTTTTTCGGATTACAAGTGATGCTAATTAAAATAAAGGTGTTTTACTAAAATTAATAAAAACGAAGGTGGTACAGCTTCACCATATTAATCTTGTAAACCAAGTATATATAACATCTATATGAGACTTAAAATTTTGTAAAATAGGCAAAGTCGTTCCAAAATTGTTTTTGCCGATATCATATTCTAGCTAAAGCTAACTGCAATTAGTGTTCGATATATGCCGTTATTGTGACAACTTTGTTGGCTTTTTCTTGGGAATTCGAACCTCGATTATTTGGAGAATATTACATTCTCTYGATCTTAATTGGCTATTGTGAAAACTTATTCTCCATTTGTTAACATTTTCATTTTGCAATTAGTGTTTAGTAATGGTTCAAGTTTCTCTGACATGAGCTTAGTTTATGACATTTATCTCTGACCAAGAGGTCATCAGTTCAAATGGTCTCATCCCAATCGTTGTATTAAAATAATAATAATAATAATAATAATAATAATAATAATAATTATTGTTCAAATTTCTCGTTTCTCGTTTCTTATTTTTTAAGAAACTTTTATAAAATTTCTTTAAGATTGCGTAGAAATTTTAGAAACAGCCAAATCAAGAATGAAGTGTAATGTTTTTTCACTTGGAGAACTAATTGGATTATTGTGAGTAACGAACGGGGTGCTCTAGAAGAAACTACAAAAAGGCAGAACTCTCGTCGCAGTTTGGTGACCTAAGAGACGGGCACCTTTTTTTGTTATCTAAAGGTGAAGAATCTAAAGTGGGCGAACATGGTGGGCTCTGTCATCTAGTTTCTTGTTCCCGTTTGTAATCTCTTTGTCATTCTAAAACAAAAAAAGTTATTTGTCATTCTAAAACACACCATAAATATTTTGATTTAAATAAAATGTAAAATCTTTTAATATTTCATTAAAAATTTATTTTCATATAAAAATTTATTTTTCTTAAATTTAAAATCGTAGAGAACAAGGAAAAAAAAATGATTACCAAATATGTTTTTATTTCTTTTCTCAATAAAAAGAAAAGAATAAAAAAAGTAAGAAATAGTTGTCAAACACAACACAATTTTGTTTTTATTTGTTAAAAAAATGAGAAACGGGAAACAAAAAAAACAAAAAATAAACAACTTTGATAATATTTCCATTTCTTGTTCTCAGTTTCCAAATTTTATTAAGAAAGTTAAGCATTTTGTAACTAATTAGGTTTATTGTTTCTCATTCTTTTGGAAACATTATCAAAATTTTATATAGATTTTGGGAACAACCAGTTAGAATTTCACAAGAGGAAGTTTAGGTATGATGTTTATATTTCACTGTATTATGATGGCACTCAAAGACTCTATTTATACAAAAGTATATCCTAAGTTTAGAAGAAAAAGAATGTAAACTTTAACAAAAATATTGTAACAAAAATGCACAATAATAGATATTCTTGTTTTGACTATGACGTGGTGTGTGGCTTCAACTTCCTTGCTGAAGTTACGTTAACACAACCAAAACAAGTTTTGTGTTCCTTAATTCTGTTTCAAATTTATTACAATATATAAATATAAATATTATTTGATCATTCTCAAATTCATGGATATTGAGCTATACAATTCTATTTTTCTTTAATAAAATGAAAAAACAGAAACAATAAATGGAAACCAGCCAAAACAAACCCAAAAATATTATCAAATGAGCCAAAAAAGCCCTCGATAATTCTCCAGAATCTAAGAAAATGAATTATATAAGGCCCAAAACGAAAACTACGTTCATTGAAAACTATAAAATTTTAAGATGCAATCATTTGACGATTATGTGAATTAAAAGAAAATATTGCAAATCATCATATATGATCAGGATCTAAAAAATAACAAGAGACGTGTGGACAGAGGTAATTGAAATTAATGTTCTGTTTGGTACCTTAGATTTTTTAAGGAATTCAAAATCATGATCCATTTCAAATGAATTTCGTTGTTTCAAATCAGATGATTTTGAATGATTTGAAATCTTACATGAAATCCTATTTTTACTTAAAAAAAAATTTCCAGATCAAAATGGTTGGAATTTGTAGATTTTCATATAAATTATCTATTTAATCTCGTCATATTTTAATTTCTAATTAATAAATTTAGATTGAAAGCCTAATAATTCAATAAAAATTTTATTTTCTTTTTCAATTTTAGTGAACACGAATGAAATCTAATTTAATTCGTTTCAAATCATTCTCGTTCCAAACAAGATAAAGAATTTAAAATAATTTTTCGAATTTCAAATCACGGAATTTAAAATCGAGGATAAAAGTCTATGAAATGAGATATGCGGTAACCACCACTTAATGCGGTGGGACTGGAGGAGACCCAAGATCAAAGTTAATTATATTATTTAGTTGGAATGATTCAAAGAGATGCAAACAAAACCAATATATAATTCAATATATAGTTCATCAGAAAATTTAAATTTCCTTCCAAACTTCTTTGGTAAAAATAGAGTTAATTTATCATACTTGGATTATATCGATATCTTAGTTATAAGAGAATGACAAAGTACTCTTAAACTATGCCACTTTATTTTTAATACATTAAACTAATTAAACCACCCAATAAAAGAGATAATTAATATAGGGTCATTTTTACCAGAACTTTACAAAGAACTTATCTTAGTTAAAGTTCTCACCAATTCAATATTTCTTTCTCCAACTAAAACATTAAAATCCACATATTTATTATTGAAATGAATCTGAACTTAGCTCAACGGTAAGGACACTTTGCTCATTTCTTAGACAGGGAAGGTTCAATCATCCATCCTCACATGAATTTAAAAAAGAAAACACATATTGATTGAAAGTTATAATACAAAGTTATAGATATATTATATCTAGTGTTTCAAGAAAGGTAATTCAACATTTTTTTTGATGTAATTCAACATTTAGTTTCACTAATATTTCATCAATAAATTTGATAGATTACTTACTAAAGGGAGAGGTTCAAATTTAAAAGCTGACACCTCTACCTCATGCATAAGAAGCCTTTGTGAAGAAGTGTAGCTTTCTTATAATATATGTTAATTACGCTGAACTATATTCGCTTTGACAAAATTATTGTATATTTAATAGAAGTTCACCTTGGACTGGACTTCTATTTCTAACCATATGATAGGTCTAACTAATACCATATTATGAAATAAGTGGCATAAAATCTATCTCAAAATGCATGGATCAAAAAATTGATTTATTACATTAATGATCAAAGTTTAAGAACTAAAACAAAACAAGCCTGAAAGTTTAAGAACAAAATAGGAGTATTAAACAAAGCATTATAACACAACTTGAATAATTATTAAAAATCAAAATCAAAATCAAAATGTTTATTAGAGTAATAATTAAAGAATGCATAATCTATATATAGGTAGAAAAAAAGAAAAAAAAACCTGGATATAGAATAGCATATGGGAGCATAGCAAAATATTTAAAAGTAGAAAGTAAATTTGAAAGCAATGAGACTGAGACATAAATAATAATAAAGCAAATCTGAGAGAACAGTAAGAAATCAGAGAAGATGTTGTTGAAAGAAAACACACACATCACAGAGCCAACACTTCTTTATTTCTCAAAAGGCTGCTTTTATCTCTTTTCTTTCACACTCACCATTATATATATAATATATATATTCTCTCCATTTACATTTCTAATTTACAACCCTTCACCACTACCCTTTTGTGTAATTTTTTAATATTCTTAATTGTTTTTCTACAAAAGAGATGTTTTTGAGGAGACCAAGAAAGAATAGATCTCTCTCTCTCTAGATTTTCATTTTTGCAAATCTTGGTTGACTAAATGCTGTATATGAAACACTGGTCTCTCTACACATGTTGAGTTTTGTTTATTGGTTCCTCATTTCTCTATTTTCAGTTAATAGTAGGGGGGGGTGGGGAAATTAAGTGCACAGCTCCCAAGTAAAAACTCAGAATATTACATCAGGGAATAAAATTTAAACCTACACAACTTACAGTAAAAATTTAAGTGGGTAACAAAAAACACCCACTTAGATAAAAATATTTATGTGAGATTAAGAACTTCTTAGTTATAGATCAAATAAAATCTTACAAACTACTCTAATTATCTTGAATTACAGGTCAACATTTAGGGTTTTGTTTCATGTTCCCGGGGAAAATGAGATTTTTTTTTTTCTTGTAAAAGGAAGAAGAATTCGAATTTTGAATGTAAGCTTTTGTGGGTTTGTAAATAAAAGAAATTACAAAAAGGAGGATTTTTTTTTTTAAAGAAAAAAGAAAACGAATGGGGGGAATTACTAGATTCCAAGTAAACATATCATAAATATATAATATCATGTGCATTAAAAGTTGTATAAGCAATATTAATTGCATGAAGTTTAGAAAATTTATTCCCATCATAATGTCTGAGTCTTGGATAGTACATCTTCATCTAGTTAATTTAAATTAAACACACACTGTAATTAATTCCAAAAGAGAAGAAATTAAAAGGAAAAAAAGAAGAAGAAGAAGAAGAAGAAGAAGAAGAAAACACTGATGCTAAATCCAATTCATTCATACACCACAAACCCAAGCAAAAAACACAGTAGAGAGAGAGAGAAAGGGAAAAAAAAGACCAAAAATAAATCCTAAATATGGGAAAGAGAAGAGGAAAATTAAACAGAGTCCTAATTAATTAATTTTTCAAGGATATGATCCATTAGCACTAGCATGAACATCAGACCAAGAAAAAGCTGGGTTCCAGTAACCTGTTTCGCCACCGCCCACCGGAGCCGCCTCCAGAATCGCCGCCGCCGTCGTACCCGCATTATTCGTCACCCCCACCGACGCTGGATGGTCCATGAAGTAATTGGTCGACGACGATCTCAGCTTCTGATACAGCTCTTGAATACCGCCGCCGCCGCCGCCGCAGTGGAGCTGATCGCCACCGCCGTGGCCGTAGCCGTTGTGTTGCTGAACTTGGGTTTGGCTCTGATTGTTCCTCCAGTAAGAGCTACAGAGGCCGAGAGACGGAAGATGGTTCGCCGCCGGATCGAAACTCATCGTTCGGGCATGAAACGGCGTCGTCGCGGCCGGCGGCGGAGGTTCGGTGATGACGTGGGATCCGGGGACGACGGCGGCGAGATTATTAGGGTTAGGGTTTTGGTTTTGGGCGGCGGATCTCAAAATGGCCAAGAGATGAGAATTCTGCGGCGAGCCCCACAGAATTTGCGTGGGCGAGATTAATTCGTGATCGAATAACCCGCCTCCTCCGAACCCGACCCGCCCGATTTCAGACGACAGCGTTTTCATCTTGGCAGCTGCGGATTTCCCAACCGACGCTGCGACGGTGGCGGCGGCGGCAGCACCAGCCTTGTTCTTCCGACAGCCGCCGCCGATGGGCACGTTTCTGAGAGCCCCACCTTTGGTCCAATAACGGCGACACGTCTTGCAGAAATGGCGCGGCTGGGTGAGGTTGTAGTTGTTGTAGTAACAGAATTTGGTGTTGGAGGAATCACATCTTGGGCACCGCAAGTTCTGGCCTTGTTCGGAATTATTATTGTTATTGGAGGAAGTGGTGGAGGTGGTGGCGGCGGTGGTTATGGCGGAGGCGGCGGCGGGTCTTGGGGTGGAGAGGGAAGAATAAGGGGCGGCGGCAGTGGTGGTGGAGGAATCTAGAATTGATCCATTGATGGAGATTTTGGTGTCTCCAGCAGCAGCTATAACACCAAATAGGTCTTGGATCATCGTTTGGATTTTCACAACAATCCAAAAAAGAAAAGAAAACGAAGAAAAAGAAAAGCAAAGATGGAAATAAGTGAGTGAGTCCTTTTAGTTAGTGGGAAAAGAAAAAGAAAGTAGGTTTTGTTGGATCAATGTTTTGATTTGGTGATATATGAGATAGAGAGAGAGAGAGAGAGAGAGAGAGAGAGGAAAAAGAGGGGAATTTGGAGTATGAGGGGGGCTTTTTTGGGAGTGGAAAGAGGGGGAGGGGTTGTTTAATATATAGATATGTACAAAGGGGAAAAAAAGCAACTGTTTTTAGGTTTTTCTTTTTAATAGCAAGTCTATGTTTTAGAATTTGTATTTTGGTACCAACTGATTCTCTTGGGGGGAAAACATGTGCCTTTTCTTTCTTCTTTTTTTCTTTTTCCACTTCTCTTGTTTACTCTTATGCCAATTATTCTACTGCTTTTTCTTACGCTAGTGAATTCTTATGAGTGAGACTCGTTGCTTGGACTCACCAATACGGGAAACTAATTGAGACCTCAAAAATAAGTGGTACCTCAAGGCTTCGAATAGTTGCCACCACTCCATATTAAATAATCATTTTTAAATAAAAAAAAAATCTCTCGAACATATGATACAACATGCCATTATATTATGTTGGTTATGTTATAATTATTTTTTAAGAGATTATAAGATGGAAAAAAATGACTCCAAGCCATCAATATAGCATGCCATTATATATTATGTTCGCGTTATGTTATAATTATTTTTTAAGAGATTATAGATTAGATTAGCAGTAAAAGTGCAACAACTCTTTTTTGAGGTCGAAGGTTCAAACCCTCATATCTCAATTCGAGGTACTAACAAAATAGCTCCAAATACTAATAAAATTAACCTTGGCTAACTTAGAAGGATGAGAATTGTATATATGTGAATATGCAAGCTCATATGCTCGACATGGTTGTTTAGCTCCACATGGTTTTTCACGGCGAGATCAACACTTCAAAAGGCCAACGTTAATTACCTACCTTAGTGTCGAGACAGATAAAAATATTTTAAAAAAATACTACACACATCTGATTGGCATATGGATAGAGCCAGATGTCATTGTCCAAACATTAATAACGACACCTTTCAAACCTTCATACCATACCGACTTACTTGTTTGACTCTACATGAGTACAATTATTTTTATTGACATGAGATCTTTTGAATAAGACAAAAGTAAATTCATCCGTAAATAGAGTCTACCAACACGACACCAAACCAATATTGTGAATAGAATTTTAGTGAAAGTTACAATATACTAAAGTGTGAGATGGAAAAATATGGGTAAAGGGTTAGTGAGGCAGGGTAGGACCCCACAAACTAAAGGCATACCCTCCGGGAGGCCTTCAAGTTTGGCCTTCAACACAACACCCGAAAGCAACCACACCTGCATGCTTTGCAGCACATGATAGTGAATAACTCTAATTATCCTTTTATTTTGATCAAATTCATTTACACGTGTGTGTTCAGTTCCACAATTCCACCACTACATTTTCTTTCTCTCTTTCTCCCACCCTTCCTTTTAAAAAAGAAAAAGAAAACATGATTATTTCACTCATCAATGTTTTCCTTAGTTGGATTTTTGTTACTTTTTAAAAATATTTATTGTTAGGTATACTTGTAGTGGGGTTCAAACTATCTTTTAAAGATAGATAAATTTTATGGCGGTGCTATATATATATATTATACTTGGTGGTCTTTTTATATTGAGTTTTGGTAATTTCGTTCCATGATTTTTGTGGTCGGGTTTTAAGTATTTATTGTTCATTTTGTTTGTAGTTTTTGGGTTTTTAAAAGAAAATTAAGTTAACTATATATATATATATATTGAATAATAAAGGAAATGCACAAAAATGAATTCAAAATGCAATATGTACACAAAAGAGTTGACTACTGTTTAATTGGCTGATTTTTGTTCACATTGACAGAAAAACATTGAAAAAATTACATGAAAACAACAACTCAAACACAATGAATCAAGACATGACAGACATTGATTGATGATTAACCTTTTTTTTTCTTTTTTTTATCCTCTGCATTTCAGAAACTGTTTTACCTAATAATATTCAATGTCAGACAAATTTTGGATCAAAATTAATATGTAACCTTTTCCCACATAAGCCATATAGTTGTGCTAATAAAACTTTTTTATATTTTGTTTGGAAAGCAGAGATATAAATGGAGAAAATTGAATAAAGATGAAAGAGATGCTTGAACTAGAATGAATAATTTCATGTTTGTTTGGAACGGCCTACTTATTGAAAATAACTTGAAAAGATCAAATTTATCTTAAATAATTTATGTTTAAATTCTTTTATTTATATTAATTTAATATTGTTAATGCAAGATTTAGACGATTCAAGCTTTGATGTTCATGTCGAAAATGTTCCAACCTAACTCCTATACACATAATAGATTTGCACACTGACATATAGTACTAAGTCCAAGATACTTCGAGATCTATATTATAAAGACAAAGAATTTTGTTGAGAATAGCAAAAAGTAGAGTCATAAAGAATATCTAAACCTTAGACCTTTCTTCTTATTTATGGAAGAAGTCTTATATTGGGTTGGTTCAGGTTATCTAAACCTTAGACCTTTCTTCTATTTATGGAAGAAGTCTTATATTGGGTTGGTTCAGGTGAACTGATTTGATCAGGTTCAATTTTTGCTTGATATAATTGGGTTGAATTTGATATGGTTGGGTCCAACCCAAATTACGTTGTTTCAATTGGCCTCATGTGAACCTAGTACATAGTTTCACCCCTAGTAAATATAATTTACTATCGAAAGTTATTTATTTTTTCATAATTTAAAAGAAATTTAAAACGTAACTAAATATTAAAACAAATTGCTAAAGCAAACATAGTTGAACGGTAATTGACATATATCTTCAATTAAGAGGGTGTGAGTTCGATATTCCACCACATGTTGTACTAAAAAAAATTATTATGTTAAAAAGGCAAAATTATCGGTTAGAACCAATAGCCAACTTAAATAAGTTCAACCGAATTTTACAAAAAGAAAAAAAAATCATCGAATTGCGTTGGCCAAATCAGTCAAAGTAAAATTGACCTAATGTTTGTCTTTTCTGAGTTTCAAACTTACTGTACAATTCATTGATGATGTACATTTTAATACGTTAAATAGTATATAAATAATTTCTCTTTTGAGTGTTGGAACCAATTTTACGCATTCCTCTATTAATTTTTTATAGGATAATTGTGTGACCTAATTGTCAAATAAACAAGTTATCCTAACGTACTAAATGACCATCATGAGGTTCGAATCCGTCTCCTCTAAATTGTATTAAACAATAAAGTACCCAAAATCTATAATAATCCCTAAATTGCTATAGAAAAGGAAAGTTAGGATTTAAGTTTGAAAATTTATTTTCAAATAAATAAAAAAGTATTTTTAAAATCTACTTGAGATAGCGAGATATATATATATATATACCTCGTTGTTTGAGACATAAAATGAATTATATTTGACAGGCATTTCAAGTTCTATAAATGGTCCAATATACTCATGAAATAAAAACATTAAGTACAAATTGGAACGGTAAAAAAATTTACAAATTCATGATGGTGGTTATGTGTTATGTTGAAGCTTGACATTGACCACTCCTACTTAGAAAAAAACAAACACACAGAATGCGACACATCATCAGTTATTTTAGTCTTATCGTTCCTTCTCTTTTTTTTTTTTTATTCATGAAAATCTTTGTTTTCCACTAATTTAATTGTTGTTTAAGAAGACAATGGACTTTTCCATTACAAGTCAAATTTGTTTGAGAAAAAATAATAAAAAAGGATGAAGCTAAGGGGCCTCCATGTCTGAGATTTGTGGGTGTTATGGTCAATTTCTTGGTTCCAGATTGTTGATTGATAATGATATCAAAGTTCTAAATCCTTATCGCTTAAGTTACACGACAATTTTATTAATTTTGTTTAATTATTGCCTTTATTGACCCTTATGTAATTATCCTTATAAAGTTAATTTGTACTATTATTCTTCATCTCATTGACTTCATTTCCTCTCACTTTCTATTCCCTTTCCCAAATAATTTCATCTTTCATTTCTATACCATTTCTCATTTGATTGTTAACCCAAATATAGATAAAAGAGTAATAAGAAATCATGCATCCATTATATATTTGGGATCTATTCTTTTGTTATCAAGTCAATCTAAAGCGACCCTCGTCAAGGCTTCAATTCATTAAAAAAAAAAATTGTGTTAACAATATCATGTACATAAAATTAAAATTTTAAAGATTGAGGTAGAGGTAAATGTTGAGATCTCAATTTCATGAAAATATCGATAAAATGTCAATGTCGATAAATATTTCTTGAAATACTATAAAAAAAATTTTGGAAAAAAAAATTTAAATTAACGCATAAGTATTTTACCATTTCAAAATAAGTTAAAAATGATTAATATTAATATTATGTTTATATCAGTGACATTTTGTAGATACATTTTATATTTTGTCGATGTTTTGCAATACAATAAAAATGTTGATTTACCACTCAGGTTGATGTTGAACCCATAAAAACATGAACATATTGTTGTGGACAATGATATTCCTCGTACTCCAAGTATCTCCACAATAACGTCCATTTTAAGTATAACCCTCGTGACTTTGCTTTTGATTTTACCTAAAAAATCTCTCATACCAATGAAGATAATTGTCCTCATCTATATATCATGGATCATATACTCCCTTAATCAATGTAAAACTTTATTTGCATTCTCCTTACAAATCTAACAAACATCGATAAAAATGTCCACGCTTCGAAAGTTTAATACCTGCGTAGAATTATGTTCCAAGCCACACAGACGAAATTTGGTATAAAATTTGAAAAAAAAGGTAGAGTAATATATATTATATATTACAATTATAAAATTAAAATTTGAACAAGAATAAAAAGGTAAAAAGAAAGGGAAAGAAAAAAAAGGGTAAAATGTAAATAGTTAAGGAGCTGAGCGCGCGTGCCGTCCGGAGCGGGAGACTTTAAATCAGAGGGTGCCACTGCCCGACTTTATGCGGTGTAGCGGGCAGCGGAAAACGACAAGAGATTTGGATCCTCTGAAGTCTGAAATTCTGATCGGGGTGTCGGGCAGAGGTGGTGGGTCAGTTTGGGCAGTTGGCGTGGGCCCCACCCCTCGATCCTCGGGCGCCCTTCCTTGAGTCACCTCCTTCAGTTCCAATTTCCAAATTTTTTAAAGATTCTTTTTCTTTTGGCGTCCATTTAACATTTAAACATAAAACCGAATCTTTCTGAAAATTCTTCCTCTCTGTTTGCCCTTCCCCTTCTATTATTGTTTTTCTTTTCTATCCAACTATTTATATATATTCTCTTATATATATATATATATATATATATATATATATATATATATATATATATATATATATATATATATATATATATATATATTCTATATTCTTTTAAGATTCTCTAATTCCCCTGTCTTAGTTAAATGTATCCAGTAATGATCATAATTAACTTCAAATTGATGTGATGTTAATGTTCATCATGCTGCAACTAAGTGAATTCGATTGCAATAATTATTGGCGTTTGATGTGATGTTAATGTAGACTTGCATAATATGATGGGGCCAAAGGTTTGTTCTAATAGTATCTCATTGGAGCTAATAAAATGAGTATTAATTTTGATCGAATTAAGAAAACATAAAATTACATCGAGACATGATATTTTTTTTCTTTTTTCTTTTGAATATAACAACATGTCGGTTAAGATTTGTATTCACGATATTTGATGAGTTAAAGCTCTAATTGATCAGAGATGATAGTCTTAAAAATATTCCTTTCTATTGCCTTGAATTTCATAATTTGAAGGAAGAAAATTGAAGTTTATGGTCCTAATACGCCATATTGTTCAGTAATTATTTAACCAAAATGCAATTTGACTAAATTTTCATTAATTCTTACCCACATTCTGACATTTATTGTTTGGTTTGTATTTTTAAGTGCTGCGACGGTCTTTGACAACAATTATGGAGGTTGAAGGTGAATTAATCTGACATTATTTCATTTCAGTTCAAGGTGGGAATTGTCCAGCCTTTTAATCTTGAGTATATATGTTTTAATTAGTTGAATATATACTCAAGTTAGCATTAATATGATATAGATTTGGAGATATGAATAACCTTTTTTACAAGATAAAAGTTTGAATCTCCATCCGCATAACTGTAATATGTGTAATGCTACCATCTAGAAAAGCATGAAACTACAATTTCTAAAAATATCGAGACAAAATTTGACAAAAATGAAAGTTATACTTTAATGGTTAGCTGAGACATTAGAGAAAAAAAAAAGAGAGGGCTTATAATCTACTCTTTAAAATTATTTTTAGAATATTAGGTTGGAGTAAAGATTTGAATTTACCCGACCTTCTTAAAGTAAGTAAATATACCATTACTAAAATACATATATAATTTAATTATTATGATTTATATTAGGTATGTGCAGTGGCAATGGAATTATATGACAAATGTAAAATATGGTATATAAATGATATATAATATAGTTTTTGAAAAACAATAAAAATGATAGAAAGAAGAGAAGTGACCAAAAGTAAACGGAGCTAGAATTTAAAAAGAGGCAAAGTGATGAAGAACTATTTGAAATTGACCTTGGCTTGTGTATAGATAATATAAATATGACTACTTTCCACTTAAATATTAGGTCTCGAAAAGATTCTGTAGAGGTAGTTGTTGAAAATAGCAAGAAAAACAAAGATTTCCCAATAGTCCTATTAAATATTATGCTCCTCTCTATAATAAATTATATATATATTTTTTGTTTTGTTTTGTACCCAGCTACAATTTTCTTTTTCTTTTGACTATAATAGAAATTTGAAGAAAATTCTCTTTTTCACAACAAGATAAGAAGACAAGGGAGATTCTCAAAAGAAATTATTTGTTAGTGCTTACTGAAATTTCTGGTACAGTCCATTGATGCCCTTTTTTTTTCAAACAACTATATTTATTTATTAAATTGTTTAATTTAATTTAAGTTTTTTTTAATAATTGATTTTAAAATTTTATCTACATTTAAAAGAAAAAATTGAAAGAAGTTGTCTTTGTTTAGAATAACATGTACCAAAAAGATTGGGTTGAAAATTTATTTCCTTCGTCCTTACATCAAAGTCAGGCCATTGAAAATCATCCAACTTATTAATCTAATTCACATGTCACATCAACATTTTTTGGATTTATTTTATTAAAATAATATGTTCATTAATAACTTGTTTCTTTCATCATATACATTTTGTTGTTTACAAAAATTTCTGTGGTAGGATAGCAATTCTTTTTTGCGTTAATACACCGGAAGCATATACATATGAATATGACTGATTAACTGAGATTGAGTGGACTTTCAATATAACTAGATGAGGCAAAGGCAAATGAGTCCATTCGAGTATAGTTCGGTAAAGATAAGACACTTATTATCTTTTAAGGTGAAAGATTGTTCAATCTCATCTCCAATATTGCTAAACTAAAAAAAAAACGCGAAAAAGAAATTAAAAACAATAATGACTCTAAGAAATAAATGTTGATAACAATATAAATTTCATACTATCAACCCTACGCAAATATTTAATGTAACTCAATGAATCAAAGACATTTGTTATCCTTCCTAAGGTTGATCAATCTCTTGTACGGATATGGAGACAATGTACATATCCTTAGGTATAGAGACATAAAGGTCAAAGGACCGTCGACTCCTAGATAATAAAAAAAAAGGTTGGTTCAATCTCTCCTTTGTTGAAAAGAAAAAGCTCGATTAAGAGCATATCCAACACAATGAGAAGAATTAAGTACGTACAAAAATAGTCTCATCTCTAACTACAAATAAACCCATTAACCGAATCACAATTTATTTTCAAATGAAAACTTAACTCACGGAAGATATATTAAATTAGATTAATTGAAGTAGTAGACTATATATATGCATAAAACAGGATGGGAAATACTAACATGCGTGGTATTAAACTTCTGCCAATATATTTATATGTCTATAAGTTCGACGTTGACATGAAAGACGTATTAAGGATCCCACATTGAAAAGAAAATAGATCTAACAAGAATTTATAATATAAATGAGTTACTTCTGTCATTTTCAATTGGTTTTGAGATGGAATCCATGAATATTAATATTGGTATCAAAGCCCACAACAATCAAATGAGCATCCAATAAAAAAATGAGATGCAGTCAAGATTGATGAGCTAAGAGAGTCACGATCTTGACTACTTCTCTCATCGTCAATTGATTTTGAGATGGAACCCGTGAATATTAATATTAACATCAGAGTCCACAATGTTCAAATGAACATCCGATAGATGAAAAACTAGGTTTGATGAGTGAGAGAGAGGGTTGAAGTTGGTGGGTGTGGGTGGTATGAAATGACATGACAACAATGCATGGGATGTGATAGAATCCCACATTCTAAATGGACCCCTTCATCTGTCTCCCACTCATACAGCAACCACACAGCCTTTTTTTTCCCCTCTCTCATTTCTCAATACTCCAGCCATTTTCTATTTCCCTTCAATCAATAACCTCAATCATTCTCTCTCTCCTTCCATCATTTTTCCTCCCTTTTCTTTACTAGTAACTTCCATTTCAAATGCATATACCCTACATTTGTTATTTTCCATCTACTAATTGTCTTACACCAAAAATTACCAACAAAATAAACCCAACTTCTAGTAAATCAAATAATGAAGAGCACTGAATTGAAAAAAAGTTGTAAATTATCGGGTAATTAATTGATAGGAGAGCGAGACCCCAGAAATGGTCGAAATCAGTCTTTCAAAGTTTCAAATACAACAAATATTCGCTAAGTGTGGCTGTGGGTGTGAGTTGAAAAACCCAAAAAGACAGAGAAACAAACAGCAATCAAAACACAACTACAAGTTAAACTCTCAAGAATGCACAAAAGCTTTTTAGTCTTTTAGGATTTGTAGCCATTCTATCTCTTGGGATTCTCATCCTCTTCTCTCTTTCTCTTTCCCAACGTACTACTCGGATTTGACATTTTTTCTTCTTCCTTTTCTTTTTTCTTTTCCAATTCAATAATACAATCCATGCCATTTTCTTACATGACAAAAAAACAAAAACACACATTACCCTTGTTATTATTATTATTATTTTCAAATTTCTAGGTGTGTGTGTTTTTATTTTCCAACATTCTCCCTTCCCTTTCAATTTGCCTCCTTTGTCCTTTCGATGATGCATGCGTTTTCCATAATGTCAACAAACAAACAACCAATCCCCAAATTCCATATATATATATATATATATATTCTTTTTCTCTCTTTGTTCTTTTTCTAATTTCTTAATATATTCTCATTTTTATTACGACACCATGAACAAATTGTACGAAGTTTTTTTATTCAAACACACAGACCCTTTCTTTTACTGTCTTTTTGTTGCTTTCTTCTTCAATGGTAATTCATAAATTATTGAACTCCTCCAAAGTAACTAACTTGTAAGTGAAAATGCATTCCCTTAAATAACAAAACCCTTCATTTTTACCCTAATGTCGGTATGTGGACTGTGGGGATTGAAATTTCCACTCATTCCTATTTCTTCTCCATATACCCACTTACTCAATTATTGAAAGATAATGTTTTTTTTCTTTTTTTTTCATTAATACATATTTTGAAAATAGTTTAAAATCTTACCCCAATTTTATAACGAATTTTTTTACTTTTAAAACTTGTTTATGATTTAAGGATGAATAGGTTATGAAAGAAATAATATAAATGTTGGCAAACAAATTTTCTGTGATTGAAGGAATAAAAACTAAAAGTGAATTTATGTGAACATCTTTTTAGCCTATGGGAGGATATAAAAATTTCTGCTCGGTCTTTCAAATCCTCAATTCTTTTGTAATTATGACGTTGCTATCATCTCCCTTAATTGAATTTCTGTTATCTAGACCTTCCTTTTTGTGTATGTTTATCACCTACCTCAATAGAATTATATCTCTTTTCTTAAAAAAAAAAAATTATGTTAGAGTTTGGTTAGATTTAAAATTGATTTTGAAAATTCAAAAAACACTAAAAAAATACTTAAAAGGTTCTTTAATGATAAAAAGAGTAATTAAAGTTTGTTTCAGAATGATGGTAGAATGAGTGATTTTGAAAAAGGAGATCTAAATATAATTGATTTTTCAAAATCACCACTAAAGTGATGCTTTAAAAATCAATTTAAAGTGATTTAAAATTTTTCAAACATGATCATAATTTTAACACTATGCCAAAATCACTCCCAAACACACCTTTAGTATTTCTTAAAAAAGTACTTATATTAGAATAAATATATTTTTGTCTCTAAAAAGAAAAGAAGAAATATTTCTGAACTTATAAATTACTTTTATTCAAAAATCAACACAGACTCACCCTTGATTTAACAATTACCTTTTTCAACACACTTTTTAAGGATTTTTATTAAACACACCAGCCAAATATCAAGCTTTCTTATTCAAATTTTTAGAAATCTCACCTAACTCAAAAACTTACAAATGATATTAAGTTAAAACATACATCAATTCCCTTTCAACGACCATATTATTAACGGATCAAGACTTAAAAATATGATTCAAAGTCGGAAAAAAGAAAGTAAAAAGATTAGATTTAGAGGATATATCCAAAACGTGACAAAAGCTGGGAGATGGACAGAATCGTCCTTGCAGGACGACCATAGATATATCATATTTCATGTCTCCACTCCACACAAATGCTTTTGCATGTGCCCTGCCCCCCTCCCCTATTCTTCATTATTTTATATATTTCAACTATATACTATAACTTCTTTTTTTCTACTCTCTCTAAATAAAAACTATATATTAAAAAAAAAAAAAACTGAGTCAGAGAGAATGAGTTTTTCTCTGACACACAGAATTCTTTCTGACAACCTAAGCAGCCCTACCATCCCCCATCGTGTCTCCCAAATAATCGAATTCCCTCTTCCTCCACTCCTCTCTCCATCTATTCTTCCATATTCCCTTTTTCTATAACAAATATTATTCTATACCATATATCATTATTAATCTAATCATATACTAAATATTTTTTTAATTTTTCCTAATAACATGAGATATATGAAAATGCATGTCAACAAAGCCCTTAAAATCTAAAATCAAGTATAAATATATGTTCATTCGTTACATTAAAATTTTTTTTTTTTTGAGAACACGTTACATTACCCCGTAACAAATAAATAATTGTAACGTTTGTTACGTTATATTCCAAAATCACCGATGAGAACCACACACTTGAACAATTTTTTTCTTCTTTATTTTGTGTGTACGTAAAGAACTTTTTTTCCCCTCATGTGTACGTAATGAATTGGACATTGAAAGGAGTGAGAGACATAAATATAATTTATGACATAATAATGAAAAGAAAACATTATCCCGCAATGAGGAGTCAAATATTGGCATTGAAAACGTAAAGAAGAATTTATTTTATTATTATTATTATTATTATTATTTATTAATTTTTTTTTTTTTGTAAAGAAAAAGGAAGAAAATAGGGCATAGAGGCAGGCACCCAATCATATCAACAACAAAAGGAATCCAAGCCCAGTCCCCACCTTCACATTGTCTTATTAAAACTCACTGTACAAAGAAAATCCATTAGGCATTCACCTGGGCCCACGTGTCACCCTTTTTTCTTTTAAAAAATATATATTATATATTATATTTATATTCATTTTATAATTTCTATTTTTTCAAACCTAAGTGAATTAAATTACTTTATTTTCAATGTAATCATTACTATGTTTGTTTCACACTCAAGCTATATTGCCCACTTTTTTTTCTTTAATGTTTGTTATTTTTGGATATTGACATTCCAACTTCCATATATACATTCATTCATCACCACCATGTGCTCGCCTTCTTCTTTCTTAAGCTAATTTATTCTTTTGTTGTCTAATTATTTTTTTAATTATACCTCTAAATTAATCTTGTTTCAGTCTCTTGTTTTTCAGATTGCAATTTGAATCATGTTTTGTAATATTATTTTAGCATACAAAATCTATTTTAGTTCTAGTTATTATACTTCCATGTATATATATATATATATTTTGATTCTTCCAAGTCCAAATCCAATATATCAAACTTAATATATATATGTATATGAGACTCAACATATAAGTTTAACAATATGTATATGCACATAGGTTGCATAAATTTTTTATTAAATATGTTATATATAATTAATAGTAAAGATAAAGATATGAATTTATATACGATCATTTTAACTTTTAGGAAGATAAGTAATGTCTTGACTTTATATATATGAGTACAGATGGGAAGACTTAAACCTTCCACCTCTAAAAAAGGGATGTAGATACTTTTACCACTAAGCTATACATATATATATATGAAGATCAAATGATTAAAAAAGTTCATTTTAAACCTTATCTAAAGTCATGAGATTTTATTTCCTTTTTATCTAAATTTTAGTGTTTTTCAACCTTTTGTCCATCTTCTCATCTAAATTAGATTTATTTTTATTGGATATATAAAATGTTTTTCTCGCAATCTTAGAAATTTTAGAACGTTTTTTTAGTACAATATATGGGGTGTCAGATCGAATTTACAACTTCTTGGTTGGAAATATATATCAATTACCATTGAGTTATCCTTACTTTGACATAAATTCTAGAACATTTATAGATATATGATATATAATTTTTTTAATACATGTGGGGGTGGGGATCAAACTAACAACCTCTTGGTTGGAGACATATGCTAAATTAACATTGAGTTATGCTCGCTTTGGCATATCATATATAATTGTTATAACTGTTCATAGATGATGGTTTAGGAATATAATATACAAAGTAGTTTATTCTTATCAAGATAACTTTTTAATTAATTGCTAAAGTGAGTATAGTTCAGTTTGGTAATTGGTATATATTTCTAATCAAAAGGTTGTAAGTTCGAACCTCCATCCACACATGTTGTATTAAAAAATAATTAAATAAATAACTTTTTAATTAATTAATTCCTAATTATGACTTTGATATATTGTTGGGAAAAAACTTGGCTCCTTAAAGTTAAGTAACACTCTTAAATATTTGATAACGAGAGAAATACAAGAGAAAGTTCCTCTTTGACTTTAAAAGGAGTCAAGTTTTTTCCAAACGTCTGACTCATATATATTGATACAATTTGTTTTAGAGAAAGTAAGCAATTAATTACGTTAACTTGGATTTGGATTTGGAGATAATTATAAGGGATGTGTAATAATATTGCAATAATGATGCTGTATTATTGTTATTCTGTTTTGTTTCTGATCAGCTACACAACACCAGACGGGCTGACGGCTCCACGACCCAATTAAAACCAGCGTACATGGGTGCAGGGCCCCCATAGCGAAACAGCCCTAAAACTCCATCACCCCCACACACCACACAGCCCTACAGAAGCCGTGGCACACGCCAACTTCAGAACCCACACTCTCAGACACTGCCCATACTTTGAAAAGAAAACATAGGGAAAAGGAGGGATCTACAGTTTATATTATCATACATGTACTGTGCATAATATACCCTATGCCTATATGCACCACTTGAGAGATGACCCAGACAGATTCTCATAGGTGTGGACTCGTAATGTATTTGTGGGAGCTACACCCTATCTGTCCTCTCCTCTCATCCTTCGGCTCCCATTGCATCCACTTACCAACAAATGCACTCACGACCGTCCAAGAGCCCATTAGTTTATTGATGTTGACTCGCAGTCTCCACATGTTTGGTCACGACAATACTTTGTATCAAGTTGTTAAGTTTGAGTTTGACATTAATTATTAGGACATACTTACCTGAAATCTAATCAAATTTCATGAGCGACTCTCATTGATTGAATGTGGACATATCATTATTATTACGATATCGAATGGGCATCAGACGTTAGGATTAGCGCCATCGATATTCTATTCATGAGTAGGAATTATGATATTAGGCAAAACACTGGAATGAAACAATTTGTTCAGGCATTGAATTTTGGCGCAAGTATTTTTGACTTCTAATGTTTTAGAGGTTGAAGATTAGTTTGAGAGAAAATAATGATCAGGAAAAGAATTACTTAGTATTTGCAAAAGGTGAGACATATTTTCTCCTAACATATCTGTGTCTTTTTTTTTTCTTATTCTTGCGTCGTCTTTTATCAATTTTAGTGGAACAAATCGAGTATCTAGCTATGGGATCGTAGGCTGTAGACTCTTCAAACTCTCGACAATATATATATGAGATCTTCAATTATACATTTGTCTGACATGCTTTTTAAGCAACTTGAAATAATTAAATTTTTTATCATATAAAATTACTAATATCCCTATATTAGATTTAGGTAATTTAAGATATATCATTCCAAACAACTCTGCGTCAAAGATTAAATTTCAACTGTGTGAAAGACCTAACAAAATATATGTACCAAAAAGATTATATCTATCAACTAATTAATAAAATACAAATGATAATATAAAAATTTCCTTCTCATCTTAATGTAATAGCCAATTCGAATATAGTTTAATGGATAAAAATACCTACTATCTTAAAGTTGAAGGTTCAATCTCTCATCTTCGAATTATTATACTAAAAAAAATATTTAATAGTCAATCCAAGAAGTTTAGTAGATAAGACATTACTACTTAATTTCAATAAGACGATTGAAGGTACGATATCCTAAGTGACACCTCACCTTTGTTAAATTAAATAAAACACTTTACAAATAATGACTCAAACTAGATAAACATTTTATTTTTGATTTTATATTCTTGAAGATTAATCTTTGTGATTTTATATTCTTGAAAATTAATCTTTGTACACACTATTTTTATCTATGCATGTCTTTTTTTTTTCTTTTTTCTTTTTTGCATGTTGTTTTCAAAAAGTAGTTTTTTTTTCTTTTATATTTGATTGAGAATTCAAACGTGGTTTTAAAAAATATGAAAACGTAGCAAGTAAGCATAATTTTCAAGGACTAAATTTTGTGCTAAAAAAATTGTGAGAAAAAATAAGCATAATTTTAAATGTCATTTAAATGATTATTAAAGAAGACTTAAATTATGACATTCAAAAAGATTTTATTCTACAGGTAGATTCTCTCATTTTGAATTATAAATAAAAGTATAGGTTTAAATCTAATATTAAATGACTAATCTCAACCTACTCGGATAGGTAAAACATCTACTACTATTTTAAAGGTAAATGATTCCATCCTCGTCTCACAATTATTCAACTAAATAAAAATGGAAATTTAAACATTAACTTTATTTAGTAAATTTTTGTCAAAACATATAAAATGTAGATTTAAAAACATTTAATGTAAGTGGACGATTGTGTAAATATTTACCAATAAATATGTTAGTCGTCTTTAAAATATATAACAACTTACCGTTTCGCAGGGACCTCTTCAAAGGTCCACTGGGCTTGAATTACAATCCGAACCAATATTTTCCTCGTTCTTTTTTTAAAGATAAATACTTTTGGACGATTTTTATATATTGGACCAAATATACCAAATACTTCCCGATGAAGGTCGAATTTGATGGAAAGACATGTCATCATCAAGTCAGCAACTTAACTTCGCACGTATTTCCTACCAAGATAAATTTTGGAAATGATGAATGTCGAATTTCCGAACTTGAACGACTCATTTTTTTTTTTTTTTATACAAGTGAATGTTGAAATCCTACACCTCACAATTCTTTTATTAAGAAAATAATAATACATTATGCTTTATTAAAAAATTAATAAATAAAATTTAAATTATAAAATATATGGTATCATTGACTATTTTGACATAAAAATCAACTAATTAAACTATTATAAATTCACATTTTTAGTTCAAATATGTGAAAGTGGTGAATATTTATACTTGAGATAAAATATATATTTTAACTAGTTAAATTATGTAATATAAATTGACCTGTAAATTAATGTTTTTAAACTCTCTATTATCTTTTATATATATATATATATATATATATATATATATATATATATATATATATATATATATATCTTTTAGAGATAATTATTCACTTATATATATTTTTTTATCAAATATAATTACACTATTACTAATTAGACCAATTTCAAGGGCTAAAATGTAATTTTAGTTATATAGATGGCATCAACAAGAAGGTTAATTTTATCAATTCCTCTGAATCGAAAAAAAAAACGAGAATTTCAAAAGAGAAACAATTGGGAAAGTAAATGAAACTTAGAAGAGAACAGTATGGTTAGAGAACCTTCGCCTTGAATTCTGCCCAGAAACGATGACTTTGTAATTCGGAAAACTAGGGTTTTCATTCTGCGATCAGACTGCGATTTTAGGAATCCCTCCATATCCAAGTGCCATGAATTGTGAAGTCTGCCAACTCAAAGAACTGGTATTTTCTTCTTTTCTCCTCGCGTAATTTTGTGTGAGAATTCTAAGTGTGTCAGTTTGATCATAGGCGACGTGTTACTAGATTTGAATACTGACTTTTTCTATGTAGGAAGTTGAGCAGTTCGAGATACGCGAAGTTCTGCGCTGTAAGCTACAGTTCTATGCCTTTTGGATTATACTTGTGGAACTGTCCTCTCCATACTTGGCCTTTCGGCTGAACAAATTATAAATTTTACAGATGTCGTAATTGGAAAATCTTTATGATCTATCATTATGAAGTTGTTGCTGGTAGAGAATAATAATTGTTCTGCATCTGCATGGCTATCATCTCTGTTATGTGTGATCTGATCAAGTTCAGTTTAGACTATTGAAATGAATGCAATAGTTTCGGGACAAATCAAGTAATTATATACCTTCATGTTATGTCCCGAAAGCTTTACTGTACATTTTCAATTATTATGCTTTTTGTGAAGTTAGAAAATATGCTTCACTTGCTCAGTTGATCATATTCCTGCTTAAAGTACAAAATATGCTCACCGAAAACTGACATAGTTGAGATAAAAATATTAGTACTTCGATTACGAGAGGGTACAGGCTGAAGATCTTGAAGTTTTTGGAAAGCCTTCTCTCAACATAATCAAGTTCAATATGCTCCATTTTGAGCCTGTTCCTTGGAGGAAAAAGGATATTTTTTTTTTCTCTCTGTAGTGCCTGATGCTTGTCAAGTTTTATCCATTGTGTTATTAAGCTAGATGTCTCCAATATAGGATTTGACCAATGACATTTTTGTAGTCGCTTTGATGCCATGCCAGTGTGTAGGAAAATAGTATAAAAATACAGTAGCAGAGAGTGAGAGAAAAACCTCTAATTCTATTACAGTTGAGAATATTAATACAGACTGGGATGCAATGGGGTTGATCAGTCAGCAGACCATCAGCAGCAAGATCTAAAACTCAACCAACTAACAAACTCTTATAACAGTATAATTACATATTTATACCCTTACCCGACTGAACCTATATGGGTTAGGAAATGGGGTTTTCTCAAGAGTATTTAGGAAAGATTCTATTTGCTCCACATGTTTAAGTAAAAGTTTAGTAGAGAACTATTGCCTTTTCTTCTCCAGGATTGGCAGGTAATTATGTCTTGGATACTCTGTGGATGTGTGGCTTGCCTATTCTTTTTGGGTTATATGATTTGTTTGTCCCATAGCATAACTTTGTTGCATGCATTTAACTGTATTTACTGTTGAGCTAGAGAGATCTTTTATTTCATTTCGTCTGACAACCTATTCTTTTTGTTTATATATGAAATATGATAATGTTTGTTTGACACTACTTCAGGCATACTACACACAATTGTATTTCATCGAGCTTTAGGTCTTGTGCGGCCCAAAGACATTGATTTGGAGCTCTTTGATATTACTTATGTAAGTCTCTAACCATCAATTGATTAGTTCATCTATTTGGAAGCATTGTCAATATTCAAGTTTTTAATCTCAGTTTCTGGTGGGTAGTAAAATACGAAAATTCAGTTCAATGTGTGTTTTTTATATTAATGTATTCTAGATGTAATTGCATTTTTGCATCCTCTTCCCAGGGTCAAGGTGTCCACACCATGTCTTATATTTACTCTCATGCCACCAGAACTTGCTTGCTGCTTTAATCGTAATAATATTTTGGCTTGTTAATTAATTAGGTCAAAACATAATTCCTTTTTCTTGCTGGAAGGGTGCACAGAGATTATAACAATGATTCAAAACATTACCTAATAGAATAACCTAGGATTTTCGACAATAAAGCTTAAAGGATTATAAATGGAGCAAGAGCTCAGGGATGAAACCACTCAATTCTTTGTTGTGAATATACCAATACGGTCTGAAATAGGCTGGGAAAGAAACGAATATTTAGAAAAAGGTATCAAACCTGACATAACTCTTTCTTTGCATTTTCTTTCAAATGCATCTTAGTCTTGGAGCAAGAACCGTCACCTTTGGGTGGTCTTCCTCACTATTGGATCGAGATCTGATCTGTATAAAAGACTCAACCACACGCTTATGTTGTTGAAATAGTGTTCGATCCACTTCATTAGTCTCTCTCTCTCTCCTGATATCCAAATGGCCCGGAAGAAATATAGTTTTCAATAGTTCAAACATGAAATTGAACATCACGAAACATTTTCGTGCAATATATTATTTTCTTTAAGAAATAAAATTTTATTGAGGCGAGGAACCAAAAAGAATAAGCTAAAGTAGTTATATAAACCATCTCCCACTGGCACAGATTGAATAAAAGTTAAAAAAAAAAAGGACTTTCATTATGGCGAGAAATCCAAGAGGAAGAGACAAAAACAATTACATCTCAAACATTTTCTATCTCATGGAAGATTCTTCCCTTTATTTCTAACTAAATCTCCTACAGAATAGCTTTAATATCACTGAGACATAAGATCTTGGATTTCTTTTTAGGGGGAAATAAAGAAATCAATCGGCTCCTGAGACAGGCGATCTCCAAGCTGAATGTATGATACAAACCATAAACTCGTAGAAAAATGGAACCACAAAACAGATGATCTGCCTATTTCTCCATTTCACACATAGATATGATTTGAGATTTGGAATATTGAGTAATAGCCAACCCATTTATTGTAATTGTTCTAGTTTTTGTTCTTTTTTTTTCAGTGAGAAGCACCAGCAAAAATATTTTCAAAGTTCCTTCTTTCATTTCACATTATTGTTGCGTTTCCATATCCTATGTATCTTTCTTTCTGCGCTGTAATGAATAGTGAGATTACATAGTACAAAACTTGATAAAATGTCAGTCTCGTCTGAATCTGTGTAATGCCAATTGTCCTTCATTTTTCTCTGTGCTCTTCTCCAACCCAAATTGAATGTCTATCTTTTAAATACAAATACCTTTTATCTCATAGATTTGATTTTGTTTATTCTTTCCCCTTCATTAAATTCAATGAGGTTTGACTTAATATGTATTTAAATGTAAATCAATCTCAGATTCCTCCATCTCACTGTAGGTTTCTTCCTTTGTTTTTTTGTGGCTTCTGCTATTCTATTTATTTCTTTGTAGGTGCAATGTGGAGACGTTGAGCTTGAGAAAAAGATAGACGAGAAGATTGAGCAGTTCATTATGTGGGTGGAGAAACACCCGAACAAGAAAAGCCAGGTTTTAAATTGCTGTTGAATTTGCAGTAAATTTTCATGTAAATGTTTTTGAACATTATACTGGTTATTTCTTGCTCTTGTTCCTACTAGTTTGAACAATCGTTTCTCTATTTTTATTACAGATATGTTTGTCCTTTTATGAGGTGAAAAATAAGCAGGCCTCTTGGTTCACTAACAAAACTGAACGCCTATATTGGGAACAATGGTATATCAATTTACATGTGGCTCAACACTCACAAGCACATTCTGGCAAGACTCATCCACAAAAAACTGTAGTTGACCCAGGAGGTACTATTAATTGTGACCTTTATTATTATTATTTTTTACCAAAAACTTTAGTTGACCCAGAGCTTGCCTCTCTGTGCAGAGAGAGCATTGGGGGAAAGAAGTATCCGCAGGACAACACTGGAGGCTTCTCTTCGTGAGGTGTTGTTTCAAGTAATAAAATTTGTGAATGAAAAGAAGGACCACGTTCCTCCTATACCATCTCCAGAATGTGTTGTTTTATTCCCCTATGAAATAACAATTCCGAGGTGAGTATAACCAATGAAATCAATGAATGACTTGGCTTTTCTCATGATTTTCCCTCAGCTTCGGTAACTTATATCATATCATATATGCACTCCAAATATTTCCTATTATATTGCTAGAGCAGTGAACCTTGTTATCTCTTTAGACTGTGAACCATTCTTCCTTGATCTTCGAACTAGGTGGGTTGGCTTCAAATTTATTTCATGGAAAAGATAGTAATAAGATGAAGTGGAAAATAATATGTATGCTCAGAAAGTGAAGTGTTTGCTTACGTAAAAGACATTCTGCTTGCTTGCTTGCTTCGTCTTTTTAAAGATAACTTGTCGAAAGAAATTTGTTTCCTACTGACGTGACTGCTCTATTATTTATGAACCCATCTCAATAAATTTGGATTGATAGAAAAGCAATGAATATAATTTTTTTTTTTTTCTGAGGGGAGTTGATGGTTCCCTTTTGTTCGTACCACTTCATTATTGACAGGCTTATTATTAGATCTCACATGCACACTTTTTGTTGTCAAGAATGTGAGTGATTACAGGTAGATTTAGCAATTTTGTTACTTTTCAACAGAATTTTCGGTACTCCCTAGACCTCCTAGGTCTTTTTTGGTTTTGGTTGCTAAAGAATGAGACTATCTTTCTTGTGTGCTTTCATCTTTGCATCTCAATTCATTGTCATTTATATTTTGATTAAGAACGCCCCAAGGCTCATGGATTATAGAGTGCATATTTAATGGTATGTTGCCTATGATCAGTTCATCAGATTCTGCATTTGGAATGGACATGATCAAGAGGATGCTGCAGACTGGACACCCCACTATGCTGAGCTGATTATCGGAGTTCTGGAGCTACACAAAGAATCTACCACATCTTGTCTATAATCATAAAAAGGTTTCCTTCTTTTATATGCTATCTATGGAATATTTAGAGTAAAAAAAAAAAAAATTGAAAAGATCTGATTTTCCTAACAGAAGGGAATCAATTCTTCATGCATGCACATTCCCTATCCATGTGAATACTGTCTTCTTCACCCTCCCTTTCTATTTTACTTTGTCCTATTGTGAATATTGATACCTTATGATCAATGTATATACCTATTTGATATTCATATGGTTAGTGATAGCGATAAGATTATGTAGTGATCAGGGTTCAAATTGTAAGTAGAGAGCAGAGCCAACAATTTTAACAAAACTCCCCTATTATCTGCACCGTGCTTTTATACTTTTCCATCTTAAAGAATAGGTCCAGCATCATCTTGTTATTGTCTACTTAGTTTTATAAATCCGATTTTTTTTAGTTCAATATGTGGGTGTAGATTTGAACCTCCGATTTTTTGGTCAATAATGTATGTTTTAACCAATTGAGGTATACTCAGGTTGACATYTTATTAAACCCAATTTAATACTGGAAGAGTTTCTCATTGACCTTTTCATTTGATCCTCAAAAAGAAAAAAGGAAAATTCATTTTGAATATCAGGGCTGAAACAGGCTCTTCCAGCTTCATGTTTCAGTTGCAGATACTTTTAAATGCAAAAATTATGATAAAAAGGACTTTAATCATCAAAATGGTTGATATATTCGAACTCATGAAACTATAGAAAAGAAACCAAACATTGGAGTTGAATATTATAATAATAGGTTGCATAGTCAAAATTAAATTGATAAATAATATAAAAAAAAAAAGAAAAATGATAACTGTTGTCTTAATAATCTGTGCTAATCATTTTTAAAAAGCGTATTTACAATTTGAATGATTAAGCAGTTCTCATAAACAATAATAGTTGACTTTTAGCTATTAATTTATTCTATATAAAACGAATTTATTATAATATAAATGTAGCGAACATTAATTAATCTAAATGACATTATCATACTTACATGTTTGAAAATATTATCAATTTAAATAATCTAATTGAAGATATGGAGACTTCGTCACAATTATTCACATTTCATTCTTCCTAACAGAACAGTTTTTTTCTTTTTTGATAATAGCATCACAAGCAGAAGAAAGAAAAACTAAAACAACATCAAACCACACACTCCCGACCCACTTGCAAAGCCAAATCCGCCAGAAAATCCTCCCTCAAAAAAGCTTCATTCCCTCCTCTTCTAGTGTGATTAAAAGATGCATGCACCATCGAAGACCGGTGTCTCTTTGCATTCCTCACTATTTCCCCTGTTTTCGGAAGATCCTCCAAATCAGAGGAGAGGATTTTGAAGATTCAAATAGAATCAGTTTCCAGACATACCATGCGAATGTCGATTTCTGCTGCAAGCCTCAAGCCCTCTGTCACCGCAAAAGCTTCAGCTTCGTCGATCGATTGCACATGATCGAGGTACATCGTAGCACTTGCCATCACCTGTCCTTTAAAATTTCGAATAATTATTCCCAGCCCTGCACTTAGATTAGCGGAAGAAAAAGAAGCATCTGAGTTATCAAAAGGGGTTGCCATCTGATTTCTCTTGGTTGCTAGGTATTGTTCATCATACAAGCATTTGTCTCCAAGTCGAAATAAAGGAAGGAGCCTAGTCAGGTATCGATCCGGTTCCCTATTTTCCGGCTTGAAAGCCCTTTCATTCTGCCGATTCCACCAACCCCACAAGAACACGGTCAATTCCTCAAATTCCGATCAGCTTAGGCTTGCTTGCCACTCTCGAATGATAAGAAAAGGAGAATGATAGAACTGAATAAGGGAGATGACTAAATTTCGAAAAACTCAACTCATCTTTGACAAATTTACACCTCCAGAAGAGATGAATGTTGTCTTCCCCTTTCCTACCGCAAAAAACGCAAGTATTCTGAACGTCCACACCTCTTTTCGAAAGATTTGCTTCAGTAGGGAGTCTGTCCAAACAAAGCCGCCATAAGAAAACCTTGATTTTAGAGGGGATCCTCATTTGCCACATGCCTTTCCACCACCTTTCCAACTCCCCTGAAGAAGACGAACCTTTGGAACTGGGTTGCTTATTCAGAGCAACCTTGTAACCGCTTTTTACAGTATAAACTCCTGTTTTCTCATGGTGCCAAATTAGCATGTCCTCCTCAGATCCACGACCAATAAGGATGGATAAAATACTATTAGCTTCATCTGGTGTAAAAGCACCAATAATCACATCTTCCTTCCATTGAGCTAGTTCTTTGTTAATTAGAGTCTCAACCTTCGTATCCACTGGGAGAATTGGCGAGGAGAGGACTTTTAAAATGGTCTGGTTTAGGACCCAGTTATCAGCATAAACTCACACCCTATCACTCATCCCAATCCGCCATCTAGAACCTTCCTTTAGTAAGTCTCGGCTCCAAAATCGAGCTACTAGCCGGTGAAGATCATTTATAAGCCTTTTTTGGAGTCTAAAAACATGACATAGTATAAGACGGGATTGCCTGAACAACTGCTTTAATAAGCACCTCCTTTCCCCTAATAGAAAAAAGCTTACCTTTCCAACCTTGTAGATATTTCCATACACGGTCTTTGATGAAACTAAAGTGCAGTCTTCTATTTCTAGGAATAAAGGTAGGCAAGTCGAGGTATTGATGGTGGCATTCCACCAGCTTAACTGAGAGGATATTCTGAAACTGCCTCCTAACCTTCGCCTTTGTATTTGGGCTAAATGCAATAACTGACTTGTCGTAGTTCACTAGTTGTCCAAAAGCTAACTCATACCTCCTTAAACAATCTTTGATCGCTTTGCCTTCAACCACTCTAACTTTGAAAAAGAGGAGGCTGTCATCAGCAAAGAACAAGTGCGTAATAGGCAGGCAACGTCGTGCAACAGAAAGTCCTGACACACATTTGTCATATTCAGCCTTCTGAATGAGGCTAGACAACCCTTCAGCACACATAATAAATAGATACGGTGAAAGAGGATCGCCTTGTCTGAGACCCATCTCGGGTCTGATCGAGCGGACACAACTCAGAATTAAATCCACCTAGGCTTTATCAAAACTCAATTTTAACATTAATGCCTCCAAAAAATTTCATTCCACCCGATCGTACGCTTTACTCATATCAAGTTTTAGCGCAGCCCAAGCAGAATTTCCAGCTTTCCTGTTTCGCAAAGAGTGAATACATTCAAAGTCCAACATAGCGTTATCTATAATGTACCTTTTGGGAATGAAGGCACTTTGGCTTTGGGAGATAATTCCATCCAAAACACTTTTAAGCCTGTTCACCGACACCTTTGAGATAATTTTGTAACACACATTACATAAAGAAATTGTTCTGAAGTCGGAAATTCAAAGAGGATTCTTGGCACCAGCATCGTATCATTGAAAAGCTCCATATCCCTTCCGTGATTTAGGATATTCATACAGCAATCAATCGTATCACGACTTATGATATGCTAAAATTTCCTGAAGATGAGGTTATATTGACTATCGACAGAAATTGAAGTTCAGGTTTGAACCTTTTTTTTAAAGAAAATCTTAAAATGATTTTTCATCTCCGTGACTTTGTAATCTCACAGATTAACTATTTTTAGTTATAATTCGTGAAATTAACTCTTTTTTTTTTTACTAGCCTAAATTGAGAATATATTTTGACCACGATTCCAAGTTTGAAGTTGCCGAAATCACATTTTCAATAATATATTAATAAATAAAAACTTGCCGAAATAACGAGAGAAACACAAGGAGGCACAAACAACGAGATATTTCCCGATTTTACACGTGCCTATGTTTTCAATTCCCAATTTTATTCTTCAAAAAATGTCTCAAGCTACCTTTATGTATTTATTTATTTTTTTTTTGAGAAATTATTTATTTTCTTTTTTAAATAACTAAACTTGAGTCGGTAAATAATAATTTCAATATACCAAAACCGAAATTACCTTTCATCGAATTCAGGTTATTATTACTATTTATTATTATTATTATTATTATTATTATTATTATTCCTACCTTCAAATTGATGTTGGAACAATTTTAAAGATTTATTGGAAATATAGATTAAATTTAAAGAACGTAGACTAAAATGGAATAAGTGTCATAAAGCAAAGGACAAAATAATATTTTAATTAACCTATATTATTTTGTCAGGAAAAGTTCAGTTTTACGATGTACGAGTTAATTTTCTCTTAAAACTTTAATTTCATCAATTTAAACTCTAGATAAATGGTGCAATTTAAACATTATAAATAAGATGTACAATTATATTCTAAATTAGTTAGATTTTTATTTTTTAATTTTTTAAAATTTGTGACTAAATATGAGCATCCCTTATCATTACCTACTATTGTAGATCTTGATGGTCTTCAATTTGCTTGAAATTTTCGTTAAATTCTCTTGCTTCTTTACCTTCATGAAATGTTCCTACAAATGATTGACACGTCTATTTATAGGATATTCCACGAGCCTTACATGGATTTTATGCCTATAAAAGACAATCAAATTTATTTAATTGGCCAATTTTCATGTCTTTTAATTTAACATGAACTCATGTCAATTTATAATTGGTCTCAAATATAATTTTGTCATTAACTTTGGCTGAAATTTATCATTCAACGACATGTATTAGTTCTTTTAATTGTATTGAATACTTTTCATTATTTGGGTTCGAGTTTTGTTTTCCTACAAAAATTTGAGCATTTTTTATCTGCTCAAATTGGAGGTTGGGTATGTGTTGTTGGGATTGGCAAAATATTGGAATTGAAATTTATCCTAGAGATACAAGTGGAGAGTGTGCTCACCAAATAGTAGAAGTTGTCCTACAAGGAGGAGATGTGTTCCATCTACTATAAAGGGAATTTATGGGCTTAAGTTTTAATCATCCCAATTGAAATAGCCTAGTATACCAATCTAGTTAACTGAATGGTATTTATTTTGATTGTGTTTTTCCACGTTGAACCTCCAATCTCAAAGAAAAAGCCGTAGATATAGTGATTTGAATTTTCCATGTTAAGGAAAGAAATAGTAGATACAATGCTCAAATATACACTAAGTTATTGAGAATTCCAAAACGACAAGAAGCAAATTAAAAATGATCTAATAAAGTAGGAACGATTTGCCCTATTCAATCACTATTATTTTCTTATATGGACTTCATTGTCAAAGTCATTATTAAATCTGCAAAACTTTTCACATTACGTTTTTAGAAATTTCCCCCACACACGAAAATGCTCAATCATACCCATAGCCGCCCAAAAAGAAAGAGGCCTTGGCCTTATATAATACACACACACACACAGCTGTTGACTTACCTAAAATAAGGAAACAGCCCAAAAACAGAGGGCCATATGGAGAAAGCAACTAATAAAAATCACAACTTTCACTTTGTTCTGGTTCATGGGGCCGGCCAGGGCGGCTGGTGCTGGTTCAAGCTCCTCCACCTCCTCCGCTCCGCCGGCCACCGCGCCACGGCGCTGGACCTGGCCGCCGCCGGCGCCGACCCCACAAAGCTGGAGGACGTCACCTCCATCCACCGCCACTCTCAACCATTGATGGACTTCTTCAAAGCTCTCCCTCCACAGGACAAAGTGGTTCTTGTCGGCCATAGCTTTGGCGGCCTCATAATCTCTCTGGCCATGGAGAGATTCCCCAATCAAATTCTTGTCGCTGTTTTTGTCACAGCTTATATGCCCCACTTCATCTCTCCTCCAGCCACCCTCGTACTCAAAGTAATACAGCTCTAAAAAAGCTTACTTTTTTCTTAATTTCTGTCATTTTTGAGCTTTGGGTTTACTTAATTATGGTTATGGGTTGTTGTTTCTGATTGGTGTGTACAGTTTTTCAAGAGCCTTTCTGTGGAGACTGTGTTGGATTGCCAGTTCATATTCGGAGATAACCCAGAAATTCCAAATTCTGTTGTGTATGGCCCCAACTTTTTGAGTGAAAAGTTGTACAAGGACTGCTCCATGGAGGTGAGTTTACTAAATTTAATTTCCCAACTCAATTGCTAATTGAAGCTGTGACTTTTTTTCTCCCCCAAAAATTGTACGCTCTGCCTTAAAATTGGAACAATTTTGGAATCTAATCAATTTAAGGATGAACTTAGGACGAAAATCTACTTTCTTAACGTATTTAATTATATTAAGTTGGCGAGGGCGGATCTATAAGAAGCTCGAGCCTTCTCAACTTTGAGATATTTAGTATTATTACTAACAAAATTTACTTAAAAGTTTTAAAATTATATGTTTGGCAATGGGTCAAGCTTCCAACATCCTTTGGACAACTTCACGGCTTCATTCACCTATGTGATCAATTTGTTAATTTTTAAAAAAGAGAAAAAAAAAAGATATACGTTGCCATATTTTTTCTATAAATTATTGAACCCATTTTTTTCTTCTCTGAAAATTATAAAATTTTTTAGGTTGAATAGTTTTTCTTTTATATAATTTTTATTTTGAATTTGGGAGAGTTTAAAGAACTTGATCATTTTAGAGATTAATCGTGAAAAATTCATTCTTTTTAAACTTTAATTGAACCATATCATTGTAAGTTGGTACCACCTCTGATTTTGATGTTTATAGAATAAAGATGGAGTAAACACGTGAAATAACTACGAAACAAAGTGGATAATGATCGCGAGTGTGTGTATAGCAATGGCCACATCTTAATTTCTAGTGTTTAATTCTTTCTGATGTGTTAGGATTTGGAGTTGGCCAAATTGATGGTGAGGCCATTCAACATGTTTTTTGAGGACTTGACCAAGGAATCCCTTCTAACGGAGGCAAAATTCGGGTCGGTGGATCGGGTTTTTGTGGTGTGCGAAGGAGATGAAGTTATGGAGAGCAAATTCCAGAGGCTGATGATACAAGAGTTTCCACCAAAAGCTGTGAAATGCATCAATGGAGGTGGCCATATGGTGATGCTCTCAAAACCCACACAACTTCTCCATCATTTGGTTGAAGTTGCTGAGAGTAGTTTGAATACACAAAATCAATGTGGCCATCAAGAGTTCAGCAGCTTTGAAAAACTAGCTGCACTCAATTAATGGGCTCATCCCCACATATATTCCCCCCAGAGCTGGTCAATGACTTTGTCAGAAATATTTAATAACTTTATGTCATCAAATCATTTGGCTTGTTTTATATCTGCACAGTATTTCCTGTTTCATATTGTCAATTACTTTAAAAATCACTTCTCAAAACACCATTCTCAAATATTTCTTTAGAAATAGATTTTAAAGTAATTTAATTAGGGCCCGTTTCGTAACTCTCTCGTATGTTGTTTTCTCGTTTCTAATTTTCTTAAGAAATCTAATCATTTTGTAACTAACTATGTTTTTCTGTTCAAAATTTATAGAAATTTTGGGAACAATTTCCTATTTCTTGTTCTCATCTCCAATTTGTTTCAAAACATAAATAAAAGGATTGATTTATCATACT
>NW_019104492.1:3637376-3662892 GCF_001995035.1 Momordica charantia
AAAAATCAACATCACTATTTTTTTTATTGAACAGGCATGTGACACGGTAAAAGTTATAAGTTTTATCTTTATTTTCGTCATTTGACATGCTCCAAAGTTATTCTTAAACTTTTAACTTACTAACATGAGCTTAGTTCAATGATAATTAACACATGTCTCTAATTAAAAGTTCATGAGTTCGAATTCCACGTTCCTTTTTCTATGGAAAAGAAAAAAGAAAAAAAATCCTCAACCTGGAGCACAATTTTCATATCAAGATGGTGATGTATGGCACAATATAGTGGCAAGGCCAACCACCCCACTAGCCACTAGGGAAAAAGTAGAAAGCAACAGGATGCAAAAGTATTTATTGATAATTTCTTGTCTTATATTTTGATTAAACCTCAAAAGTAAAGAATTCTCAACAATTTTTAAAATGTTTTTAAGATTGCAAATTACAAAATGGATAAATTATCCATAAGGTTAAGTGTCTGTATGGTGTATGGGATTGATGAATATGCGTGATTCAATTGTGGATGATGCATCTGTTGTTAATGTATGATATTGACTTGACGCATATTTATGTCTATATTAGAGAAGCTAAAATTATAAAGTGATAAGACACGCTCGGTGAATGAGTGTGTATGCATGCTCCTAATAGGACCATACTTATGTCATGTGTGATGTGTTATGGGTAGGATTACTGTCTTAGTAGAATATATAAATAAGTGTGCCCACAAATTTTACAAGTAAAAAATCTCTCCCAAATTACCTTCTCTCTCCTGTTTTGTTTAAACTTTCAACTCGTACCTTTTTATCTTCTTTCATTTTTATTTAAAACTTTTTACAACATTTTTACTTTCCTCCCTACTTCTCCCTCCAAACTAAATTTATCTGTTCTTTTCATTTACCAAATATTTGTAATTGGAAGTAATTCAGTATTCCTTTTGTTTTTATTTGTTATTTTATTTTCAAATAATTATTCTTTCTCATCTAATCAATATTATAATTTGATTTTTTTTATCACTCATTTTGTTATGTTTTTTTTTCCTATTAAATCATTGTAAAGGGGAAAATCTGGAAATGAGAGAGGGAGTAGAGAGAAAAGTGAAGTGTCGTAAAAAAATTTCATATAAAAATGATAGATGTGAAAAAATGAAAAAAAGATAATAATGAAGAATTCAAAAGAATAGGTGAGAATGTAATTTACTATGGGCCCACTCACTTATATATTTTATTTCCCTAACAATCATGCGTATAATAAAATAGCGATAAAACTTGACTTATGTACCATTATTAAATATTTGACAACTAATTATTTTTTAAATTAAAATTTTGCTTTTGTATTTCTCTATCTTAGTTATCAAATATTTAATGGTGGTAAAGACGAGATTGCTCCTTACTAGTGAAGAGCCAAGTTTTATCCACATGGAGTGGGACAAAAAATCGATAAAAGAGGTACATAAAAGTTTGTAACAAAACATCTGCGGCACATAATATTTTGAAGGAAATGCATATCTTGAGAGTTGATTGACACCGCAGGGTGGAGAAATAAAAAAAGAGATTCCACTTTCATTTGCATTGGAAAAGGCTTAAAAGAAGATCCCAATATATGATACCCATATTGGGATGCTTGGCTATAGTTTGGCAATTTTGGGATTGTCAGATATGCATAGTTTGGATGGCTTCACTTTACTTTTTGTAGTCTAAAATCAGAGAAATTGTTCTCGCAGAGTTAGAATGCATTCTTTTGAGAAAAAAGAAGGGAAAAAAAATTACTTTCCAATATCCAAGAGTGTCAATTGTACTATCACAATCGACCCAATTAGATTTGATTGTCAAGAAATTTATATGATATATTATTCTATATATTTTGACTGTGTTAGAAAATCATGGACTCTATTTGACAGATAAATTGGAAAACCAAAAAAGATTATTATACAAATTTTTATTCCATAAAATGTGATGCTCGTATCTAATACTCTCAGTCCAAACTTTAAACTGTTTCGATTAAGACCATGAAAGCTTTTGATTTTAATTCTTATAATACCATCACTGACGATACTTACTTTTGATTACTGATGTACCATATTAATTCAACCAACGAGTAGTAATTTTACATGATAATGATGCAAGGAAGTAGGCCAACTTGACAAAAGAAAAAATGAAATCAATTAAGCGAGTAGGGAGATGACATTTTAAAATTACTTTTTGTTTACTCATTTCACCCTTAATTTATCAAACTAGTCCACCTCCTAAATATCATATGTCCTCACTGAATTTTCAAATTTAAGTCTCTACACTTGCACTTTTACTTTTGCGATTAATAAATTCCGGACCTATTAAATAATTTTTCAAACCTAAGAAATTATTAGACACACATAATTTTTATTTTTATTATCTAGGAGTCCGATGGTACTTTGGCCTTTGTTCAAGAGATTATTATTTGGTGGAGTTGCGTTCCATGAATCTAAGATCTCAAAGATATTCCTTGAACCCCACCTAAATTATTCCTTGGGACAAACACACCTAAAATTTAAGACCAGACTTGATTAAAAGTAAAAAGTAGCAAAACATTGACCAGACTTGGTTAAAAGTAAAAAGAAAGTAAATTTGAAAACTGAGATGGATGTATTGAAGGAATATAATAAGCAAATCAACTTGAGGATAGTCCAACGGACTAAGATATGACGGACTAGAAAGTATTTTTAAGTTGCGATCTCCCACACCTCATATATTATAATAAAAAAAAGAAGATAATAAACAAAGAGAGGGGACGGCAAGCTCAACGATCCATCCACTCCACTACACAAAACGCAGTTATAAAAAAGAAGAAAAAATACAGATCACCAAGCCCATGGGCATGGGTTTCTCCAACGCGCAGATGAAGGCGGAGAAGAAACATTTCATATTAGTGCACGGAGCTTGCCACGGGGCTTGGACCTGGTACAAGCTCAAGCCACTCATCGAGGCCGCCGGCCACCGTGTGACGGTGCTGGACATGGCCGCCGCCGGTGTCAACCGGAACACAGTGGAGGAAATTCGCACGCTTTCACACTACTCGCAACCTTTGCTGGAGACGATGGCCACCGTTGGAGCCGGTGAAAAGGTGATTGTGGTGGCCCACAGCCTCGGCGGCCTCAACTTGGCCCTCGCCATGGATACCCACGCGGACAACATTGCCGCCGCCGTCTTCGTTACGGCCTATGTCCCCGATACCTCCCACGCCCCATCCTATGTATTAGACAAGGTACCATAACCACTCGCTCACATTAAATCACCCTCAAAAAAATTAAACTCCTATTTTTACACCCAAAAGTATTTAAGAAAAATACCCGTGGCACCTATTTTGTTCTGACTAACATTAAATCTAGGTTTTTAATTTATCGTTACTAACGAGCATATATATTTTCAATTAACATATTGTGAGTTCGGTCCTCCACCTCCACCTCACATGTACTAAAAAATTTCTTTTATTTGTCAAAAATTTAATAAAGAAGTGAATGTATAGAGATTGAATCTACGACCTTTAGAAACTATTACTAATTGAACAAAAATTGGATGGTTGATTGAACATTAGTTTTCAAATTCTTCTCTCTTTTTTTTTTTTTTTGGCTAAATATTAGTTATCAAACATTTACTTCTCATTCATGAGTAAGAATATAAAATGGATCAAATTTTCATTTTGTTTGCCCATAGCACTCAGAGAAGAACCAGCTAGAAGATCTGCTGGACATCGAATTTTCGTCCAATGGAAGCACCAACGAGGCTTTCACTTCGATGCTGTTTGGACCCAAATTCTTGTCCACCTACCTCTATCAGCTATCCCCAATTGAGGTCCTCTTAAATTCTTCCTCCTTTTTAATTTCTTTCTTTCATACACCATATGTTTTAAAATTAACGGTTGCTTTTTGTATTTTTGTACACGAACTATAAAAGGATTTGGAGCTGGCCAAGACTTTGGTGAGACCAAGCCCGATGTTCAGGGAGGATCTGTCGAGAGCAGACAAGTTTAAGGAAGAGAAATTTGGATCAGTGACCAAATTTTATGTGATTTGTAGTGAAGACAAGGTGATCAGAAAGCAGTATCAGGAATGGATGATCCAAAACAGTGGGATTCCAAAACAAAACGTGATGGAAATTGAAGGAGCTGATCATATGCCCATGTTCTCTAAGCCACACCAACTAGCCCAATGCCTTCTCCAAATTGCCAAAAAATATGCTTAAAAATGCCTCTAATTGGATAAGATATAATTTGAAACTTGATGTATTTAGTTTTTGTAATTTAATTTGAGCATTTGTGTCAAATTGTTTTCTTAAATTTTCGCTTGCGTTGCGGTGCGTACAAAGTCATAAATTCAGTTTCTTAACTATGAAATATTGATATGACACGTCTATTAATCATTTAATTATCTGTTATGTCATGTAAATTCACTCAAAATTATGTAAGAGGGGTGTGTAACTTCTTTAAATTTGAATTGTTGTCGATAGGAATATAGCTCGATGTCATTTTCCATCTTCATCCTCTTATTCTTTCCAAACAAAGATTGCTTTTTTTTTAAATATTGTTAATAAAATATTTTAGTTTTGTTTTTGTCCTAATTTCCTTTTCAGTGCCGAAAGAAAATATGAAATGAGATGCCAAATAATTAAAATAAAAGAAAATGATAGAAAAAGTCAGCGGAGCAAAACTGGTTGCCCCATTAGTTTGAAAAAACATATATAAACAATAAAGATTTTAAAAATTTTCCCCTCCCATGATATTTAGATTATATATAAAAAAGAATTATCATGTAAAATTTTGCTCCCCCACCCCAGAAAAAAAAAACAGCAAATATTAAAACAAGAGCTTCCTAAGAAATTTGCTACAATACATAAAAATATTATATATGATGAAAGTTGGATAATATAAACAAAAATAGGCTATGTATCATATATGAGTAACACAAATTACTATATTTAAAATTAAAAAATTTACATAAATTAAAGGACCTAAGATGTGAAGGAATCCTTCAAAAAGGAAGGAAAAAAATATAGAAAAGAATGTAATAGAAGCAACACACTGACCTGCAGGTCAAATTTTCTAGTGTAATTTTAGTTGTTTTTCCCATTATTTTCTTATTATATATATATATACATATATATATTGTTCTTAAAAATTGACACGGAAGATTTCAACCAGCAAAGAAGTTATCTTTTGGCGATTTCCGTTCCTTCTTTACCAAGTAAAATATCTCTAGATCAATTAGACAACATATTTGTATGAATTTCTTATTTTTTTCTAGTTCAATCATACAAAGAAATTATTCCATGTAACTATCGTTTTTATTTGATATAAAAGATTTAAAAGAACTTACTATACATAATAAGAAAAAATATAGATATAGAACATTTCTACCCTAACTATTTATTAATAATTGTCAATTTGAACTTAGTTAAATTGGGTTAGGTATGTATTTTCGACTAAAGCTCCACAAATATATCTATATTTATTAGTAGTTATATATTATTATTTAATATCTATGTTACTAATATTTCATATCACTATATTGCATGATTTAGAGTGTTAATATATAAATCAAATTCCTAAAAAAATATCAATAAAAAATAATAATTAACTAAAGGTATGAAAATGTAGAAATTTTGGAATATTTAAAAATAATAAATGCTATCAAATACATTTTGGAATATTAATATCCAACTTGACATGATGCATATGCACCAACTCAAGATAGCATTAAATGCAATTTTCTCTATTAATGGGGGCTTATATTAAAATACTTTTTTTGTCTGTATTAGAAGTGTGACAAATTCACAATTATTTGTGAGAAAGGATCCATCTCTCAAGAAAACATTTTGTTTATTTAATTTCTTGAAAGTTGAGGACAGCTCATAATCATTAACAAAAAAATAAATAAAAAGAAATCACTAATTTCATTAAAATGTGCCATATTTTCAGGGAAATTAGAGAATTGAACATAAATAAAAGCATTTTTTAAAGCAAAATAAAAGCAATTATTGATTTTATTCAATTGTTAGAATAATAAGTTCGAAAGGTCAATGTTATTTAAAAAAAAAAAATAGAGCCAAATATTATTTTTAAATATCAGTCGCCTTATTTTAATCCAATGAGTTAAAATAAAGATAATTGACTGAAAACTAAAGGTAAGAGAAGCAGAAAAAGTTAAAATAGAGAGAATTTAACCTAAATGAGGAAGACAAATGAGACACGATTTGGTATACGAAAATATTAGGGGACTATTGAATTTATTGGATTCTAAGAAAGGAGGTGAAAAGGTTAAAATAGGGAGTGTTGAGCTAAAAATTTCAATTTTACTAGTGGTAATACCTTCCTTCTAGGATTCCTTATGTTTATATTTTGCTTTATGAAAAATGTACTTGAACTTGAGTTTGTCTTTTTCTTTTTTGAGCAAATTAGTGTTGCTTATTCTTCTAAAATATGTTTATATTCCTTGCTATCCTTAAGATTCATGCTGCTGGAATTGCCAAGCATGGTGAGATCAACCATGAAGTTGTTGCAAAGCTTGTAGAGGTAGCGGTTCTTTTTTCTGTTTGATTTCTTAAAGTAGCTTTGTGCATAATCTTTGGTGCATGATTATCTCCTTTATGTAGGGATTTAATGCAAGTAGGTAATAGATTTAGAGCAATGGAAGCGGGGTGATAGATTTAGAGCCATGGAAGCTTCATGTCCTTAGTTCTAGTTGGTATTTTGTTCAAGTGATGTATGCTTTCATTAACTAAAAAGCATGTGTTACATATATATTGCTACATTTTGGTCTATGTAGTTGTGCAATTTGCTCATATTCGTTATTGAAAACTGCTCAATTATTCATTACTCATTATTGAAAATTGTTCAATTATTCATTACGTTCTTCCATGGTTCTTTGTGAGTTAGCTAATAATAATATAAAAATAAAATACAATTTTCATATTTCTTTGTAGATTGAGCAAGAGGATTGTTGGTTTACTAGTGTGTAACCAACAATATTATTTTTTTTATTCAAATATTAAAGAAACAACGACAGGCATTGCCCGTTATTAAAAGCACACATTTATGATGCACATATGATGACGTACATATGATGACGGGCAATGATCGTCATTGAAGGATGTCTGCCATTAAAAAGAAACAATGACACTTATAAAGATGTCGGTCATTGTCCGTCATTGAAAGGAAACAAGGATACTCGTATAGATGACAGTCGTTTGACCGTCATCGTTTCCTTTTAATAACGGACAAATTGTCCGTCATTAAAAGTCGAATTTGTTGCAGTGAGAACTTCACATAAATAAAACTAATATTATTATTAGTTTTTGAACCAAAATCTAACACTAAAAGGAGGAAGACAAATAAAACACGATTTGTTATTTGAAAATATTAGGAGATTATCACATCAACCTTTTGTTGAATTTCAAGAAAGTAGGAAAGAAAGAGAGATAATGGGCTGGAAAGTAAAGTGGCTATATTTAGAAAAGTTTGGCAACCATTGACCAATAATTCAGGTTTGTTTTCTTCTTTCATTTTAAATGTCATACACCCACGTATAATTAATGTGCGAGGAAATTAAATTTTTTTAGGCATTTATAAAATAGCATAAAATAGATCTGTATTTTTAAATATAGCATAAAATTTGAAATTTTGTAAAATTAGTATAATTCTAAATTCAAATGTAATATAAAATAGACTAAGACGAGATAAATGAAAAATTTGTCATGTTTTTTTAAAAAGTGTATTGAATTTATGCTATAAAATTTCCTTTTTTTTTGTTAGTATCCATTTATTAGACTTAAAATTCTTGTTCTCTTTGAACAAACCACGTTTTTTCTTAAAAGAAATATAATACATTCGTGGTCTATAGGAGGCTATGTTCTGATCTAAATCTTTAACTTTTTGCAATTCTATACTAAGAAGAGTTTGGCAACTATTCAACCAATAATTTAGGTTTGTTGTCTTATTCATTTCTAAATGCCGAAAACAAACATACATATTATAATTAAAAGAAGAAAAAAATTAGGAAATTTTCTTTTTTGAGGTATTTTACTGATGTAGTATAAAATAGATGTGTATTTTCAAATTTTACAAAAGAATTTGAAATTTTATTAAAATAGTATATAATAATCTTAATCAAACTCAAATTCAAATGTAATATAAAACAGATTAAGAAAAATGACACTATGTTATATTTGAAAAAAATAAATAAAAAGTTGTGAGGTTTCTTAAAAAATACATATTAAATTTATGTATATAGTTAACTGTCCTCTTTTTTTTATTATTATTATCCATTTGTTTATCTTAAAATTCTTTTCTTTTCTTTTAACACAACATGCTTTTTCTTTAAAATAATTATAATGTTCTTTTTTTTTGCAAATTATTTATTGTTTGGTCTTTTACAAGAATTAGTCTTTAAGTTGGTACATTAGGTATGCTATGTAGTTAAATAATTTGAGAGAAGTTTGAGTTGCATAGTCTCCCTCCGGACACACCAAATACTTAATTTTAAAACAAAAAACTTTATAGTCTAGCTAAACCGAAGAATCTGAAAACTTCCACAAACTTCGATCCAATCCAAACAAATACGAAGAAAAAAAGTGCTCACAACATCATGTTGGGTTTTGGCAAAATATTGGAATTGAAATTGTCCCACGTTAGAAGAATACAAGGATGGTCTCCATGTGCTAGAAGTTGTCCCACATCGAAAAAGTACAAGGAGGAAGTGCGTTCCAACTACTATAAAATGAGCTCATGGACTTGGGTTTTAATCATCCCAATTGAAATACTTTAAGTTAGGTATACCAGCTCTAGTTAACTGAGCGGGGGGAGAAATCTGGGGGAGAAATGCACCAGGCTAAGGGGCGGTTGAGCTACTCAAGCGAACCGCCCTACCTTACTACAACATAGGGACAGAAGGGAGAAGGTTGTGAAGGTGGCCTCGTTATCCACACCTCTGGTCGGATGAATGGAGGACCGACCGACTAGGGTTTGAATGAGCGTTGGCGGGTCCTCGGGGTGATCATCACCACCTACACCTCACATCTCGGCACAGTGGAACGTGGGGGAGAAAGCAAAAATGTGTTCCTCGTCATTAATATGTTTGCTCGCGGTAATTGTGACCTCTCGGGAGAATCGATGACTGCATCAAAGATGCACTTGCTAGTACCCCGATTTTGTGTAACCTCAATTAGTAAATTCAATTACTAATTTTAATTTGAAACAATCTATCTCAGTCAAACTATCCATGTGGCTGAGAGCCCTCACAGCCCAGGCACAACGACGCAATTATCAGGGGCGCGCTCTACCACTGAGCTAATAGCCCGTCGTGCGGGCCTCCCGCTGGGGGCCCGCTATGCCAAAAGCGAGAGAAACCCCATCCTTCTGGTCGGAGGAGAAATTACCAAACGTCTAGCATTCCCTCACGTAGGTTCAGGGCCAGACCAACTACTCCAAGAGCACTCATTAAATGAATGGAATTGGGATATGGATGGAATATAATGAAATAGAGCCACTTTGAGGTTCTCTATGAAATGAGGCATGGAACGGAGCCACTACGAAGAAGTTCCGGGAGTAATTTTTCACATAGTGGATTTTCCTTCGTGGGCGCGCCATGGTTTTTCTGCGGTTTGGAGTTTTTCCACGTTAATTCTTGTGTTTTTCTTTAAATTTCTCAGTAATTTTCTGCTTATTCCGTATGAGATTTTTCCATTAAATCAAAGAAGCAAAGATAAGGAATTATAAATAATTAAATGATTTTTTTTATTGCACAAGGTGGAGGGACTTAATCCAACATTTAGGGCAGTTTAGCTATGTTGTAATTTAGTCCAATTTCCTATTTTAAAAACTTTATGCCAATTAAGTATTTCCACAAAAATAATCTTTAACAATTCTGTGGATTATGAATTTCTCTATATTTCCCTTTTAATTCACTCTTTTCCCACATTAATTGAGTTCTCTTTTTAGGTGATCATGGGTGTAATGATGACACCACACAAATTAAACGCACAATAATTGATTTAGCTTTGAAATTGGTATTGGCCATCCCTTATAGATATCTCCATCAAAGGGGGGCCCTGCATTTACACTTCTCTCTTAACCCTCAAAATCACCATTAATTGAGAGAAGACTTAAACGACGACCAAGGCTCTTATAAGAAGAAGAGCGTGCAAAAATTATGATCATACGATATGGACATGGAGCAAAAGAAGCATTTTGTACTGGTCCATGGGGCTTGCCATGGGGCGTGGTGCTGGTTCAAGATCAAGCCGCTGCTGGTGGCCGCAGGGCACCGCGTGACGGTGCTCGACATGGCGGCGTCGGGCATTGACATGAGGCCGATTCAGGAGGTGCAGTCGATTGTAGAGTATTCGGAGCCTTTGTTGAAGGCATTGGCCTGTGTAGCTCCTAATGAAAAGGTGATTCTTGTTGGTCACAGCCTTGGGGGCATCAACCTGGCCGTCGCCATGGAGCACTTCCCTCACAAGATTGCCGCTTCTGTTTTCTTGACTGCCTTTGTTCCTGATACCGATCACTCCCCTTCCTATGTCTTGGATCAGGTATCTATCGACTGGATAAAGACCTAAGTATTGTTCGAAAATAAATATAAATATATTTCTTTACTTTGTTTTGGTTATGCAAGTACAACAAGCAAAGTCCTGCGGAAGCTTGGCTAGACACTCAGTTTTGTCCTTACGGAAACGCAGCTGAGCCTTTAACTTCAATGTTCTTCGGCCCCAATTTCATGGCCAAGAAACTCTACCAACTCTCCCCTCCAGAGGTTATCTCAGCTGAATCTATCTCTATTATAATCATGGTTGAAAAATTGACATATCATTATTTGTTTTCTAAATCTATGTTTTTGCATATTTCTCTCGTGTTTGATTGTGACATTGCATTTATATTAATTATTATTGTTATGGGCGAAGGATTTGGAACTGGGGCTGAATCTGCTGAGGCCAAGCTCGCTGTTCATACAAGACCTGTCAAAGGCAAAGAACTTTTCAAAGGAAAAGTACGGATCGGTCCCTAAAGTGTACGTGGTTTGTACAGAAGACAAAGCCATCCCCAAAGACTTCCAGCAGTGGATGATTCTCAACGCTGGGATCCAAAATGTGATGGAAATCAACGGCGCAGATCACATGGCCATGTTTTCCAAGCCTCGCGAGCTTCTCCACTGCCTCCTTCAGATTGCTCTCAATTAAGCCAAATTAATTTCAACAGCGATATTTTATGTCGATTAGTTCTGGCTTTCGGATTGCTGAAGATATTATTAATTATTATGATATGGAGAAATTGTGTATGTGGTCGATGATGAAGATCTAATCATTGGTACAAAAATCTAGTAAGATATTTCCAAAAAGAATAATGGTTTCCAAATTGATATAATTAATTAATACAAATAAGACATATAAAGCTGAGTGGGAATTCAAATTCAACTTTATTATTCATAACACTTTCATTAGAGTTGTGAACTTGTTCTTGATCCTCTCTTTGGAGAGGGATTATTTCACCTATCCAAGCTTATTAAGCTTCTTCAATGTATTTGATACTTGGGGTTTTTGCTTCATGTGTCAGCTAAAATTGTATTAAAATAATAAAAAAAAAGTATACAATCTTAGAATATGTATTAATTTTCTCTAGATTTATCCGGAACATTGTAAATAATAGCTCAAAAAGATTTTAGAAATATGGTCCGAGCCTCACGTTTTATTTTTTGGTCATTTAAATATGGGTGGACCATTTCAATTTTTGTCGGGTAGCGCATGATGTGACTTGTGAGGGCCTCGCGTGCTACACCGTTGGAGCCAACCCACGGGTAGGACATTTCCGTCCCATTCCCGTCCCCCGTTAATTTTCCGTCTTTTCCAATTTCCCGCAAAATCTTGTAATGGATTGGGGCGGAAATTAATTTTCTTAGATTAAATATTTTTTTAGAGAACATTTTTAATTAATGGCTTAATTTATAAGGATAAAAGTTTATTTACACCGTTTGATCCTTCTCTATATATATTGGGGGTGAATAGATAACATATTTTATTGGTAGGTTAGGTAGGGGGAGAGTACGATCTTTTTAATATATAGAATAATAGGGTGAGGAGAGGAGAAATGCGGACAAAGAACACGTTCCTGTCCCATTTCCATTTATACAATGGGGGAAAAAATTGTCATATTCCCGTCCAGGAGTGAAAATAGATATCCCTACCTAGAGACCACAACTCACGCTAGCCTTCTTTTATGCTTATTTGTTTGTTATTATTATTTTCCTTTCTTTCTAGATGAGATGTACTTTTTCATTTGTGGCTCAATCGACAGTCCATGAAATTTGGATATGCATTGTTTTGAACATAAGCTTTCATGACTTTACTTTTTGTTTCATTCAAAATGTCTCATATTAATGGAGATTCACCTAGTCAATATGAGACATTTGATCGCATTTCTAACAATTCTTCTTCTCGAATAAAGTATCATAGAGCATTCCTCAAACTCTTATGCATGTCACCTCTTCTTCTCTGTGAAGCATAATGTCTATCACATCTATTATCAAGAGATAGATCTAGAAAAGTGTAGTTATTAGACAAATACCAATTGGGATCACTTTAAAAATGAAAGTAGGAACATAAATGCCAAAACATATACATTACAAAGGACGATTCTCTCGTTAGTCATTACAAATGATCATGAATTAACTTGTTGACAAATGGGTCATTTATGCATGTGATTATAAATAAAGATCTCTCCTCATTTATTATTGTTTTTAGTTATAGACCCCACATTTGAAAAGATTAATATTTTGACCTAACAAAGCAAAATGTAAACTCATCACTCATAAATGATTAAATGGCATCCTATCAAACCTTTTTCCCATTAACTATTCCAAAGTGAAACCGCAACCACTCGCTCAAAAAGTCCAACACAAACGGTACAACTCTGACACAAATTGATATCTAATTACAATTTTAGACAAAATAATAATAAGAGAAAAAAAAAACTACCAGGCCTGAAAAATTCTCTAAAATTATTTTTTAAAAAATCAGATAATTAGATTAATACCAACTTCAAAAGCATGTATATTGAAATTTCTAGCTTCAAAGAGTTTTTTAAAAAGTTATATGAGAGATTCCCATCATTATACTTTTTTCCCCTTTTTTGCTGCCTTAATTCTTCATAGAATAGGTTATTAGTTCGATGAAAGTATTTGAATAAAAAGTATTTTCAATTTTCTTTATTTTTTTCGTTCCTACATTATTTATTCTCTTTTATTTATGGAGTTTTTTCACACGCTTTCACCATTATTACTATATGCAGTGTAGGATAATTTTCTCCTCACACATGTTAGAACTAAAAAAATTATGGCGACAGAATTTTTGCTGTTGTCAATTCCACCACGTTATCCTCTTCACGTGTTCATATTTGGAATAAAGTGTAATTATAAATCTCATTTTGTCTGGTACTCTCTAAAGAAAAAATTTCTTTTTTCTCTTTTCTATTCATTTTTTTTAGTTTATAAAATTTTAAAATAGAAAAAATATCTGTTTTACCATTAAACTTGATAAGGTATATCAATTTTTATTTTAAACTTTCATTTCATCAAATTATACTTTGACTTGTCGAAGCGAACATAGATAATTGATATATATTCCAAACCACGAGGTTGTAATTTCGATTCTCCACCTCTACATGTTATACTAAAAAAAATTTTAAAAAAATTAGACTTGAACTTTGATAAATATTATAATTTTTACGTTAAACTTGAATAAATATTGCAATTTTAATCTTCTAATAGATTTCCATTAAAAGAATCATTATAAAAAAATCATATTTGGGTTTAATGAATTATGGTAGGTATCAATGTCTAGAATGAAATTAATGGAACTTTACATATGTGTAGAATTACCAACTAAATAGTTCTAATTCTGTCAAATAATTTATATATCGAGAAATGCGACAAAGAAACTTTGCTGATAGCAACTTGCGGCTGCACAATTCAAAACATTTTGTCAGTGTATCTCATCCTATAGAGTAATTCTTGTTCTCGCAGTAAAACTTAGGACAATAATGTAGAAAGTGAAAATTGACTGCCAACTAAGTTTTGTGGTTGATAATAAAATCCTCAACAACCATTCCCACGTCTCAAAAACTTCATTACTCAACAAGAATTTGGTGAAGGCAAAAGAAGGAGGTAGGCAAATTATCACAATATGGCAGAGATGGGGCTGAAGAAGCATTTTGTGCTGGTCCATGGAGTTTGCCATGGGGCTTGGTGCTGGTACAAGATCCAGCCGCTGCTGGAGGCGGCCGGCCACCGGGTAACGGTGCTCGACATGGCCTCGGCCGGGATCGACCAGAGGGAAATCCAGCAGGTTCCTCTCTTGTAGAGTATTCAGAACCTCTGCTGAAGACCATGGCTTGTCTTCCTCCAAATGAAAAGGTGATATTGGTTGGTCACAGCTTTGGAGGCATGAGTTTGGCAGTGGCCATGGAGAAGTATCCTCACAAGATTGCAGCTTCTGTTTTCTTGACTGCTTTTACTCCTGATACCAACCACGCCCCTCCCTATGTCTTGGATAAGGTATATTATCATTACCATCCCACCTACCAAAATTTTAACTTTTTTTCTTTTCACCTAAAACAGTGGTTAGATATCTAATATATGAATTAAATTTGCTCGATTCATCTGCTTAAATTTTTAGATTGAGGGGTGGTTTATTCCTCTTTAATACAAATTACTGACAAAAAAAGAAACATCTTATCTTCTAATTAAAAATGCGAACAATTTTTCACATAAGTGGAATGAAGAAGATTTATGGTAGAAATATGGAGACCAAATTTGTTGTACTCCTGACACTAATGTTGTGTTGTGTTGTTTATGCAAGCACATGGAGAACACTACCAAGGAATTTTGGCTGGACACCCAGTTTAGTTCCTATGAAAGCCCAGTTGGATGTTTAACTTCAGTTCTTTTTGGCCCCAAATTCATGGCCGTAAACGTCTATCAAATCTGTCCTCCTGAGGTTCATTCACTATATCTGTCTCTATGCATCTGTTTTCTTGTTTCATATTTTGTGAGATTGATTAGTTAATTAATTATAATTTCCGTTATGGGGATTAGAATCTAGCACTAGCAAAGAATCTGGTGAGAGCAGGGTCGGAATTCCAAGAAGAGCTGGCCAAAGCAGAGAAATTTTCAGAGGAAAATTACGGATCAGTGACCAAATTTTACATAATTTGCGGCCATGACAAAACGATCACAAAGCAGTTCCAGAAGTGGATGATTCAGAATTGTGGGATTGAAAGAGTGATGGAGATTGATGGGGCTGATCACATGGCAATGTTCTCAAAACCTCTCCAAGTTTTCCACCTCCTTCTTCGGATAGCTCACACTTGCTCTACTTAATGAGCTGCCTTGCCATATTAATATAATAATGTAATAAAAACCATGTGGTAGCTTTTGAATCTATCTTTTGCCAAGGATATATATTGAACTTAATTAATAATTATGTTTCAGCTAATAGATGTGATTTAAATTGAAAAATAGTTTGTGGGTCTGTTTTGTAATTGGTTGGTGATCTCAATTGCTAAAAGGATTTGAAAATAAGAGATTTGATATGACATAGATGTGGAATGTTTTTGTCATTTTCAAAAGTGTGTTTGATGGAAGATTGATGATTTGAGTAAAATTTACCTCTTTCTGTGTGGAGGTTTTTGATGTGAGGTAGTGATGGTTGAGGTTTCATGCTAGCAGGTGATCAACGTGACCTGGATCACTTTTTAATGGTAGCTCTGGGGAGAAATAAGAGTAGATTTTGATATGATATGAATTTCATAAATGTCAAAATTTTATTGTCCATTGCTCACTAGTAAATGTACGAGTTCAAGCTCATGTCAGATATTGATTAAACAAATGTAGAGAAATATATAGAGACAGTGAGACCATAAAACTTTTTTATTTATTAGAGTTGTGTCTGAGAATCTGAGTGCTTGCTGAATTAGTATATGAATAAGATTGCAAATTAAAGGAATTATCTGGTTAAGAAATCGTGATAGAGATGCTATCAAAGTAATTTGAGATAAGAAAAGACAAGAAAAATGCCTATCATCTTCATGGGGAGCCGCAATGTCGATGGACAAGATTTGCCCATATCGAGATCAAATCAAATGAAATGATTGGAGATCTAGCATTCTCATAAATGGACATCAATTAAACAAGGGTCACAACAAGAGGATGAAAGATCAACAAATATACTAAAATTACAAAAATACTATTTCAGTGCAGAATTGACATTTCAATGAATGAGAATCTGAGACATCAACTTAAAGAAAAAAAAAGGTGAGAAGGGATGAAAAATCACCGAAGAATCAGTACACAGATTACAGAATACAATTTCAGTCATAATCCTTCAGACAGTGCATGCAGATGTGAATATCCCTTTCAATTATACTGTAGAGACATTGAAATATATGCCCATCATAAAATGTTTCAAGTTCAACACTTGCCCGTTCCTGATGAGCGGCTGTGAGGCAACCACTAGTTCAAGAAGAACATCCAACTCTCGAGCTTTTGTGAATTATAACGGCTCCCTCCCACTTGGGCATATTCTTGTTTCCTGAAACTGCAAGTCAAATTTTTTGTACAGCAGGCCACTAAAGATGACAACATTAGGGTGATTGGGAATATAAATCAAGAAGCCGAAATCAAGGCAAAAGGGAGGATAGATCGATTGCATCACGAGAAAAAACAAGTTTTCTTCTTTGAGTTTTCATAAAAAGACATCCTACCCTAACTATGTTGTATTCTACAGAGTTACAGAATTCTCATGTGATCTCAGCCCTCTTTCAGAAAACAGTGAGCTGAAGCCGAATGTTCTCTTTTTCAGAAAACAATGTGACAGAGCAGTATTTGAGAAGACAAGCCAATTTCCTTCAACTTTGCAAGAAAGGTTCGCAGATACCTTTAGGCTTTGCTGCCTGTAGAATAATCTGATCTAGACTGTCGATGGCTGAGAAACTTGGCCCTTCCATGGAGATATGCCGATGCTTCTTGTAATCCTTTGCTATTTTCTTCATCAGTTGTAATAGTCTTACATGGTCATTCAGTAGCGTCGTGCAGTTCGGGATTTTGGCTTTGACGATTTCTGCAATAAATAAAATGGGTTACATTGTTTTCATGTGCCAAGCTTACCCTATAAATCCCCCATTAGATCGTCGATCCATAAGCGGGAGAGCCAAATAGCCACCATTTGTATGTTACCAAGTTAAAAGTTGTAATGCTCCAATCTTCCAAAGAAAAGAATAAACCAGAAAAACAGAAACCTGATATGCTAAAATTTTAACTCACCGAAGTTGCCCCAAAGCTAGCCCCAGATCCTGTCGCAGCACCTATGAAGACAGCACAAGTCATCATTACAAATAGATCCAAAACAGAAATGCGAGCTGGGGAACGTAGTAATTAACATTAAATAATAAATGGTCCTACCTCTCAGAGATGTTCTTGGTAGTAATAATTTCTTCTCTTCAAATGGGGAAACCATCTCAAATCATTTATTCTTTTCCCCAACAATATTTTAAGAATTAAAAGCTACTATCTATTTTTAAATAAAAAAAAAACAAAAAACAAAAAAAAAAAGACAAAAAGCTATCATATTATGTTGAATTAGTCGTTCACTAGCAAAAGGAAGACATTGCAGAGTTAATGCTAATAGCATCACATCGGGATAAGATAGGAGTTAAAAAAAAAATTAATAATACATGAACCATCATTTCCTTTACAATAATTTATGCAAATATTGTGGTATTCGATAATTTTTTAGCAAGTTTTCGATAACATCCCTAATACATAAATATTGGGATATCGAGAGATTACAATTGATTAACTATTACTAATAAGCAATAAGTTGAGTACTATCCATAAAGAATATATTGTTAACAAAAAAATGTCAAGAAATTACCTGAGGCAAAGGGTGTTGAGAATAAGGAACTTCCTGCAGAAGCAGATTGACCAAAAGATGGTGCAGTACTACCAAAGGGAGTAGTAGTAGAAGCACTAAATAATGGTGCTGATGACGAGCCAAAAAGTGTTGTGGGAGCTGTTGCACCAGACGAACTAAATAGAGAGGATGTTTGAACAGATGCGGTTGGTGTCATGAACAGAGAAGATGATGCAGTAGATGGAGCAGAGGGTGTACTAAAAAGTGACAATCCACCCCCAGAAGAAGCTGGTGTAGCTACTGTAAACGATTGTGGTACTGTTGATGCACCTTGATTACCTGAGCTTGCAAGCAATCCAGCAGCTTGAGTAGATGGTTGTAAATTTGCAGGCAGATGTAAAGTTGGATGTACCCTCTTAGCTGCTGCTTCTTGGCGTGCAGTTTCCCTTCGATCAGCCTCAAGAAATGGATCATTTCCATCCCCTCTGCGACGCTGATCAGCAAGATAAGCTGCTTTCATTGATTCGATGTACTGGTGAATATTCTCAACCTGAGGAATCATTTTTAACGTGCCATTAGTTATAAAAATTTGCATAAGTGGCATCCAACGGTCTCTCCTCTGTGATCATGCACATGTAGATATGTTGAAGGATTTTCTTGCTCTCTGAAAGAATAGGAGGGAGAAATTGCCCAAACTTAAAGACCAGTACTTTAAACAATTCTAGACTTTGTTTCCCAGCATGCTATAATCATTTAAGTCAAACTCGATGCCAACAAGCAACCTCAAATTTTTGTTTCTACAAATGGGGGAAAGGGGAGGAAAATGATAGGAATGTAATATATTTGGAATAAGCACTCAATATTCCCCTAACCCCAACACTCTTAACCAACATTGCAATCACTCTCCTCTAACCAACTTACTAAGCAGTGACTATACCCTCAAAGACGAACCTATTAAAATCCTATCAGAAATCAAGATTCCTTCAATAATAAGAACCGGGTATTTCGGCATCAGTGACATATCAGACAACCTAAGAGGAAAATATATGAATTAATAGACAAACATTATGAAATAGCCCGCTAATGATTATAAATAAATGCTCATTAAGGACAATATTTCTCCTACCTTAGCAGCCACATGAACAAAGAATTCATGCACATTTGACATGATTTTAGGAAGCGAATGAAACAATGAGCTAGAATTGGAAGCACTTCGATTAGAATCTAGGACAAGGAGTTGCTCTATCTCTTCGATCCACTGTCGGCATTCACCAAGATACTTCTCAAATCTCGAAACTGTTTGCTCCAAAAATGGAGATGGTTTTCTTGGGAGGCCACTGTAAAAGTCAAAAACTGGAACAATTGATGTAGATGTTGGTTGACCACTAGATCCTAATGGTGATGGTGCTCCAGGAACCTGTGATGGTGCAGTGGGATTTGAAGCACCTCCTGCACTCTGATGAAGGAACCTTGGGCGTATCATCATGAAAGAGCGAATAGCAACTTCTGTATTACAAAGCATCCCTTTTGCAGCAGTCATTAGCTCTTGAAGCAAAACTTTTTGATGTTCTGTAGAGGTACTAATTCCCCCAAGTTCCTGCAAAAGGCACACTTAATATTTCAAATAATTTTAGAGTATAAGAAATCAAAAAGGAGGTATCAAACTTTGGACAATGCAAATAGCATCCTTGTGGTTTGGTGAATGTGAAATTTGATGCTATAGTAATCTAAAATAGATAATTATTCTGAGATGCTGAGATTGTACATTAAGATACATGTAGTAAACAGGTGTCATGTAAGCCCTTCCCCCTCTAGCTACAAAAGTGCCTTCACCTCTTCCAACAGAAAATTAAAGGATAGACGGATCTCCCCATCCATAGTTTTTTTTTCTTTGGAGTACGAGTCCTTCCAAATCCATACAAAAGAAGTGAGGAAGATTGTTAGGGTTCATCCATATGTGTATAACCATCTTCCTTCCAAGTAACAACTCACATATCGCTTATTAATGTCAAAACTTGTTGAGGCTAAATCAGTTTAAAACAATTTTTGAGAAATTCAACTTCCAATCTATTTGCTAGTCGGGAAAAGTTTCACTTCCTATTCAGGCAAGTATTGTATATTTAGTTCTGAGATAAAATGGATAACTAAAATAGAGATCAACCATATGAACCCAAAGGTTAAGAAAATAAATAAGAAGCAAGCTTTAGTATCACTGTGAATATCATATCCGAACCTAATACACCAAACAGCCATACCAACTGTCAATTACTCATAAGGCGTTCTAGTTGTCATAAATGAGCAAAATAGACCGATGCTGCATGCATTTTCACATGCATATCAGTACCCACATATACATTTTCAGTGTGCTCAACTTTCCTATAATTATTCAATGTGAAGTCGAAAGGAAATGAAAAGCAAGCTGATCAATGTCAAAAGTAACCTGAACAATTCGACTGGCATCATGCTCAAATCCATCGCTAGAAACTGAAGAATCATAGAGGCGACTACACTGATCCAGCCTCTGACTTTCATCCCGATACTCCAAGATTCGTTCCCTGTAGCGACACAGTATCTAAATAGCCATATAATATGGAAAATTACAAAGCGTTCAAATCCTAGATGTAAACAAGAAGATGCCGATACATAAAAGAGAAAGGTTAATAATAAATAAAACGTCCAAGAATATTACACACAGAATTTTTTTAAACTTCGACAAAACAGACTTATTTGAGCATACCATTATTTCTCCCTCCCCCCCAAACATCTTTTGAACTTCTACCTGTACAATTAAGCTAAAAACAATACAACGTAACAAGTTTTCAAGGGAGTACAAAACCACATACTCGATCTGAAGGAGAATTTTCTGCGAATCGGGATGGAGATCCGCCCACTTGGTACCATAACTTGCAGGAGCGTTATCGTTGGTAAAGATGAACAACTGCTGCTGCTTTTGCTGCTGCTGCATTAACTGCAGCTGTTGTTGTTGTTGCTGCTGCTGCTGCTGTTGCAGTTGAAATTGTTGAGGCTGCTGCTGGGAGAATAATGGGCTGCTCTGCTGAAAAAGTTGCGGTTGTGATTGAGGCTGCGGTTGAAATGACTGCTGTGGTTGCGGAGTTGAGAACAGCGAAAACGCCATTGTGATTCTGCAATTGCTTCGTGATAGTGGTAAACCACTTGAGGTACTGGTTCAGATACTTGATTTTGGGGGTGGAAAACGGTGAACCCTCTTCCAAAACCCTAGAGAGGGAGCTCACTGCTCACCCTCGTTTCAAATTTTCTGACGGATTTTCGCCCCCAAAAATTTTCAGCAAGCACCATGCTTCTCTCTTAATTGGATCTGGACCAAACTTTCACTGTTAAAAGCTCAGCCCGGCTGGTTTGGCCCAGTACCTTAGACAAAACTTGAACTTTTTTTTTTTTAAGGAAGATTTTTTACTTTTACAATTTTGACCGTGAACTATTTTTTTATGTTTTTCGTTTAACTGAATTGGAATTATGAGCTCAAGTAAATGGTAAAATTAATTCCATCACATTAATGAACATCTCATGTCGTCATTATTCTGTTCATAGTATAAGATTTTTAGTTTAAGTTCATCAACAATAACTGAGGTGAACATCAACATAGTTCACCGACAATAGTATCTACTATTACCTTTGACGTCTAAAATTTAAATGTTCATATCCATATTTGTCGTACTAAAAATATAAAAAAAAAAAACAAACAAACAAACAGTGGGCTTGCTATAGTACAAGAATAATGAAAAAATTTAAGAAATATTAAAGCAAAGCTTGAGAATAGCTTAACTTAAAATTTCTACCTCAGGTACGTTGAGCTCAAAGAAAATTGAAAAATATTTTCATAAAAAAAAAATAAAATTGTGAATTAAATAGACATGGGTTCAAAAGTAATAGAGTAATGTATTTCTAAATTGACTTTTAAGTTGAACGTTCGTTGGCATAATGTATTGTTGAGTCATAATATCTTCCGATTTTCAAAAAGTATTTTAAAATAAATCTAATATGTAGAATAATTTGGTATGGAATAAGTTTAACGTTAAAAAGGAGCATATGGGTGTGTGTGTGACGACGGTTGAAATAATTTCAACACTGTCAAGATCGTAATCATCTGATTCCCTACTCAACTAAATGGGGGAATTTCAAAGTCGAATCCAATTATGGTGACTCAAAGTATGAGGGTTGCCAAACTCGTTTTTTATTCTTCAACTGATCCAATGTAGCGTTCCTAAAGTTAAAGTCAACCTAACCGATTACCGACCTATCATATCTTAAGAAATGATATCATTAAGATAAGAATTTCAATTTTTTGTTATTTCAATTTTACCGTTGTGATTGATATATTTTATAATCAATTTTTTTTATTAGACCCCTTCCTTTTTAGCTCATCTACAAATAAATAAGTAATTGTTATATCTACAATTAACCATTTTTTATTTTTAACTATATTTGCACGTAACCATAATTTTAAATATACAAGACAAAAGAATTGACGGTAAATGTTTATTAAAAACAAATAACCAAAAATAAAATGGTCTAAAATGACCCCTTAGCTTTAAGTGTTTCAGAAACAATATTTTATTTTTCTTTTAAATTTTTTAAAATGTTATTGGAACAATAAAACAATTATAGAAACATAACTAGGTCTTTTAAAACTATGTTCAAGTTATATATTTCTTTAAGCCAACAAAAATATTAAATTAGCTTATTTTTCAAAGGTAATATGAATGAAGCTATTGTCTAATGAACATTTATTAATTTACATTAACCGTCAACTGTGCACCATTAAAAATGGTCAATATATTAGTAACTTAAGGGAAAAAAAAAGGGTTTTAACTCCCTACCCATTATTTGAACTAAATAATAATAGTAATTCACATATTAAAAAAACCAATGAATAGTTCACATTATTAAAAGCAGGTCAAATAGAGGAATTGTTAAACATTACACGTACTACTGGAAATAAAGAATACAAATTGATGAATAAATTGAAATTTTATATAGGAAATAAAATATAATAAATTTAAATTATCTTAGAAATAATAATGAAGAATAATAAACGTTCTGCAATTAAAAAGGGTATTTAAATATTTGGTCTATAAAGTTCAATACAGTATCATTGAACTGGCGGTCGACTAGTCGATCATTCTGTGTCGATTAGTTGTCAACTGTCGTAAGGAATTTTTCGAAAAACAATTTAATATTAAAATTATGTGCCCCCATTATGGAATCATCAATTGAATATACTATTTTTTAACTTTTTTCTGTCTAGTTCTAATAATTCACCTCCATTAATCCCACAATAAATCTGTTAACATTGGCTTCATTTATTTCGTAGCTCATCGTACTTAACATGCAGCAAAAAAGTGTATTATTATTACTTAATAATCGTAAACTTTATTCTGGTTTGCAAAATAATTTCATTTGGTTTAATTTAGTTTGGGTTGATCCTAAAGTTGGAACCTCACGTTTATAATGTTATATTTTTAAAGGGAAACGAAAAGGCTAATCTATTGTACCAATTTGATTTCAAATTATTAGTGTCTAGTTATATATTATTTTCTTATTGTTTTAGTACCTTCAATACGACACTCGGACCTCTTTAATATAAGGGGGTATTTGGAGGCACGGGTTCGATATCTATATTAATGAGAATGTTATGCTTTATCGGAGATATATTTAAAGGCGTTTTGATACATGAGATAGAAAAGCATGTGGTTGATCGGGTGTTGTAAGCTTGGGATTGGATAACTTGTGTTTATGACACATTAATATGTAGCGGCTTGGGTTGTCTGATTTTTTTTTCTTTCCTAAATTTGTTTCCTTTCATTTTTTTTAACTATTCAACCATCTTATAATATTGGTATTTTATTTTTAATTTGCTATTTCCTAATTTATGTATTTCATAGCCCCAATTTATTTGTTTTTTTCTAATTCATCGACCACCACGCAATTCTAGAATTGAAATTCAATCCAACAATTCACAATAAATTGCAACGAAGTTTCACATTGTATATAACAAAATATTTAGATTCGATTAATTTAAAATAAAATATATCCTCTCTAGATTATTCTAAAATGATTAAATTAGAAATACAATGTCATATAATATGACTATGTTCAAAATAAATACTATACACATACTTTCTGTTACTTTGTATTGGGTTAATTTGGATATAAAATAATTTGTTTAATATAGATAATTTTAAATTAAATATTATTTAAATTCATAAGTTCAAAATAAAATACAATTTACCGAAACATAGCTAATTTGAAAATTGGTTTTTTTATATTAATTTTAATACATGACAGCTGCAAATTAAATATATATTTTAAGTTTTAGTACGAATAAGTTCAAGAACTAATTTTATTATTTTAAAATAACTTATTAAAAACTAAATATATATTTCTAAGATAATATTATTATTTGTAAACAAAATTAGTTTACATAAAATATTGTAACTGCATGTAGGGAAGTAGAATGGGAAAACATTTTTTTTTTCTTAAAAAAAAATGTATAATGTCTCTTTTCACATGCATTCAAAATATAATGATGCTACGTAAGATCATATAAATGTGATAAAATACTAAACAATAATAAGTAAGAAGAGCTAGTGTGTGAGAACTTGAAACTAATCTCCCTGGCATACAAGACTTGTGTTTAAATGGATAAAGTATTTGAGAATGGTGAAATAATACGGCATCTTTTAGATCATTGGGGTATATATAGGTATATAAAGAAAAATAAGTTAAAAACAAACTCTGCATTAGATATTTAATTCCATGATACTTACCTGTCTTAGGAATTCGAGGTGCGCATAAACTAATCCAAACATGCTTAAAAAAAAAAAAAAAAAGGTATTTAATGTTTAAAAAGAAAACTAATTTAGATTTAAATTCGGTAACCAAGGGGATTGTGAGGGATATGGGGAATCTCCAAACAAAAAGGGAATAGACAAAAAATTATAATAATAATTTATGCACATTAAGCGAGGAAATAAAATGGAGAGACCATCATAATTACTTCCTTTGGACTATCTTGAAGAATGTGATGGATATTGCATAAGAAAAAAAAAAGATTATTAATCTCTTAAAGTAGTTCAACTATATTTTTGGCAACAACGTTTAGAAAGTAGAGTGGATATTGGTAAATTCAGTATAACTTCTTATATAAGAGCTATTAATTTATTTCCCCCCAAAAATGGAAAACCCACTAAAATTTGAAAGTAATAATGGGAAAAAAACATTTTAAAACTAAAATTAAATAAACCATTCTTATATGGATGGATCTGACAGTTTGTACTTTGAAGGATAAAACAACACAAAAGATTAAAAAGAGAGAGAGACATTACATTTCTTATGTTTTATGTATCTCTTTTTTATTAGGACTTTGAAAATTTAAAGTCTCAACTTTCAATACAAATCAAGGGAGAAATGGTGCATATTTTTCTTTTTGTTTTTTTGCTTCTTTTAGCTTTTAGATGCTCATATTTGAGCAAGAATTGTAAAAAAATAAAAATAAAAATAAAAAAAAGGGAGGGGAAGGTTAGCCACTAACAAAATTACAGAACATGTCTATAACAAA
>NW_019104492.1:3673564-3727612 GCF_001995035.1 Momordica charantia
TTTTTTTTTTTTTTTAAATTACTCTCACTTGCTGCAGTCTTAGGCTCGACTCCTAGCTGCCCCTAATTTTCTTCGTCTGATCAATACATTTATTTCTTATCAACATATGCAAATATTTCTTTGGTCACACTGAAATAACATTTAAAGAAAAAACACTATATAATTCTGACTAGAATTGAAATTAATTTCACATAGACAAGTGATATCTGTGTCTCCATGGGAACAATTTTAACGAATTTATAAATGGTAAATTGATGAACAGGTTGACTATAAAACTAGAAGACAGGACATACTCATACTGCACTATATCAATTACATTGAATAATGAGAGCAATTACCTTTAGCACTTGAAGCATTTCAGCATTCTCATGGAAGAGATCCTGAAAATATGCACCATTTAACACCAAGTCCAGATCGATGAAAGAGAGGGAAAAACTTCAACCAACCTTTAGAAACGAAGAATGCCAAAGAAAAAAATATATGTATCGTGTTTAACCATTGCCTAGAGAATCCACATAAAACTGACTATATTTACCTCCATATCGTTTATATAGCCTTCAACTGATCGGTAGGGTGCATAAACAATAAGATCAAATTCCAGACTCTAGAAAAGCAGAAAAAAGAAACAAGAGAAGAAAAATTATATTAATGATGGAAAATAAATAAATAAAGCAATAATATACGAAGTGAGAAAAGTGAGAATGAGTTGTATGGCACATTCATGCCTGATAGACTATCATCTCATAATTGAGAATAATTTGATGATCCTGCGAAATCCCCTTACCAAGCTCCTCGGCTGAGACGTGATTTTCTTCTATCTTACAAGCTGCATATATGCAGGTCAACCTGCGCATGAGATGATTAGCTATATTATCCAGAAACTACTCTATGGCTTATATGATAATAATAAGTGACAGAGAGAAAAACAAATTACAGGGAGCAGCACTTTCCAAGAGGAAATAAAATATCAGATATACATCCTACGTCTAACAAATTGCTCTACTAAGTATTTGAATAAAGTTCTTAGCCTCCAGATGATTTTTTTACTCGTTAAATTATTGTTACACAATTAATAAAGGGAAACTTCAGGATATAGAGCAGATGTAGATCTAGATTCTTACATTACATTTTTTGGATTATGTTGCATCACGGACCATTGTAGGTAGAATCTTTTAAAGTATATAAGAGCCGTTGCCTGCAAAGAGTCAACAATTCTAAGGCAAACCATAAAAGAATGATTCATATCAGTAACTTTTTCAATATTTGAAATACATAAAATTCTTCATGGGAAAGAAAGATAGGATGTTCAATCATCTCATCTTATCTGAATACCTGGATTTTATGAGGAAAATGAAAATTGTTGCATACTTCTTGAAGTTTATTTTCATAAAATACTCGCATAAATTGCTCTTCTTCAATACTCAAAGCTTTGGGGCGGGAATGCTTGTCAGCTGACATTAAAAGAAACTATCATACCAAGAGTTGGTATTTAGACATTAAGATTAAAGCCAAAGTTAAGTTCGTCATAAAGGGAGGAGAAAAAGGAACAAAATATAACTTAAAAAAGAGCAACAGAAAAGCATCTACCATGATCTTTTGAGTTTATCTGAGGGTCTGGATACGACAACGACCCATCAGCATCTACTTCCATTAGTGTCGCTCCAAACTAAACCAGGAGGAGAGTTAGTTGGCAGAGATAGTAATATTAAGACTCATAAAACCAGACGCCAAATGCTTTTTCTGGGAGCAAACACATAACATAAATAAGGGGAACTGCTATCAGCTATTCGGAGTTTTGGGAATAAATGAAGCATGAAATAGTAGACGAAACTAATTGGAGTCTTATCTCATTCTATCAGTACCTTCTCCAGAGCTCCRATTGCTCCCTGGTTAGCAGCTCTGTACCTGCCGACCTGTACAACATAGGAACTGAAATGTTTGTACTTCCCATCATACCAGTAAGTTGACAGTTAAGATACACCATTGACTCTTAATCGAATAGTAAACACCAGTAAAGCTCCTCAACGGCAAATAATCCAGCTAATTTATTAAATAAATTTTGCTTAATAGTTGCCATCTGGAAAATCACATGCTCCACCAATTTTAAAAATTAATTATCTATTCCACAGTTCCAATTTGTCACTTCCTCCTTGTAAGTAACAGAATAGATAATAGTAAAACTAATACGTCCGACTGAAGCGATTGAAATAAAGACTACCACTTCGCACAACTCACAAGTACCGTAGAAGTAAGAAACTCCAGATGCTTTACGAAGCAGTCTATAATGAACGGAATATCTTCAAACGAGACTGTATATCGTGGAAATTAAAAGGGCGCGAGAACAACCAGCCTAATTGGAAAGATATGTCTTAAACAGTCAATTCTAAAGATTACTCGAACTTCTTTTGATCAGAAGCCAACAAGAATACAGTATCAGCAGTACTAGCAAATACCTCTTCTCAACCGCCACGGGAAAAAAAAAAGAAAAAAAAAAAGTACCAGCTCCTGAGGAGTCAAGATCCATTTGGCTCGTTGAGTGGAGGTCTGGAAATCGGCCATGGCAACTCAGAAAACCTCGGTGCCGCCGCCAGTCAGGTATGCTGTCAAAGCACAGCAGCCTCTTTACAGATTCAATTTTATCCATGAAATGGAAAAGAGAGCTGGAATCTGATAATTCAAGTAACTTCGAAAGAAAGTAGAGAAAGATGAGCAGTATGAACACCTGTGATGAGCGAGCGGCTTGAGAGAAACGAGAGATGCGACTGCGAGCTTGTGTTCTGCGAACAATGTGCGCGCGTTGGGCCGGAGGATGTCCACCAATTGTTTTCGTGGAAGTATAGGTTAAATTTGCCTATAGGTCCTTTTTCAAAAACAATATTATTTAAATTTGCCAGTAAACCTTTTCTAAAAACTATATTATTTAACCAATTCGAATATCACTAAAATATGAGTATGGTTTGAGATATATAACAATTAATTGTGCTACGTTCGCTTTAACGATTAAAAGTTTATCTTTGTAATTATTTAACTAAAAAAATATAGATAATCTTTATAATTATTTAACTAAAAAAATATAGATATTGAAATATTATTATCTCTTCTAAAATATAGTTTAAATCTTCACCCTCATATTTGTATATAATATTTTATACTAAAAATTTTTTACACATTGATGTAATTAATAATTTTTTATCTTTAAAAGTAAATTTAAGAATTACAATAATATTATAGATCATTTTGTATATTTAACTGAAAAAAAGTATTACATTATTATACTTATTATGTGGAGTTTATGTAATTAAATTATTGGTATTTAAGTATTGTTCCAATTGTCAAAATGTTGTTAAATACTTTAGAGATGATCAATTAATTTGATGTTTCATCTGTGTACAACTTTGTGGGTACAACATTTGAGAGTGGGAATTTGAACCTACAGACCTTGGTCGAAAATAAATGTTTTAACCTATTAAATTAAGCTCAAATTAACATATATGTACAACTTTATGTATATATTTTTTCTTGTATGTTTTATGTTAATTAGTTTTATTAAAAAAATAATTATCAAACGTAATTTATTTTTCTTTGTTGAAAAAGAAGGAACAAGAAATAAAGAACAGGAATGAACTTCACGCAGTAATTGCAAATAAAGCTGGTCTCATCCTCATCCCCTCCCAAGGTTTCACATTTATCACTCAAAAGCCAAAACATGACCCTATGATCTTTGTTCCATATTTATTTATCCCCTTTCATTAGAATTCATATAAGGAAGGATTCCTTTTGAGGGCATTTTCAAAGGTAACAAAGACTTGGCTTGGCCTTCCTCTAGAAACTTTAGGGAAGGAAGAGATATTTTTCTCAAATTGGGAAAAATTACCTTCTCAATAGAAGCTAACAAGAAAATATATATGTTGACATAAGATCAAAGTTACATGTTAAAATTTGAAGAATTCCAACTCCAAAAAGCTCCTCAAATGAGTCAAACCTTAATGGTTTGAAAATAAAGAGCCTGAAAAAGGTGTCAGCTTTGGAAACCTTCTTTGGGTGCCTTGCTTTGACCATAAAATGGGTCCTGTGACCCGCCACACAAATTTAAACCTGAAAAGAAATGACCCTCTCATCACTTTAAACAGTATAAAAATAAACAAAAAGGCCAGAATTAGATTTTTATTAATATTATCATTAAATAAAATAATAAAATTTTAATAGAAAGCTGAGCAATGTAGACCTCTTTTTAGCTACATTTACATTTATGTCAAGGATGACAAAAATGTCCTTGTAGTAATAGGAGCCGAATCAATCAGAAAAATGGGAGCTAATTGTCTGTCTTAATTTGTCTTAAATTCGAAAAATTATATAAAAGGGGTTGACTTGTAAGGTGTTTAATTTGTCCCTTTAACTTATAGAATTAAAAACAACTACATATGTACAAAACTAATTTATTGTTTTTTTTATTGTTTTTGTATATTCAATTAATATTTTAAATTATGTACTAACAATTTGATATAATATTATACAAAAAATATAAATTATAGACGTTGGGACATTTGCACAATTCATGTGAGGTAGGCAACAAAAATATTTTGTAAGAAATTTATTTATTTAATTTATCGACCGTTTTAAAAGAAGCTCAGGTATATAATGAATTAAATACTTACTATTACTATTTTATTTTTCAAAATTTTTTTGTGTAATAATGTCTCAGATTTAATTAAACTCACTAATTACACACTGACCACTAACACACTTGATATGAAGTATAAATAATACAATTTACCATAAAAATTTTGATGCCTCTATCTTTTTATCAATTTTGTTTTTAAGTTGTTTGTCTTAATGTAACACTTAATGCACGTTCTCTCACATTTAAGTTCATAGTGATTTAACATAAGTTTTTTTTTTCTTTTTTTGAATCCTTGATTAATAATTCTCTACAAGATATACTAATAATTCTTATATTTTCATGTTGTGTTTTATTTTTTTACAATTTTGAAATTATTTCTTCATATATGATATTTAAATATATTACAAGCATGATATGATTTACCTGTTTTGCATTTCAAGGTTAATCTACAGAACAAGTAAATGAAAACAAAAATAAAAATAAAAATAAAAAGGTGAATCAAAACAGTTATAAAAACTAGGCGTAAAATAATTTAAAAAATAATTTTAGAAACCACACCCAAATGGCCATCTCAATATTATTACTTCAATTATAATCATAACCATGTATTTTTCATTTTGGCCAATACTCTGGTACAGGTGTATGAAATTAGGCTATAATATATATATATATATATATTTTTTTTTTAATTAGTTTTGATCCAATTAAACCAACCTATATTTATTAATTGAAAAGTGATAGTTTGTTTACAATTAAAGTAGACTTTAATTTATTAAGTTTGATGATCGTATCTAACAGATTTCAGAACTTTTCTTAAGAATGAACGAATCACCACTTATACATTGGTATAATGTTAGACACACTTTGATTTTTAAGTTACAATCAAAATTTTATGTAAAATATAGCAAAAAGTAAGATGCATAACAAAAAGTATAATTTTGTAGCGAAGCCAAAAGTTGAATTTTACAGTGTACCTTGTGGTAGAAAACATAGGGTCAATAATATATATTTCATTTTAAATTTTTAATAGAATTAAAATTTGACCGTGAAATCTCCTAATTCAAAGGCATCTTTGAGCCCACTTTTATTCCAACGACCCTAGGTTGATTAGATTAGCCCGAGGACTAGTCGGTATTATTGATATTGATTCATATGGCCTGGTTTTGTTTTACCCATAGAACATCGTACAATCCATAATTAGCATCTATTTTGAACTAATAGTTCATGATTTCAAATTCCTCCTCACCATAATCCACGTGGCAATAAAATGATTAAAATTTTGAAATCAGAATCATTGATTTGAATCATAACTATGCAATTTATCGAGATGGAATCTTCTTCCCACTAAAGAGAGAAAATAAAAAGCAAGATCATAACCTATTTAAAAGATCCAACCAGAGAGAAAAAAATTGGGAATTATTTAAAGAGAGAGTGAGAAGATCTGATGCAAGAAGTTAAAATTGAGATATCTAATCAAGAAGTTAGTGGCTGCCTGGTTGGACTGGGAAACCAGCTTATTTATTTTGACTTTTTTCTTTTTTCGCTGCTCAAAGCCACAGCTCTGTATTCTATTGAGAATAGTTGTAAGGTGTGGGTCTCTACCACACCAACACAGCCAAAAGAATAATTGTATAAAATAACAAAGGTCCTAATAAAAACGAAGATAAAACCAAGCAATTATCTCTGTCACTGCATAAAGTATTATAAAATTGCATGAAAAAAATAATATCATGTATGCATTTGGTTTATTAAAGTCAATTTGTCCTTTCTTACTGTGCCAATGGAGGGGTAGCGTAGAAGATTTAAGAGTAAGGTCAGAGAGAGAGAGAGAGAGAGAGCAGCGGATTATAAAGATTGGTATTATTTGGCTTCACTGCTTCTTCTCTGAAGGGGAAGGCTATTTTCTTGGTGAAGAATTGCTCGTCTTCTTCTGTTTCAATCTGCAACAGAAATCGAAGATTGGCCCAAGAACCTGCTGAGCTCTTTGAAATTATTGCTGGTTCATTGGTGGTTGTTTTGTGAATTTCAGTTCCGATATCTGTTGGAGTTTCGTCTATTGAATGCTTTTCGTGTGTAAATTCAAGGATCTGGGTTCTGGGTTTTTAGGTTTTGACCCTATGATTTTTTTCTTTGTGGGACTCGGCTCGGTATTCCGGTCTTTGTCTTGACTTTTCCGTAGAGAATGTCAAATTTGAGTTCATTTTCTAATATTCGATGGGAACTATTTGTGTTCGATCGTTTTAGTTGAATTTGTCTGAGTTGGGGTTTTGCATTTGAAGTTGAATTGGTCTGAAATCTCCTTCCATTTCTGGTATTTCTGAAGTGGGGTTTTCTCTGATCTGTATTGAGATCCTTTCCGATTGTCTTCTGGGGGTCTAGGGTTCGGACCTGTATAAATCTTTTTCCAATTCCTTTTCAAATTTGATGGGCTAGAAATCCCCCCTTTTTTGTTATTCTTGTTCCAAACTTTTGCTTCCTAATTTCTCTGGGTTCCATTTTGAGAACGAGCTTAAATGCATCTTTCACTATGGAAAAATCTGTCTCAATGCGCCGCTGCTCTATTAATGGACAAGAAGAGCCGAAGAAGAGACGGGTCTATCTCCGGACACGACGCCAAGAAAAACTCGTCAATTCTCCGAAAACTGCAAGAAAACAAGCTCAGAGAAGCTCTCGAAGAAGCATCTGAAAATGGGTCTCTCTTCAAATCGCAAGATATTGATGAATCCGACGGAAACCAAGACGACGGCGGCAGCGGCCTGGGCCGGTCGCGTTCGCTCGCCAGACTCCATGCGCAGCGGGAATTCCTACGCGCCACCGCGCTCGCCGCTGAGCGCACTTTCGAGTCTGAAGAAGCCATTCCTGAGCTCCATGAATCTTTCTCCAAGTTCCTCACTATGTACCCAAATTACCAGTCCTCGGAGAAGATCGATCAGCTGAGGTCCAACGAGTACTCGCATCTTTGTTCAAAGGTATGCCTCGACTACTGTGGGTTTGGACTTTTTTCTTATGTTCAAACTCTTCACTATTGGGAATCCTCCACATTTAGCTTGTCTGAGATTACTGCAAATTTGAGCAACCATGCCCTATATGGAGGTGCTGAAAAGGGGACGGTAGAACATGATATCAAGATCAAAATCATGGACTATTTAAACATTCCTGAGCATGAATATGGCCTTGTGTTTACTGTGAGTAGAGGGTCAGCTTTTAAATTGCTTGCTGATTCATATCCTTTTCATACCAACAAGAAATTGTTGACCATGTTTGATTATGAGAGCCAGTCTGTGAATTGGATGGCTCAATGTGCTAGAGAGAAAGGTGCAAAAGTGTATAGCGCATGGTTCAGATGGCCATCCCTGAAACTCTGCTCCACTGATTTGAGAAAACAGATTTCGAATAAAAGGAGGAAGAAGAAGGACTCTGCTACTGGGCTTTTCGTGTTTCCGGTTCAGTCTAGAGTGACGGGGGCAAAGTATTCATATCAGTGGATGGCTCTGGCGCAGCAGAACAACTGGCATGTGCTGCTTGATGCAGGATCTTTGGGTCCTAAAGACATGGATTCACTTGGACTATCCCTTTTTCGGCCGGATTTTATTGTTACATCGTTCTATAGAGTTTTTGGGTTTGATCCAACTGGTTTTGGATGTCTGCTAATCAAGAAATCAGTAATGGCTAGTTTACAGAATCATTCTGGGAGTACAGGGTCAGGAATGGTGAAGATAACTCCTGAATATCCCTTGTACCTGAGTGATTCGATTGATGGTCTTGATGGATTTGCTGGGATTGAAGATGACGGAGTCTCTGAGAATGTAGATAAAGACTCCGAAACTCGCCAAAAATCTCAGTTGCCCGCTTTCTCTGGTGCATTCACATCTGCTCAGGTTAGAGATGTATTTGAAACTGACATGGATCATGAAAGTTCCGAGAGAGATGGTACGAGCACTATATTTGAGGAAACAGAGAGTATCTCTGTCGGAGAGGTGATGAAGAGCCCGGTATTCAGTGAGGACGAGTCATCTGATAACTCATTGTGGATTGATTTAGGCCACAGCCCACTTGGGTCTGATAATGCTGGCTTTAACAAACATGAAATTGCCTCCCCATTGCCTCCGTATTGGTTTGCATATCGAAATAATAGACGACAATCTCCCAAACCAACTTCGAAAATATATAGCAGCCCACTCTATGATGACAGAGAAGTAAGTTCAAGGCCAGCTGATGAAAGAAATATGCTGTCATTTGATGCAGCTGTCATGTCAGTTTCTCAAGAGCTCGATCGTTACAAAGAGGTCGGTGGGGGTAAAGATTCAGTATTGAGCCCGGCCTCACATAGTGGTAAAAGGAGTTCAGATCACGTGGATGTGTTGGAGGTAGATGATACTAGCAAAGCATTTTCGAATGGCTCTGTCTCAAATTGTGATGTCCAGGGATCTCGTCTTGGCCATTCGACTTCTGGCTCCCAGCACCATAACTTAGAGAATGGTCCAATCTCTGAGATTTGCACAGAGATTAAGGAGAGTGCCATAAGACGGGAAACTGAAGGCGAATTTAGGTTGCTGGGACGACGGGGGAATAGATTTGCTGGTGGAAGGTTTTTTGGTGTGGATGAATCTGAACTGCAGAGCAAGGGAAGAAGAGTCTCTTTCAGCATGGAAGACAGTGGTAAAGAGCACCAAAGCTGTAATTTGGAGCCAGGTGAAACGTCTCTGACTAGCTTGGACGATGATGAGGGTACCACCGATGGTGAATATGGGGACGGACAAGATTGGGACAGGAGAGAACCTGAGATAACATGCCGCCATATCGATCATATCGACTTGTTGGGTCTTAATAAAACCACCCTCAGACTAAGATTTCTGATCAATTGGCTTGTGACATCATTACTCCAACTGAGATTGCCTGATTCAGATGGAAGCAGCAGCAGAGCAAATCTTGTTCAAATTTATGGTCCGAAGATAAAATATGAAAGGGGTGCTGCGGTAGCTTTCAATGTGAGAGACAAAGTTAGGGGGCTAATCAACCCAGAAATTGTACAGAAGCTGGCTGAAAGAGAAGGTATATCTCTAGGGATCGGTTTCCTCAGTCACATACGCATCGTCGACAATCCGAGACATCAAAGAAGTGGTTTGAACCTAGAGGACACTACCCTTTGCAGACCAATGGAAAACGGCAAGCTTGGTGGAAAGAGCGGGTTCATGCGGGTAGAAGTTGTGACAGCTTCTCTGGGATTTTTGACCAATTTCGAAGACGTCTACAGATTATGGGCTTTTGTTGCGAAGTTTCTTAATCCAACCTTTATCAAAGAGGGTGCTCTTCCTACTGTTCAAGAAGGTTCAGAAGTAGTATAATACCCGAAGCAGCAGCAGCAATTGACAATGCAGGCACAGCTTCGAGATCATGCCGTTTGGATGAGGGGAGCAGTATCTGAAGAAGTTTACTCAAACTCAAAGCAGTAAACTAAGGGGCGCCAAGAAATGGTTGGAAAGTGCATTTATCTTCCCACCGTTCTCGGATGCTTCGGTCTTCACTTCCAGCTCTCCAGCACAGGCAGATGAATTTGTTGATTCATACCTATTTTTACTTGGTTTGTTCTCTTTTTGAGTTTATTGCTAGATTGGCTCTGGAGAAATTGTTAGATCTCGAGCAGCCATGGCACCGTGATCATGCTGGTATATAGCTCCAGAGAGAGCTCAAATTCTTGAATCTGTGTAAAAGAAGTGTAGCTCAGAATTATGCCTGCTGTATTTAGCTGATGCCTAGCAACATTTCCCATTTTCAATTCCATTTTCTTTTTCTGAGTTTGTTGGTATTTTTCAACTCTCAATGGCAGTTAAGGCAGTCTGAGTATGGCAAAAAACATGTTTGACTTTGAACAGAAGACCCCTTATAAGAGTGGTTCCTTGAGTTTCTCTGAAGGAAAGTAGCCAACTTCAACTTCTCACGTCAACTAATCTTTGTCAGTTTTGTTGGGCGATACAGAACAAAATAGTAATAGTTATGAAAATGTGATCATATCATAACAATCAATACCTAAAAAGACTTGAAGGTTAAAAGAAAGTGCATCTCTTTCTTTTGTTATCAATGGGCCACACCCATTGAGTCTTGTTTGCCATGGAAACAATGGTAAAAAGATAGAGCCATCATTCATTTCATGGCACAGCTGAAAGATTTCTTAACCATCTTTGAAGTGATGAACCAAAACCCCCTTTTTCTTGCAAGAACAACGAAATAAATTGGTTTGGGCAATTTAAGTTCATGTTGGTTCGGTTTTATGTAGGTTAGAATAAAAAATATATCATCGAAATGTCGATTAGGGTCGATTTCATATAGTTTGGTTGACTTTTTAGATGGTTTGGTAATGTCAAAATCTTGTGTTTTCCAGACTTTGACCAAACATCTAGCTCCATTTCTTCATAGCAATTTTCATTTTCCTGTCTCCATCTTATTTCCAACCTCAAAATATTAAAACATGTTATGGATAAGATAATAAATGCTACACATTCCTTTGCGAAAAAATGTTAAAAATTCCCACATATTCAAAACTCAATAATCAAGATTTGAAGATCAAATTTGAGTTGGGAGTCAATGCGCAAAATGCATTAAAAACAAAATCAATTTGAGGTAGGCTGTATGAATTGAAATAAATGTGGCAAGATTTAAGAAGAAGAGATGATTTATTAATTAGAATGAAAGTGAAACATATGGCTATAAATTATGAATATGATAATTATAAGGGCAATAATGAAGTTGACATGTAAAGATAAGGAAGCGTGATATATCCCAACATAGAAAGTGACAGAAACCAAATTAAAGGGTTTAATGTGTCATTGTATTAATATATATTGCATCACCATAAGCTCAATTTGGTTTTGATTCCTTTTGGTGATCAGCCAAAGTCAATACACCAATATTCAGCACACAGATCATCCACAATCTCTATCCTTGACGAATCACAGCTACTATAGGGGAATATTTTTGTCACCTTCAGCCTCACCTTATATTATATATTAGATGTATACACATTTATCCTCAGATAATTAACTATATTATTGATAAGTCAATTCGAATGTGTATATCGACTTCGAATAAATGTGTATATTGTTAAAATTCGAGCATTATTCAAGTGATCAATAAGATACCTATTACCATTTCAACAGTCAATGGTTCAATTTCTACCCGTGCAACTATTGAACTTAAAAAAAAAATTATATTATTGACAAAAAATACTTAATAACTCTGAGCTTTATTGAAATTATTAATAGAAGGAATGTGTTTTTTTCTTGAGAGAAAGAAGAAATGTACTAAGACCAGAATATATATAGTAGCAAGAAAGGGAGAGAGTGGAAGCTCGTGTATCACATCATTTGCTTAATTGTTAGTTTTTTTTAATTAACTAATTAAGACACAGTCGTGTATTCAAATCTCCATTTCCATATGCTGTACTAAAAATAATTAAAAAATAATAAAATAATAAAATAATTAAAAAAAACAGTTTCAATCATATTCCTAAACTTTGTATTATAATTTCATATTAAATCCTCTATGTTAATATTATAATGAAATATATGCTCTGTAACATGCTTTTATTACTTTTTTTTTTCTGCGTTCAACAATGTTGAGTGGTAATGTAAATTTTAATGAAGTTTTTAGGACTTAAAAAATCCCATACTCAAAGTAAAGAAACTAAATTTATAATTTTTTTCTTTTTAATTGATGTATAAGATTTGTTGTTGTTTGGTTTATTATCACACAATGGGAGGGAATTTTTTAGTCTTTAACAATAAGCAAGAGGAAGAGAGATAATTCAACTCATTAAAATATATATCAACGACCAAAACATGGTATATATATATATTTTGTCAACTTAATTATAGTTCAATTGGTCAAAAACACATGTTTTCAATCAAAATGTCATGAAGTTCGAATCCTCATCCGTATTTGTTGAAAAAAAAAAACATAAAAGTTCGAATAATGTTAAACCTTTCATGAAAACCAACTTAATTAATTTCCATATGTTGTTTAGTTAACTTCAAATTTTATTTTTTACCTTTATATTTATTTTTCTTGTAAACTTTAAAAAACGTTTATGATTTTCCGATTTATCTGGAGAAGGTGATCAGATCGGCCCTAGATTTACTGCAACAAATTCACACAGAATAATTCAGACTTCCAAATCAAAACGTATTTGAATATCAATAATTTAAAAAAGAATATTTATTTTTCACTTTTTTTTTTCTTTGCCTCTTCAAAGTTTATTATACCTTGAATGGTGACGTTCAAAAGAACCGCCGCCATGGATTTGAAGCTCCCTAAGCTTTTGATGATTCCTTTGAATTTCTCAACACTTTCAAACTCCACCGTTACAGTTTTGCCCCAAAAAGGAAAAAAAGTGACCCTTTTCTTTTTTTGGAGCGATGATGATTCTTGAAGTGCAGAACAAGCTTTCAAAGTTCAAAAAATGGCTTCATCTCCTCAAATTTTCAAGATAATTCTCCAAACCACCCTCGATCTCCGAAAGCTGGTAACTTTTTTTCCTCTCCCTTCTTTTGGGTTCGAATACTAATTTAATTTACAAGACCCAATTAAAAAATTCCGGAAGAAAGTCCAAAAAGTTTATTATTATTATTATTTTCATATTTGGGTTTTTGAAAATTTTGGTTTATATTGGGACTGATAAAAGGGGAAAAAAAAACCCCTCTCCCACAGATGATTCCAAGAAAGTTCGTTAGTCAATGTGGAGAAGTTTTATCAAGTCCAATATTTGTAAGACCAAAATGCAAAATCAGAATGGAAGGTAGAATTAATTAAGTAATTAACCAGTTCAAAAAATGGCTTGGGTTTGTCTAAATAACAAAGGGGTGGCATGAATTTGAAAACTTCCTCTCTTTCAGAACATGGTTTCCCTTTTGGTTTTTAGATATGATGGGAATTCTAGATTTTGTGTAACGGTATTCTGCAATCTGATTAGAAATAGAATATCATTCCAATGCTTTTTCTCATGGATGCAAGTTTAAAGTTGGTGAACAATTTCAAGATGGTGATTCTATTGAGATTATTGAAGGTATTGAATATATATATGTACAAATGTATAGCTAATTTGGATATCCTTGCAGTGGTATATGGACTTAAACTTTACATTGGTAGAGGATCTCAAACTTGACACTGCAACAAAAAAGGCATTCAGCAACATGATTTAAGCGAAAAAACATATTTTGGTCATCCTAAATTTGAATTCGACGGTATATATCTATTTTGGAAATATTTGAAATAATGAATATATTTCAATTTGGATCCTATGAAATTTTATATGCTTTCTATTTTGGGGCATAGCTATTCTAACAGAAGCTCAAAATATATGATTTGCAGAGGGAAATATTGAAAAGGTTGAAGCTTAGAAAAACTCTGGAGGATCCTTCTATGTTGAAGATTGTTATGCGACAATCATACTTATATCATAAATACACATTGGTAAGTGATAAAAACACATTTAGAGGGTAAAAAAAGAAAAAGAAACAGGAATCATGTTTAATATCTTATAATTATATTGGGAGATGATATTATAAAGATTGGAAAGGATATGATCATGAAAATACTTTTGTTTCTTTTTTGGTAATTGAGCTTGTCTTATTTTAATCGATTTGACATAGATGATTCACGTTATGTGTGTTGCATGTATTGATTTAGGTGATCTCGATATCATTTGTGTCCGAAGAGATATTTTCTTCAGAAAATGGTCCAAATCAGGAAACTATGCCTATATTTTCTGTGGATGGAAGAAGTTTGCAAAGGATCGTGGTTTTTTTTTCCGAGTATAACATGTGAGGATAGGTGATCGAACTCACAACCTCGTTTTGGCTTTCGGCAAAGTACGATGACTTGAAACGTGGGGATGTTGAGGATAGGAAACTTTTCACAAGGTATTGAATTAGCTTAATTTTATTTCTGAGTCTTAGTAATTTATTTTAAATGTTATGTTTCTAAATAACAAGCTTATTACAAATAATTCATTTACATTGTTGATAGATTATCAAGTCTCTTATTAATTCTATTGTTCTTATTCATGAATGATTTATAATTCTTCTGAAGTTAATGATTATTCCAAAAATTATTGAAAATAATGCTAAGTTACAAAAGAAAAAAAAAGGATTGATGCCTTTTACCTTGAAAATTAACTTAAGCCTTCCAACTAAACCAATCAATCAAAGTATATTAATGAGATTAAAAAGTCTAAATTTGTTTAATTTGGGCTGTTTGACTTATAAAATTTTTTGGTAAATATTCTGACACACATTCAATTGGATAATCCTAATATGATAGGTGAATTGAACTGGTTTTTACATTAAAACTACACATTTGTAAACACAATCCAACAAAATTTAATAAGCTTCATTTATTTAAAACGTTTCTAATTTCTGACCAGATAAAATAGTTTTTCTTTTTCCCCAACTTCGTCGATTCAGAGCCACCAAAATTCAATAGCGTGACCCAAAAGTCTCCTTTCTGAAGAATTTCCCCATTGAGAAACGAAACGACGCCGCACGTCCCAGCAGAAATTTTGAAACCCCATCCTATATTTCACTAAAATTTCTTCCACAGAGTTTCAAAATCTCTTCAACTTCGAGCTTGGGTGGAAAAAGTAAAAAAAAAAAATGTCGTCTTCTTCTCCTCATTTCTTCAAAATTGTAATGCAGAGGAATCTAGAAGACCAGAGACTGGTAAACACTTTTCTCTGTCGCTCATTCATATGATTTTTTCCCTTAATGTTATGTTTTTGGCCTTTTCATATTCGTCCTTTGAGAGAAAGAAGGAATCCGAGAGTACCCAGCTCTTTAAGTTCTCATTTTTATAAAAAAACGAAACTTTTAAATTTTTACAACAATGGGAAAACTTCAGATTGCTCTGTTTCTTTCCAGATGATTCCACAAAAGTTTGTTGAAGAATATGGGAAGTTTCTGTCAAGTTCCGTGCGTCTCAAGCTTCCCGACGGTAAGGAATGGAAAGTGGGTTTAAAGGCCACCACAAACGGCGCCGTTTGGCTGCAAAATGGCTGGCATCCATTTGCGGAGCACTACCGTTTAAAACATGGGTCGATGTTGGTTCTTAGACTGGATGAAAATTCCACTTTCCAAACACTGATATTCGAGCCAAGTGGATCAGAGATCGAATATTCTTTCAAATTTAACGATTTTGGGGGAGATTTTCAAGAAGAGAGTGATGATGATTCCGATGAAAGTTTTGAGATTTTTCACCAACATTCTAAGAAGAGGGAAAAGCCTTCGTTGCCTTCTAGTCAATCTCGAAAGAAGATGAGAAGTGAAGGTTCATTTTCCCCCAAAATGGTTCCTCAAGGTACCAAAATTTCTCTCTTCGAAAACTCAGTTCAGTTTTCTTAAAATGTGTTTTTACCATTTGAAACTTGGATTAACTACTGTTATTATCTTTGCAGAAGGACGCCATATTTCTAGGGAGAAGCCAAGTTGTAAGAGAATGGCACAAAATGGGGTTTCAAATCGAAGGCAGCCATTGTCATCTCCAGCCAAGAAAGCTGAGAAAAAACCTGGTTTCAAAGTTGTTATGGGGAAATCAAACGTTGGAGGTAGATTTAACTTGGTAAGCTCTACTTGAATCAAAATCCCAAAAGCACTTCTAATTTACTCCACAGCCCTCGTTACATTTTGCTGAAAAGGTGAAGCCTTTTTTGTTCTTGTAGATTATTCCTAAAGAATTTGCGGAGAAATATTTAGCTGAGGAGTTTGGAATCATCAGAGTACAAAATTCAAATGGCAAAACTTGGCCACTTCTATACAAATGGACTCGAAGCCGTGCTTATGCTTTCAGTTACATTTCAAGTGGGTGGAAGTGTTTTGCAGAGGAAAATCTGTTGAAAGTAGGAGATGTTGGGTTCTTTCAACTCATTGAAAATGGCCGATTTTTATTCACCACTGAAGAGACTTCTCCCTCTACCTCTCCTTCCCTTTCACCAAAGAAGGAAGCTGAAACTGCCACAAATCCCTTCTTCAAAGTCGATATTCACTTCGTGAGCTACAGGAGCACGGTTCTGGTAAAATTCTCTTTTTTCTGCTAGTTTAAACTTTGGAGTTGAATGGTATTGTCACACGGTAATCGAGCAAGAGAACGATTGAATTCCTGTAATTTCACTTGTTAGGTCTTATGTTAATTTTCACGCACACAAGTTAACAGTAAAATATGAGTTTCTAAACTTTAATGGGTCAAAGTCAAACAAAGATTAAAATCACTTTTGAAAGTTTAGAGATTTATTAAGACAGAACTAGGGGCAAAAGCTTAGATTTATCCTACTTATCAACAAGCTTTCAAGCTGTTGGGTTCAATGATAGTTTAACATTTAAACGACGATGTTGTTCGATGGGCAGAACATTCCTATGGGGTTCGGGAAGAAGCATATTCCACCAGGAACTCACACTGTGATGCTTAAGTTGGGAGGCAAAAAATGGAAGGTGAGCATGAAAAATTACGATCGGTGTTTCAGATTCTCAGCCGGGTGGTGCTCCTTTTACAGGGACAATGCCTTGCAAGATGGAGATACTTGCTTATTTGAGTTGCTCAACAAGAATCACTCTCACTTTGTATTTAAAGTTACCATTTTCAGGAAAATTACTGCCTCTGTTGAAAATGTATTAGAAATTTGGTAGAAGAAGGTGAAGTTTGTGCAGGCTTTTGTTTTCTTCAGAGGAAGATGCCTTTTTTTTTTTGGGACGAATCTCTGCACTGAAAATACGGTTGACTTGTAATGTTTTGTCCTTTTTTTGGGGATTGGTTGCATAGAGATTTGTTTTTGTGTTAACGTTGTATTTTAGTGAAGTTTCCTATGATACAGCAGTAATTAGTTTGTATGGATTTATGGAGATCAGATTGGGAAACTAATTAATGTAAATTTCTTTGTAGCACACGAGTTGTCTGTTGGATGATTAGCTAGATCATACTCTCTTATATGCATATGGCTGGCTATTGTTTTATATCTTGCCAATACAAGGCAGATTTATATATATACAAGTCTATTATCTCGTGTATGTAATGTTTTATTATTTTTTTACTAGCATCAATAAAAGATTAAAAGATGTCACTAGGTAATTGGTGAGTAATTATAACTTTTCACACATACCTGTATTTCAAAATAAGTTTTGATATCCAATGTACTACGCCAGGTGTAATATGATGCTATTAAATCTATAAAATCAAGAATAAACATGTAGGGATGGATAAGTTGGAAAACTTTTTGGATTCCAACACCCTTTAAATTCCATTATTAATTTTTCAATTAATCATAAATTATTAGAAATAAATAAGTAGAGCCCTATTATTAAAGTTATTAAAAATAAAAATGGCATGTTTACTATATTAAAATTCTGATAGGACTTAAAAGATAAAAAAAAATGTTAGCTTTTTAATAGACTATAGATTATGTAAGAACTATAGACTACAAAGTATAGATTACGGGTTATATAGATATAGATTAAGATTAAAGATTATATATATGATTTGTTTAAATTATAATCAATCATTTTTTTATTTGCTCCTTGTGCAAGTTTAAGGTGCCTATTTTGGGATCTCAATTACACAAATGTTAAAAAAGTACATAAATTTACGGAGGAAAATTTAAGTAACTGGCTAAATTTGGCAACTAAGTTAAGAAAATGTCCATTATTTATAAATCTTCTATGACTTCTTGGTCAGAAATAGATGTCTTAACCATTTGAGTATGCTTGGTTTGGCTGCATATATACTTAATTGGTTATATGGTATATTTGTCTTAACATTTTTTCAATATTAAGAGAAAAAAAGTCATTTAATCATTATTGTAATATTGATTTGACCATTTTTTAAAATGTTATTAAATTTGGTAGATTACTGCAGTTGCCCCAATTTATAATGTCGTCTAAAATTAGGCCCATTTATGAGGAAGCTCATAGAAATGACATTAATGTCCATTGTTAGATATTTTAAATAAACAATTAAAGGATATTGTTAACAGTAAACAACCAAATTTTAGGCCAAGAATTTTCCCCTCCGCTATGCAGTTTTTAGCCCTTCTTGTTTGTGACAAGAGAATTCCCTTCTTGTTTTTTATTACTTCAATTTCTAGGAAGTATTTCAACATTCCTAAATCTTTAGTGTGGAATTTATTATGAAGAAAAGTCTTGAATGATAGGATGTCTGATGTATCAAGTAAGATAACACCAAGAATCGAATTATTTATAAAAGACAAAATGACCTAATAATGTAAAAGGACGATAAAAGGCAAACTAATGCAGATTATTAAAATAATTTTTTTTTGAAACAAAGAAACATTGCATTAATTAGAAATAATACCACTAAGGGTTACACTTGAAGAGTGGTGACCATACATCGCCATCACAATCCATGAAGGAAAACAATTATCCCAATGGACATAGAAACCATAACAAATGGCACGCTTGGTCAATAAAACAGCTTGTCTATTCAAAAAACTAGGAATATGAACAAATTTTAGACCACTTAACACTTCTCAAAAGTTGTTGGGGGAGAATCCTCAATTAATTGAGGTACCTTGTCAATTAAGACACCCCTATTCACAATTGGAAGGGAAATAATTGCCTCCAAAGTTTTATTCTCCACCATGACAGGTAAGGAAGGATTAGACAAATTTCCTAAATCTTGCTGGTCACAAATCTTAATACAATTAAGACTGATAGCCTCCCCAGATTCCAAAACGATGTTTGAACCGATTGCCGTTGCACCTTCGTCATTGCACACCTCCTGCTTCGTCTTACTTGCTCTTGGACCATGGAAGTTCTATGAACCAAGATGAAATGGAGATGAAGAGTCATCTCAAGAGATCGCAGACAGGTGCCCTTTCAAATTTTGTGTCCGATAACTCTTAAAAATTCCAAAATGATTAAGCCACAAATCATACATAACAATGTTGGTTTTGATTTTGTCGGTCATACCAACATGGTCAACATCTAACGGAGAGATCCCAACACCCAACCACTATCCACCATCACAGAAACCAGATAGGAATGATGTCTCTGCCATATTTAGATCCATATTACTTACTACCAGGGGAAAAAAAAAACACCACGGAAGAACCACCTCACCCCTCCCCACTTAAATACTGTAACAATTAAAAAGTATATATATATATAGTTGTTGGGAAAAGGAAATTAAGCCGTTGGAAAAATTAATAGAATGAAATTGAATCTGACAGAAAAACTAATGGATCGCCGGCTGGTCAGCTTTCCAAGACTGAGAAAGGCGAACATCTGGGCAAGGGAAAGCGCAGTGCGCCTGGTGCAAATGGCTTTCTTTTTTCATGATATACCAATTAGAATGGAGGGGTCCCCTACGTAAAACGATAATAATCCCTTCAAAAAAGTAGAGCCGCTAGGCAATGCGGAAGGATGCCGGTGAAAAGAATGGAACGAAATAAAAATACGCTGCGAAAAAATGGATGGGTCGTCGGAAAAATAGAAAAAGCTGCCGAGATGGTGGAGTAAAGTCACCCAAATGTTTGAAAACATAAACTCGAATATACGAAGGTTTCAGCTGTCGAGATGAACCATCCAAATTGGCGAGTTTAGTAAAATATGAAATCTCAAATTTGGTCAATTCTTTTGAGAATTTTGGTAATTAACATCCCAAGAATAATTGCATTGATTGCTTTCTATATTTGTTGAATAATTTATTAAAATATAAATGTTTAAAAATAAATATAAATATTAGCAATAAATGACCGTTAATTAATTAAGAAAAAATATATTTTTAAAATATATAATAAATATAAGAGTTAATGTTTATGGCTGTTTTAGAAACTTATTTACACAAAGTTTTTCAATTTTACACTTTTAGATTTCTAGGATTTTATTTTAATGTCGATTTTACTTTTATTTATTGCCTTTACATTTATTATAGTTATTTGTTTTTTTTCTAAATGTAAAAGATTATAATCCTTTAATTATGATAGATCCATATAAATTTTCAACACTAATCCTTTAATTTACCGTAAAGATTTCCCCTTATTCAACAGGTTCATCTCCTCCCTAACCTTTAATTTCCCCTTGTTCCCTACCTTACTGTTTGAGTGAATGTTTTGATAAGATATATCCCCATATATACTCATATATACAAATCGATGGAATCAAACTCACTATAAGATATATACCCATATATACACTAGTTCACACCTAAATTTTGCACAACTGAAATCTACAAAAATAGAAAACTGTACAAAATCAGAAATAGAAAAAAAAAACCATTTAAGATATATGGGTATGGAAGGGGTTTAACGATTAAAAGAAAAAAAACATGGGTTTTCAACCTTGTTCAAATCTGGAATCGAAAACGTGGAGGATATATTAGAATGCAAAATACAGTGAGACAAACTAACCTTTCAGTCGGCGACATGAAGGAGACGAAGGAGAAGCTAAACAGACTGCTCCAATGACAAAGAAAACGGATACAACGGCCGGAGACGAAAGAGTGCAGACGAGGGATGAAGACGAAGAACGCTAACAACGAAGGGAGACGGAAGAACGCAGACGACTGGAGATGAAGGAACGGAGCAGTCTTCGAACTGAACGAGAGAGGAAGAAGAAAAATTGGAGGAAGGAAGGAGGGGTTCTCGAAATTTTTCAATAATGGAGGATTTTGAGGATTTGGTATTTTTTACTTTTTGGAAATACAAAATTTAAGGGATTTAAATGTAACAATTTTGGATTTTAAAAATTAACTAATATTAAGTTGGAGATAGAAAAGACGAGTAAAATTGGGTTATGGATATCTTAAATGAGATTGTTCCATAACAAAAGTCTAATTTTTATACCTTTAATTCTTTTATGTAATTATGATCTCTAAATAGACTATCAATATATTAATCCTAAATCCTAAATATAATAAGATGGTATATATTGAAAGTAATTCGGAGAAAAAAAAAACTCTTAAACTTAAATCTCAAAATCTATATTTGTAAATTTTGATAACAATGGAGATTTTTTAAATATCATTCTAATATGACACTCTGGACACGATTTTGTAGGTTTTTACTTTATTATTTATTATTTATCATTTAAATGAAATAAGACCGTAAAAGAAAAAAAAATTACAAATTAGTATGGGTTAACACATTTTAAAAAAATAAATATCAAAATAATAAACGCAACAAAATTAATTAAGGGGATGAGTTCGAATTCCTAACCTAGTACTTAAAAGGAGAGAAAATAAAATTATTCTAAAAAAAACTAAATAGACATTAACAACTATACACATGGGTTAGGGTTAATTATGAAGGGATAGTGGGAAAACAAATTAGAATTATAATTAATATAAAAAATTTTTAAAGCCCAGCTCTACACGTTTTATTAGAAATTGATGAACAGAAAATGAAAAACAATACGTCGATTGAGAAACCACAAACCCCTCATCATAATTTTAGTTTTTAAAATCTGTATAGCCCTCTCTAGATTTACGGGCCGTTCCAATTCCCACATAGCAATTCAGCAGAACCAAATCAAGTTCTTCTGAAGAACAATCCTCCAACCCAAATGGCTTCTTTTGATCCTCCTCCTCTCTGTTCCAACATAATTTTAAATCCTCCTCAGTTTTTCAAGATAGTTTTGCAGAGAAATCTTGAGCACAAAAAGCTGGTAACAACTCACAATCTTCCTCTTTCACTCACTGTTTTCCCTCTCTGAACACATTTCAATATACGACGCTCTGTTTTTNCCAGATGATTCCGAAGAAGTTCGTCACAGATTATGGGAAGTTTCTATCGACTTCTGTACGTCTCAGACTTCTCGATGGCATGGAATGGAAAATCGGATTAACGACCGCAGCAAATGGCGCCGTTTGGCTTCAGAACGGCTGGCACCCATTTGCAGAGCATTACAGTTTGGAATTTGGTTCACTGTTGGTTTTTAGATTCGACGGATGCTCAACTTTCCACACAACCATATTTGATATTACTGGGTCCGAGATTAAATATCGTTGCAACTTTAATGATTCCAGTGGAGATTTTGAAGAGGAGGATGATGCTAATTACTCAAAACAGAGGGAGAAGCCATCATTTCATTGTCGTAAGAAGATGAGGAATGAAAGTTTATTTTGATTCAAACTATCATTCTACTCGAAAATTAATAGTTATTGTAAATTTGATCGTTGAATCTGTGCTCATATTTAGATGGGTTATATAATCTGCAGAAGAATTCTATATTAATAGGAAGAAGCGAAGTTGTAAGAGAATGCGAGAAGATGGGGTTTCAAGGAGAAGGCAGGCACTATCATCCACAACCAAGAAAGCTGATGAAGATCAAAGATTCAGCAGTTTGAAATCTGGGAAACCTGGTTTCAATGTTGTTATGGGGAAATCAAATGTAGGAAGAGGATTCACTATGGTATAGTCCTCTTTTCTCGATCAAGAACTCTTAATATTTATAAGTTTCATCATAAAATCAATCGACAATGAGGAGAACAGCCATGTAACTTATTTAAGTTTTTGCTGACAATATGATATAAATATATAATTTTTTTTTCTGGTAGATAATTCCTAAAGAGTTTGCAGAGAAGTATTTAGTGGAGGAATTCGGAAGCATTGGAATTCAAACTTCAGATGGTAGAAGTTGGTCACTTTTGTACAAATGGAGTCGAAGCCAGGTGCGAGATTATGCTTATATTTCAGATGGGTGGAAGCGTTTTGCAGAGGGAAATCGGTTGAAAGAAGGAGATGTTGTGTTCTTTCAACTCATAAAAAGAGACAAACTTTTATTCCAAACAATTAAATATCGTTGCAACTTTGATGATTCTAGTGGAGATTTTGAAAAGGAGAAGCCTTCATTTCCCTGTCGTAAGAAGATGAGAAATGAAGGCTTATTTTTCCCCAAAATGGAACCTGAAGGTAACTATTTCGGATAAATCTATATTATATATGCAAGAACCTGTGGATTAACTGGTGTAATGTAATCTGCAGCTGCAGAAGAATGCTATATTTACAGGAAAGATGGGGTTTCAAGGAGACGGCAGCCATTATCATGTACAGGAACAGCCAAGAAAGCTGAAGAGCCTCAAAGATTGTGCAATTTGAAATCTGAGAAACCTGGTTTCAAAGTTGTCATGGGGAAATCATACGTCACAGGAAGATGCAATATGGTACATCTTCTCTGCTTGATCAGAAGGAAATCATCTCTTGTGTTTTTGTTGAGAAGATGAAGCTTATTTGTTTTTTTCTTCTTGTAGACGATTCCTAAAAAATTTGCAGACAAGTATTTAGTGGAGGAGTTTGGAACCATTGGAATTCATACTTCAGATGGTAGAAGTTGGTCTCTTTTGTACAAATGGAGTCGAACCCAGGTGCGAGATTATGCTTATATTTCAGATGGGTGGAAGCGTTTTGTAGAAGAAAGTCTGTTGAAAGAAGGTGATGTTGGGTTCTTTCAACTCATCGAAAAAGATCAACTTTTATTCTCAAAACAAGAGAAGAGCATCTGTAGTACCTCTGCTTCTCCTTCCCTTTTGCCGAAGAAGAAAGTTGCAACTACCAGAAATCCCTTCTTCCAAGTTGATGTTCGATTGGGTAGAAATTCGATGGTAACTCTTCCTTTTTTCACTTCTAAGTATGTTTGTGTTAAAAATATGGATTGAGTGATTAATTTGGGGGGAAATCATTTTTAAGTTGTTTCAATTTTGAGTCCAAACTGTTAATTTCAATTTTGAGAATCAAACAAGAGATTAAATTTATGGGGGGAAAAGCAAAAGCTTGCATATAAGTTGAAGCATATATGATGTTTGATGGGCAGAGAATTCCTATGGAGTTTATGAAGGAACATCTTTCACCAGAAATGCATACTGCGAGGCTTGAGGTTGGGGAAAAAAAATGGAAGGTGATCATGAAGAATTACCAGAGGGGTATCAGATTCTCAGCTGGGTGGCCTGCATTTTGCAGGGACAATGCCTTGGAAGATGAAGATACATGCTTTTTTGAGCTGCTGAACAAGAATCACTCCCACTGTGCTTTTAAAGTTACCATTTGCAGCAAAGTTCCATCCTGTCTCAGTTGACTAAATATCTGTAATGTTATTTGCAAAAGCTTCGCCTTTTATTATTGTTTAGAACAAGGCAAGTTTCTGTAGGCTTTTCTTTTGTTCAGAGGATGTTGCAGATATTTGGTATGAGTATTTTTGTAAAAGAAAGATTTTGGCCAATTGGTTTGATAGCTGAGTTTGAAATGCTTTGTTCTTTTTTTCTTTTTTTTTTTTTATTTGAATTACAAGCTATTAATGTGGCTTCCACGTTAAACTATATTTTGGGTTATTTTCAGAAAGATAGGAAGCAAGGAGACATAAGCCTTTCAGTTTGTAGTTTGATTTTGTTCTTAGAAGAACAAAGAAAAGAAAACGAAGATAAAAAAGGGCAGTCCTCCAAGTTCAACTACTGCAAGTAAAAATAGAATCATCCAATTTAATTTCTAAAGAGATTCGTGCCTAAAAAGGGAAAAAAAGAACATTTCCTATGAAGAAAACAGAGGCCGCAGAAACTTTCCAGTTTAGGAGAAACAAGAAAACAGAGTCCTGAAAGAAAGGAAAAAAGGACAACACCCTTTTGGAAACCATTATTTTTTCTTCCACTGAGACAGAGAGAGGAGTTCGCTTTCTTGAAAATGATAACTTGGAAAGCACAGTGAGAATCAATCTTGTTGAGCAGCACAACACCATTAATTGGTGGGCAAAATAGTGATTTTGTTCATAAAAGAGTTACGGAAACGAAAACAAAAATCAGAAAGAGCACTGATAAACCCAAAGCCCTCGTCATTTCAGTTTAAAATCAAGTTCTGATGAAGAACAGTCCTCCAAATTCAGTCAACATGGCCTCTCCTCCTCTTCCTCCTCACTTTTTCAAGATGGTTTTGCAGAAAAGTATTGAAGACAAACAGTTGGTAAGTGAAGAGTGTGAGTGATATACTCTGTGATTCATAAATGTCAAAACCCAGATTGAATATAGAGCTTGTGGGAAGTTTAACCAAACTCATTCTTCGTTTTTTCAGATGATTCCGAAGAAGTTTGTAAGAGACTATGGAAAGTTTCTGTCAAGTTCCATATGTCTCAAGCTTCCCGATGGTATGGAATGGAAAGTGGGCTTAAAGACCGCCACAAACGGCTCCGTTTGGCTGCGAAATGGCTGGCATACATTTGCGGAGCACTATTGTTTGGAGCATGGATCGATGTTGGTTCTTAGATTGGATGGAAAGTCGACTTTCCACACACTAATATTCGATGCAACTGGATCGGAGATCGAATATTCTTTCGACTTAAAGGATTTTGGAGGAGATTTTCAAGAAGAGAGTGATGATGATTCTGATGAAAGTTTGGAGAGTTTTCCCCAACATTCTAAGAAGAGGGAGAAGCCTTCATTTCCATCTAGCCAATCTCCAAAGAAGATGAGAAATGAAGGTTCATTTTCCCCCAAAATGGAACCCAAAACAGAACCTCAAGGTACATAAATTTTGATTCTTTAAGAGATTTTCGTTTTTTGAAGTATTTTCCCCCTATTTATATCACTGTCTTACTGAGCTGGAAACAACTTTAAGAACTAAAGCAGTTGGTTAGAATTAAGTTCTAGACTTTCTCTAAGTATAAATGTTCAGTTGTAAGAGCTGTTCTTAGTTCACGTATACTAAATTAAAAAAAAATGCTCAAGACAAATTGATTTTATTATTATATCTGCAAAAACCTGTGGATTAACTGGTGCATCATAATCTGCAGAAGAATGCTATATTTTCTGGGAGAAGCCGAGTTGTAAGAAAATTTCTGAAGATGGGGTTTCAAGAAGACAGCCGTTAACATCTCTAACCAAGAAAGCTGAAGAACCTAAAAGATTCAGCGGTTCAAAATCAGAGAAACCTGGTTTCAGAATTGTTATGGGGAAATCAACTGTAGGAGGCAGATTCTTCATGGTATGTTTTCTCTGCTTGATAAAAACCCCCCATTTCTCTCATGTTTTTGCTGAAAAGAAGCCTTTTTTTTTTTCCTTGTAGACCATTCCTAAAGACTTTGCACAAAATTATTTACCCGAAAAGGTTGGAAGAATCAGAATTCAGACTTTAGATGGTGGAAGTTGGTCACTTTTGTACAAATGGAGTCCAAGCCGAGGAGGTTTTGCTTATATTTCAAGAGGGTGGAAGYGCTTTGCAGAGGAAAATCTCTTGAAAAAAGGAGATGTTGGATTCTTTCAAATGATTGAAAAAGATCAATTTTTATTCACCATAGAAGAGACCTCTGCCTCTGCCTCTGCTTCCCTTTCGCCAAAGAAGACTGCTGCAACTACCAGAAATCCATTCTTTGAAGTTGATGTTGCTTCAATAGCTATCAATGTTCGACTCTGGTAAATTCCTTTCCCTTTTCCATTGCAAATATCTTTTTTTTTGTGTTTGAATATTGATATAACTTGTGTTATTCACTTTTGGGTTTAACGTTAGCTAGTTGACATGGTATCGTATAGTCGTCTCATATAACGCCATTTGCCTTCCAATCCATATTGATAATCATTTGCTAAGCTTTGTACTAATCTTTCAGCGTACAAGTTCATTTACTCTACAATTAATATTGTTGAGAGGAAAATTTGGCACGAAAGTTGAACCATATACATGTCATTTGATGGGCAGAACATTCCAATGGGGTTTGCGAAGAAGCATATTTCACCAGTAATCCACAGTGCGAGGCTTGAAGTGGGGAAAAAGCAATGGAAGGTGAGGATGAAAAATTACGAGAAGTGTATAAGATTCACTTCTGGGTGGGGCATATTTTACTGGGAAAACTGCTTGCAAGATGGAGATTCGTGCATGTTTGAGCTGCTCAACAAGAATGATTCTCACTGTGCTTTCAAAGTCACCATTTTCCAGAAAGCTACTTCCTCTCTCTCAGAAAGTCACTAACAGCCCATGGTTTCAGATTTGTAATGCGGGAAAACACAGAGAAGTGAACAGCCAGTTGGATTCTGCAATTCAGTTCCTCTCATTTTTGTTAGTTAAGCTTATCGTAAGGTTGGTGGAGTATGGTGTTTTTTGGTTTAATTTGTTGGCCAGTGCCCTTCATTTTGTATCCTCTATCAGGTTTCTGTCAAGCTAAGGCAGTAACTAAATTAAGTTTAAGGTTTCTTTTCCTTTATAACCTTTTGAAGGGCAGTCTAGATTATTCTCATGGTGTTCGTTTGGTCAAGCTAAAGATAATATTACAAGTTTAAATGCTCTTCTTTGTGGATTTCTGGTCTCTTCTTTTTCTGTGTGGCTTTATTCCCAACTCTTGGGTAATGCAGTAGAGAATAACACAATCTAGATTATAAAATCTCTATAACTGTATTTAGTGAACTTTTGAGTAAACAAAATATACAAGAAGAAAATGGGGCTTTTGTTTTGCTTTTTCTAGTTTCGAAAATAAGAAGACTTGACAATTTTTGTACTCTATGATAAAAATTACCATACTTTTGCAATTGCAAAACAGATCCCTCCTCTTGTCATGTAACTAGTACATATAATTTAAAAAATATATATTCATCATTCATGTAGTGCCGTATGAAAACTCTCTGTCACAGCCGACCCAATTCCCAGTTTCCAACTGCTGCAAGTAAAAACAGAATCATACCAATATAATTTCTGCAGAGATTCTTGCCCAAGAAACAAAAAAGACCAAAAAGCAAGCATCTTCCTCTCAAGAAATGTTGCAGACACTTCCCAGTTTAGGAGAAACAAGAAAACAGTCCAGAAAGAAAAGAGAAAAGAGCAACAGCCTTTGAAAACCATTATATTTCCTCCACTGAGGAAGTAGCTTTCTTAAAAATGGTAACTTTGAAAGCACAGTGTGAATCATTCTTGTTGAGCAGCTCAAATATGCAAGTATCTTCATCTTGCAAGCAATTTTCCCTATGAAATATGCCCCACCCAGATGTGAATCTCATACACTTCTCGTAATTCTTAATCCTCACATTCCATTGCTTTTGCCCTACTTCAAGCCTCGCACCGTGCACTACTGGTGAAAGATGCTTCTTCGCGAACCCCATTGGAATGTTCTGCCCATCAAATAACATGTACGTGGTTCAACTTTCATGCCAAATTTTCCTCTCAACAATATTAATTGGAGAGTAAATGAACTCGTAAGCTCAAAGATTAGTACAAAGCTTAGCAAATGACTATTGATATGGACTGGAAGGCAAATGGCATTATATGAGAAGACTATATGATACCATATTAAACTAGCTAACGTTAAACCCGAAAGTGAATAACACAAGTTCTATCAATACTCAAACACAAAATAGAAGATATTTGGCAGTGAAAAAAGGGAAAGGAATTTACCAGAGTCGAACATTGGTAGCTTTTGAAGCAAACATCAACTTCAAAGAATGGATTTCTGATAGTTGCAGCATTATTCTTTGGCGAATGGGAAGCAGAGGCAGAGGTCTCTTCTATGGTGAATAAAAATTGATCTTTTTCAATCATTTGAAAGAATCCAACATCTCCTTTTTTCAAGAGATTTTCCTCTGCAAAGCRCTTCCACCCTCTTGAAATATAAGCAAAACCTCCTCGGCTTGGACTCCATTTGTACAAAAGTGACCAACTTCCACCATCTAAAGTCTGAATTCTGATTCTTCCAACCTCTTCGGGTAAATAATTTTGTGCAAAGTCTTTAGGAATGGTCTACAAGGAAAAAAAAAAGGCTTATTTCCAGCAAAAACACGAAAGAAATGGGGGGTTTTTGATCAAGCAGAGAAAACATACCATTTTTAATCTGCCTCCTGGACTTGATTTTCCTATAACAATTCTGAAACCAGGTTTCTCTGATTTTGAACCGCTGAATCTTTGAGGTTTTTCAGCATTCTCGGCTGTAGATGATAATGGCTGCCTTCTCCTTGAAACCCCATCTTCTGGGATTCTCTTACAACTCGGCTTCTCCCTTAGAATACAGCATTCTTGATCTGCATATTATGATACACCAGTTAATGATACACAGATTTTTGCAGACATAAACTCAATGTGTCTTAAGCAAATTTTTTTCTGGTCGGATTTAAACAAGTTTTTTGAAAGGAAAATCTCTGAAAAAATCAAAATATTGGTACCTTGAGGTTCCATTTTGCGGGAAAATGAAGCTTCATTTTTCATCCTCTTATGAGGCTGCCAACAGGGAAATGAGGCATTCTCCCTCTTTTCTGGATGTGGAGAAAAATTCTTCAGACTTTCATCAGAATAATTAGCATCATTCTCCTCTTTAAAATCTCCTTCAAAATGGTTAAAGTTGAAAGAATATTCAATCTCTGATCCAGTTGCATCGAATATTAATGTATGGAAAGTCGAATTTCCATCGAGTCTAAAAACCAACATCGAACCAAACTCTAAACAATAGTACTCTGCAAATGGATGCCAGCCATTTTGCAGCCAAACGGCACCGTTTGTGGCGGTCTTTAAGCCCACTTTCCATTCCTTACCATCAGGAAGCTTGAGACGTACGGAACTTGACAGAAACTTCCCATATTCTTGAACAAACTTTTTTGGAATCATCTGGAAACAAGCAGAGTGAGTTTTCTGATTGTTTATTGGGAATGGTTAAAGTGTCGGATCTACATGTTTAATGGGGATGGATAAAATGATATAAAAATGGGAACTTTCTTTAAAATGTGTACTCAGAAGAAAAATGAAGAAGCAAGAGTCTGATGAATTCTTACCAACTGTTTGTCTTCAAGACTTTTCTGCAAAACCATCCTGAAAAAGTGAGGAGGAGAGGCCATTTTGGTTGAACTTGGAGGACTTTTCTTCATCAGAAGTTGATTTTAAACTAAAATGACAAGGGATTTGGTTTTCTCAGTGCTCTTTCTGATTTTCGTTTTCATTTTCATTACTCTTTTAAGAACAAAACCACTATTTTGCTACTTCCTCTCTCTCATTCTCAGTGAAGGAAATATAATGGTTTTCAAAGGGTGTTGGCCCTTTTTCTTTTCTTTCTGGACTCTGTTTTCTTGTTTCTCCTAAACTGGAAAGTTTCTGTTGGGGCCTCTGATTTCTTCAGAGGAAGAAGATTTTTTGGTCTTTGGGCAGGAATCTCTGCAGAAATCAAATTGGGATGATTCTGTTTTGTGCACTAGTTGGAATTGGGTCGGCTGTGGCAGAGAGAGTTTTCACATGGCACTACATGAATTCATATTTCAAATTATATTAGTTAGATGCCAAGAGGAGGGATATGCTCTACAATTGCAAAAGTATGATCATTTTTATCATAGAGTACAGAAGAAAAATTAGAATGATGAGGTGGAAAGTTATAATTATCTAATATCTATATCGGCATATTATGCCATTTTCTCGGTTCAATTTTACTTCCAAGTACCAATATGAACTAATTGATATCTATCTCTAACTAAGAGAGCATAAGTTCGATCTCTCATTCATTTGTTGTAGTAAAAAAAAAATTGATTTCAATTTAACCGTAATTTAAAAAGAAAAAAAAATCAATTTATCCTAACATTTTAAAAATTATGATTGTAATACGGTTTTATGTTTTTTTTTAATTAGGGGGTTGAAGGCGAAATTGAAACTAAAAAAAGAAGTGAAATTGCACTTACAAGAATTTGCATAATTTAGGGATAAAAATATTAAAATACTATTTTTGTTGGTATATTTTCCCCTTGTTATATTTTAAAAATAAGTCGTCATCATGAAAATTTTGAGAATATATTCACGTTATGTCTTTCTTTTTAATATAAATTATTAATATTTTATTGTCAAGTCAAACAAAAATTAGGGAAAAATATATTTTTGCTAAGGTTAGGGGTAGATGCCAATTTGGTACTGAAAGTTTCAAAATGAACAATTTTGGTTTTTAAGATTTGAAGTAGATATCTATTTGATTCATGAAGTTTTAAAATACATTTTTGAAACTTCAAGAGAGTTCTATGTAGGGATTAGTGCGTGAGACCGTGCTCCACAAAGTTACGCATGAGACTCACTCTTTACTTGAGAATGAATATGGGAAACATAACATGTCACAAAAACGAGGCGAGATTTGGAACCTTACTACAAGAGGGATGCCTCACGAGCTGGACTTCTAAAGATGAACCTACCTAATATAAGATTCGTTCAGGTGCCCACAAGATATATAAAGAAAACACTTTTAATCAATTTTTTTTTGATCCGACACTTTTAATCATTTACGTTTGAAAGGTTTGTCTAAATATTCCAGGTCATCATTTTACTGTAAAAAATGACCATGGACTAGATTTTTCGGAGTTAGTATTTTCAAATGAATTTAAAAACAATATATTAATTTTTACATAATTTTATTGGGTGATGTGACACTGTGACACGAGAGTTTTTTTTTCTTTTTTTATTTTGTTGAGAATCTTAAAAAGCGAGAGTTAGGAAGGAATGAAGAGAAAATTCCACATCATAAAATAATTTTTATTGTCACATCGTGTCTTTCTTTGGATAATAGATTAATTTTAAAATTTATTAAAAATACACGGTCTGAAAAATAAAAACACGGTAGAGGAATGGAAAATAGTATTTAAAAAGAAAAACCCAAAACCCTAGAAAGATGCGCCCCCACCTGACCTGACTGACTTGCATGCATGTGCTTATCCATGGCTGTGCCCTCTAAAATTTGGCGAGCCGAATCTTCATAAATTCCCCAATTTCTTTCTCTTCACGCCTTCGTCTCCGCTGATTCATTACCAAAATTTCTCCTCTGTTCTTATCAGCGTTGTCTGATTCGTCGCTGGAATCTATGGCGGCAACAATGAACAACAGCACCGAAGCCGCTTCTAGCCTTGAGTTCTTCAAGGTGTTTCTTCCCGACACTGGCTCTCTGCATATGGTAATGTTCTCTCGTCTCAGTTCCTGTCTGTTTAATCCACATTTTGCCCTAAATTAGAAGTTCTGGTCTCCTTGCCCCCCCCCCCTGTTTTCTCTCTTCCTAGCGTTTTTATGATTTTTAATTTTTGGGGTTGCGATTCCGACATTATTCGAGTATGGTGGGTGGGAATGAAGCGCGAGAGACTTCAGTGCTTTTTTTTTTTTTTTTTTTTTTAAGTTGATTTGTGGATTTTGACCGTTGGCTCTGTTTCTTGCTATTTTATTAGGAAAATAAACACTCGGGATTGGATTGCTCTATCTTGACCATTGTTGGATTCTGCATTGCATTGCACTGAATATAGAGTGAAAAATTACTTAATATTTACCACACAAACTAGGTCATATTACATGCATTTGATCCTCTTTAAGGATTGTCTTTCTGTCCAGACATGCTTGAGTTAATGATTTAATTCAAGTCATACACGGTCAATATGTCGATATTTTTGTGTGGACAACGTTTTCTTTCGACAATATGTCATATAATTACGAATAATTTATTTGAGTTTTTCTAATCCCCGCAGTCTTTCTTGGAGTATCCCTCGAAATTGACCTTCTAACAATATTTTTGTAGACATTTTCATAAATTTGAGAACTTAATATTTTCATTGACATAGGCATTTTAACTCACTGATTATATACTTTTTGTGGGAACCGTTTTGATCTTTGTGGACTAGAAGAGAAATAAAAGGCTCATGCGGACCTGTGGTCATATAAATGATTGATTTTCCTAAAATTTGGCAGTGTTAATTAGTTTAGAAAACAAGCTATTGTTAAATAACATGTACAAGATGTTGTGTGGAATGATTTGTTTCTTTTCATTTTTCTTGCAAGATGCAAAAAGCGTTCTGTCTGTACTAATTTCATTCCGCATCTCTTATTTCCAGAGCATACCGCCGGCTTTTGTGAAGCATTTACATGTAATAACATTTCCAAACAAAGCTACCATTAAAGATTATATGGGAAAATCATGGCATGTTACATTGGAAAAACTGGATGATCTTGTGTATTTCAAGAACGGCTGGCAGGCTTTTGTAGATTACCACTTTCTGAGATATGGAGACTTCTTGATTTTCCAATATGATGGCCATTATACGTTTGATGTTAAGATATTTGGTAAAAATGGATGCAAGAAGGCAGTGGTAGCTGAAGCTGGTAATTCTGTTCCAATTTTGGAGGCTGTGGTAGCAGAACCTGGCAACTCTGTTCCAATTATGGAGATCAAACAAGAACCTGTGGATGATAGAGAAGATGTCAAGCCTTTACATTCTCGCAAGAGGAAGTGCTTACAAGTTGGATCAGGTGACTACTTTTTGATTTACTTTCGTTCTCAACTTAGGGCTATTTGTGGTACTTGGGTTTGTTGTTATTTGTTTCTTGTTTCTATTTTTCTATTTTGGGAAATTAGGTGCTTTTGGTTGTGCCATCTATATCTAGTTTCTCACTTGTTTGAAACATGGCACACAGGCACAGAATTTTGTGCAACATTTGGTAATAGGAAAAATAACGGTTTCTTGTTCTTGCTTTTTGTCGTGTTTCTAAGTTGAGATTGTTATTTTTACTGTTTTCAGCTCATAAATTACATTCAGTAAAAAAATATACTAAATGGCTTCTTAAAATTTCTAGTATATTATTTTGTTGAAAATTATTTTAAGTGAAACTTCTTTTTCTTAAAGAATGATTTTCAATCCTCTTTTTCTTCAAGTTAAAAGGAGAAAATAAATGTGATATGATCACGAAACATGTTATGTTCTTCCTATAAAAAGTTAAGAAACAAAACACAAGAATCAAAATACAAAAAGGTCTCCAGATGGCCCCGCCCGTATTTTCTCAGTCCCTGCTTCCATATGTGATCTCTTGGTTTAATTTATAATCCCCTCAACTGTGCTTGTAGAGAAAGTCCACAAATCAAGAAGAACTTCAGCTCGAAATCTAAGGGAGCCTCCTAGTCCCCCCTCAAATTCTACAGAAATTGTTCCCTCAAAAGGGCCGTGCTTTGAGCGGATAATGAAACGTTGGTCACTTGGTACACTTGTGAGTTTAGTACTCTAAAAACTTCTTTTCTTGTTATGAAATTTTGATTATTATTAACAACTATTATATATATAGTTGAGAATCTTCCTAACAATATAGTAAGCAGATGCAAGTATCCCTATCATATATGAACTCGGACATTGATTCATGAGACCCCACATGTATTATCAATATAGAAATGATGAGAATGACATGGAAAGGATTTAACTCAGGATCTCCTATTTAGATATAATGATGAATCACTACTAAACTCAAAAACTCAAAATGACGGTGTTTCCATTTGTACTCGTGTTGAGTGATGTTGGCTGAAGAGAAAATGGCATTTCTCATGACTATGGTTTTGAATTGAATTGCAGTACATTTCAAGAGGCGTGGTGGAGGAGCATAACATCTCGCTGAAGCCAAACATAGTTCTTAGAGATGAAGAGGGGAAGTTGTGGCCGGTCACAGCCGGTACCACCAGCCAGAACCGTATGAATATATCTTCTGGGTGGCCCAAGTTTTATAGGGGCCATAACTTGAGAATAAATGACAAATGTGAGTTTGAGTTTGTTCTTGGAAGGGGAAATGTTTGCCGACAAGTAAATGTCAAAATTACACGTTCCAAGAAGATGAAGAGCACTAAGTAGAACCAAAATTTTAGTTGTGACAAAATTTTGTTAATTCAAACTTCTTGAATTTAGTGGTGATTTTGTGTATATATATATACAGTATTCAGATCCTGAGTTTAAATCCTTGCAACCCTTAGCAATGTCTTGTTCGTTTTTCGTTTAAAATCCATATTTTACGTGCCTCGTGAATTAAATTATGGATTTATACACAGACAGACTGCATTATAGAAATATTTTAATTGTAAAAAAAAAAAATTAATAATTTGGGAGGCCGTTTGAAAGTAAAAATATGTATTCTGTGAGCATTGTGGTGGAACTAATCAAATATTTTATTTAAAAGTAGGGTATTTTTTTTATTTTATTTTTAGGATTTCTCAAACTATTTTTCTTATAATCGAAAATTTTTAAATATGCTTGTAAAACACTTGAATATTTTAATTGAACATTACCAATCTTTCGTTAAAACCTAACACACCAATGATTTTAGAGATTCAGGAAGCAAAATCAGGAAACAAAATCAAGAAACGTATTCTCAGAATCAAATTCAAATGCAGCACTTCTTCTATAGGCACCAAAATCAAGTTCTCTTTTGGTGCCAAAATCTTGATTATTTAATGCTGATATTTTTATATTATCTAGAGAGAATATATTTCTAAACTCAAAATTTTAAAAGGTAAGATCTTCGAGAATTGCATAAAATGGAAAAAATATATATAAAATTTAGATTTTTTTCTTTTTTAAATTGTGAAGATACGAAGTATATTTTCCATTTATATTCAGTAACTAACCCCCAGTGATAATTCATGGTGGAGAAGCCCTTTTTGGTCGATATGGCTGTCTCTGAAATAGAGAATTTCACGATTGAACTCTGCGACACAATTCCAGGTAAATAAGTTTTAGTTCATTGAGTTATTTTCTTCAATTTTTATCTTGGGTATACTGATTTTACTTACAAATTCAATAACCCTCGAAAAAAAAATGTTCTTCTTGAGAAATTTTGGTTATTTATTTATATTGTAGTACAAATCAAGCAAGAAGTGGGAAGATACCTTCACCCAGATTACAGCCGCAAGATGATTTGTGGCCAATGTCGATCATCATCTTCAAATCAAGAACCAAAATACATTAAATTCGAATATAAGGTACCCCATAATTTTTAAATTGTTTGATGTGATCTTATCGAAAGATAGTTTTGTGAAAGGCTAAATGCGTATTTTATTTAGTTTGTGTTTCTCAATTTCGTTCCCATTGTTGCAATTTAGTTTGATTTAAACTTTTTTTCAATTATACCCTCCAAAAATGTTAAAATTATCGGATGATAAAGTTGTCAGAAATTTAGAAGTTAAATTAAAACTCTTTAAAAAATCTGACTTTTCTTCTTTTTAGAGGTATAATTAAAAAATGTTTAAACAATTTGGATTAAATTAAAAAAAAAAAAACCACTAAAATAAATTTTTTTAACACTTTACATATTATTCATAGGGAGAAGGTAGTCTACAAAATGATGATGAATATTTCCAACAAGATGTCCCGTTGGAGAATTGTGAGAGCAAACAAGAAGTTGATATGGACATGGTAAGAAGTAGGAAGTACATTCATCATTTACAAATTATGAACAAATGGGATGTATAACTTTTTTTCTTAATGATTTTATATGCAACAGACAAATGAAGAAGTACCTATTAGTGAACCACAAGAGATACTTTTTTTGGCGGATCCATCCCTTCAAACTGATAAAGAAGACATGAGGGAATCAACTAATCATATGGTTCCTACAGAGGTAAAAAAGTGATATATTTACACGCACGCGCACACACGGACACATATAGATACTGATCATATACTTGGTGTTGCAAAAATCGAAACAGCACGGTGGGAATTCATCTGATGAAGAGAATAATGTCGAACAGCAAGAACAGAGCCCCGCGACGGGCAGGACTACCAGAAAGAGGAAAAAGAAAAATTCCAAGGTGAGGAAGAGTAGGTTTAATTTCTAAGATTATAAGCTTTCAAGCTGTAATTGATGATGTGTTGTATATTTCAAAGGAAAAACAAACAGAAGAGACTTCTGTAATAGATACTGATCAAGATCACCCTAGAAGATATGTGAGAACAAGGCAAAAGAGGAAGGTTTCAGAAGAACCTGAGGTAATAGATTTAGTTTTATAATCTTAATGGTTGAAATTTTTGGGTCAAATTATGGGAATTTTTTATGTGGAAGCAGAAGGAAGATGCTAAGAGAAAGAAAAGAGCAAGAAGGGGAAAGAATTCAGAAGTTTCTTCTAGTACACATGAACAAGATGATGAACAGGCAGATGTTTATAAGGTAACATTATTATTTTTATGTTTGCACTTTCGTTAGTTACTATTTAGTTTCCAATGTTTGTTTTTGTTCATGCCATGATGACAGGAGTGCCCGTTGTTAGTACCGAAGCGTAGGTGGTCGACTACTCAGCGGATAAATTTGTATAGTAAGCCCGACGTTATCTCATTGATAAAGAATACTCTGAACGAAAGGCAACTAGATATGCTTAGGAGAAGTTGCTTTGGAAATTTCTTAGACTTCAAGATCACCAAGTTCTCGTCCCAACTCTTCTATCATTTGATTAGGCGACAGTGTAGTTCGAAAAACCCGAATGAACTATGGTTCAACCTTGAGGGTAGAGTACATAAGTTTGGGATCAAAGATTTTGCTTTAATAACAGGTATGAACTGTGGAGAATTACCGACCATTGATATGTCCAAAATTCAAAGAGCTTGGTTTAGTAAGAGGTATTTTGGTGGGGAGAGGACTATCAAAAGGACAAAATTACCTGAGATCTTTATGGAAATGGATAAAGGGAGAGACAAAGATGTTGTCAAAATGGCAAAGTTGTACATCTTAGAGATGTTTTTACTAGGAAAGCAAATAACGACAGGAATAAATCATGAATATACTTTATTGATTGATGATGATGAACAGTTTGAGGGGTATCCATGGGGGAGAGTCTCTTATGAGATTACAATAGATTTTGTGAAAAAAGCCATAAAAAGCAATGATGCATCAGCAATAGGGATAGGGGGATTTCCATACGCCTTACTTGTGTGGGCGTACGAGACGATTCCCTTGCTCTCGTTGAATTCGAATCTTTTCGCGACGAAGATTTCCTCTGGCATGCCAAGAATGAACAATTGGGTAGCGAATGTTCATCCGGAGTGGAGGGACCTTTCGGAGAAGATTTTTCGATCCGATTCGGTGAGTATATGAACAATGTATATAGTTGGTGCAATTGAAAATTGTTGCAAACTAATCATTTGTGGCATGTGTTTTCTTTTTCTGTTCTGTTTCTTAGTTTGATGTTCAGCCTATTGAAGCAACCGATGCCGAGTTGGGTATGCGATATATGTCGTTGCCCGTTGGCGGGGTTGAGCGATCAAAAGACAAGAGTAAGTTACCATTAGATCAAGAACAGAACAATGATGCTAGAACCTCGTACAACAAGGATTACGATGATTGGGAAGGTCCAAATTTTGTTTCAAATGATGGTGTCGTGAATTTTTTGTTGACTAAGATAGTCAACATGGAGGGAAATATGGAAAAAATATCTTATGACATAGATGTGATGAAGGATCTTATTTTTAAAATTATGGAAAATGGTAAAAGAAGCGGTTGAGCAAATGGTGAGAGAGCGAGAGATCGAGATCCTGAAAAGACTGAGGTAATTCATTCAAAATAATGCTTAGATTAATATTTAGGTGCTTATCAGTCAGCACCCATCTTTATGCTGACTACTTGTCAACTTTTTAGTTTCTTTAAAAACAGAAAAAAAACATCCATTTTTATACATTTATTTCTTTTATTTGTCTAAAGTTTAATAGTGGTCAACAAGAATAAAAGATAGGTGCTAACGAGTAAACACCAAGTATTTTTCATTCATTTATATAGCATGTGTTATATGTATTATTATCTATAATACGAACGTTTCGAATCAAATAAAAGCAAGATGTAGGAGATTACGATAAAGGAGGACGAGGAAGATGAGGACGATTACGATCCTTTATTGAAAACTACGAGACAAAATTAAAGAAAGGAGCTATGGAGCAACGAGCGACGATTCAACAATCTATCGTGGCGAAGGACAAGAAGCACAACACAAAACAATCTCCCCCAACAAAGGAGTAGTTGCTTGATGTTTATTAAGAAAACTTCTTTTCACGTTTTGAATTTTGAAATTAACTAATTAATATTCTCTCTTCTTTTTTCATTTTTTTTAAATCACCCTTTATTTCAAAGTAATAGTATTCCATGAATGAGAATAGTTTCGATGGTGTTCTCTAAATTTTAAAAATGAAACCTATTGATGGATAATTACTCCGTCTGACAATAGTAATTATCTCATTCATCTGCTAAAATTTAATCAATTTCATTCTCGTTCTTTATATTGTGGGTTTCGTACATTTTCAATAATTATTTTACAACTTTTAATCTTTCTTAAGAAACTTCCTAACTTTTTAATTAATGGTTTTAAATTTTATTTTTTCTAATTATTTTAATAATAATTTTACTTCACTGTTATTACTTGTTGTGGTCTCATTATAAAATATTATAAATTTCTATTTAATTTAAGTTTTACTTTGTTATTATTTATCAATATTTAAAATATAGTTAATTATTATTAAATATTATAACAATAAATTTTAATAATATTTTATTATCAAATCTTAGTTAATGTAATTTTATTTTAATTATTTATCATTTATTAATTAAATAATTTTTACAATAAAAAATATTTACTCTAAATAAAATGGTAATAAAACAAAATAAAACATAGTAGAATATTGTTTTAATTAAAAATAATATTAATAATGTATTTATAATTAATTAAAAATAAGAAAGCAGTATTATAGTAATTTTTATATATTTTATTCTTATTTTAGTTAAGTAGTATTACTGTAACTGTTTCGATTTTGATTCTAGTTTTAGTAAATAATAATGATATGTTTTTTTTTATCAAATTCAAGAAAATTGATAGTAATAAACAATATCAAATAAATAACATTCTTATTATATTTTATTTTTCAATTTCTTATAATACTAAATTCTTAATAAGTAGAGAGCACCTCAATAATTGTCAATACGAGTTCTAACTCATATATTATGACTAAAAGATTGTTGCACCGTAGTAGAGAAAAATAAAATAAAATAAAAGCTTGCAGTAATTTAACAATTATATCTATCCACTTTTGCTAGTTTATGAAATTTGTTAATCTTTCTTACTCTCGCTTTGATATGCAAATCTTAAAGATTCTTTGTTATATCTATCAAAGTTTTGGATAAGAATATGACATAAGAATTGTACTTGTCTAGTTTTCTTATAATTATACTTTTGACTTTCTCAAAGGAAAAGAGAGAAAATTTTCCTTCAATTGTTAATCTGTTCCTTAAACGGCTAGGAGCTTGTTAAGCTGAGCATGGAGACCAGCTGTAACTTCCTTTTCTGGCTACAACAACCACGTCATTTACTAGGATAAGGAAGTAAAAGCTTTGAATAATAATATTTTGGTGTCTAAAGAGAAGTACTTCTCTAATCTCTACTTTATAATGTGCTTCAGAGATTTAAGCAGGGATCCGCCTTCTCTGAACAAAAGCAAAGAGACCCACTGACCCAAATGTAATGGTTCTTCGAATTTCCTATCTGGGGTTCTCCAACTCTTCGGAAAAGCCCCTCTTTTAATACCATTGGAGAGTGTTAAAGGGGTTTTTTTTCTTTTCTCGACAATAATGGAACCCAGCAGCAGAATCTCTTCTTGCCCTGAGTTCTTCAAGGTTTTTCTTCCCAATTCCAGTTCTCAGCATATGGTACACTCTCTTCTCTCTCTCTCTCTCTCTCTCTCTCTCTCTCTCTCTCTCTCTCTCTCTCTGTGGTTGGTGGAGTGAGACCAGTGTTTCTGCTTCTGGACTTTCATGGGGATATTGGAGAAATGGTGGTTTGTTTTGGGGGAAAAGCAAATAGAAGAATATACAAACAGAAAACCCATTATCATCTTCGTGTAGATTCTAGCAGAAAACAACATTAGGTAATGTTGATAGGTTACGATGGTATGAGTTTCATAATATGGAGAGTGAGCCAAAGATTCGAAAATCCAGAGAAAAGAGGTGGATTTCATGTTAAAATACTCTTTTTTTTCTCTCAAGAAGAAAAATTCTTCCTTTTGTCAGCATGGTGCATTAAGAATTACTTGGTTGAGCTAATTTTTGTGGTGTATTGCTTGTAGTTGTAGCCTCTCTCTTGCAGAAGAAGGCCCTATGGTTTATTTATTTTCTCTAACCAGAGGCTGATCTTCTATTGGCTTCTGGTTTAGGAGAGTCCTCTGTTATAGGAAGGCAGATGATTTGGTTTGCTTGTCTCCCATCCTTCAAGGGTTTGCATTGTCCATGGTCTTTACCAATAGAAAATTTTGGTCTCTTGGACAGTTTGATATTTATTTGGGTAAATGTTTTCTTTTAGCAGTCATGTTTCTCCTCTTGATCATCATTCCCCTTTCTTGTATCCCATGAATGGTCAACTTTTTCTCTTGGTTGGTTGCATTTGAGAGAACTAACAACATTGACTTTATTAAGAAATCTTCCTCTTTTTTGGGTCTGTGTAGTGCATTCTTTACAAGCTGGTGTTTTTGGATTTTGGCCATATCCGATAGAAGTGTTCGTTTGCTAAGAATATCGCGTTGAAATTCTTATAGGTGTTAAATGTGGCTTCGGTTTGGCTCCTTGTCAAAATTGTTGGCCAATATCGAAGGAATTTATTCTACACCCTCTCATTTCCATAACCAAAGGAGTTTTCCTTGATAGGACGGGTTTTGGCTATCGTAAAAGATATTTGGTTGGAAAGAAATAGGAATACTTTTATAGGTGTAGAAGGGTTTTGGAAAGAGGTTTGAAGTTGGCATATTTCATCCTCCATATGGGCGTTTTGTGTCTAAATCATTTTGTAAGTTTCCTCTGTTCTCTATTCTTAATAATTGGCGCTCCCTCCTTTGAGTTATTGACTCATCCCTACTCATTCGGTTGCTTTGGCTTGTGTTTTTCTTTGGCATGGTGTTTGTCCCCTTCCATTTTTCTTACGAAGGTGCTTTTCTCATCAGAAGTTACATGAGGGGAAAGCGATAAAAACACAACCATGTTAATTGTTCTATATAACATATTCTAATTCCAATGGTATTGAGATGAGTTAGGTTTCTCTGAAATCAGTTGAAGTGGGCTGGTTAACTGACAAAAAGAAAAAGTCTGTATTACAGATAATGTATGGATATATTCATCTCTAAAGTACATAGGTAGAAAAGTAGCCAATTCCTCTAAGTTATGTTCATGATCTCATAATGTAGTGCATACCTCCTGCTTTTGTGGAGCATTTCAATGGAAGCGTTCCAAGCAATGCCGTCCTCAGAGATCATAGCGGAAAATCTTGGGATGTTACTTTGGAAGAACTGAAAAACGGTGTGTTTTTCAAGAACGGTTGGCGAGAATTTGCTGACTACCACCTCTTAAAATATGGAGACTTTTTAGTTTTCCAATATGATGGGAGTCATATGTTTGATGTTAAGATATTTGGTAAAAATGGATGCAAGAAGGAGCTAGTATCAGGTAACGGTAGTTGTTTTCCAGATGTGAAGATCAAAGATGAGCCCCAATCAGAGCAAGATTGTAGTAGTAAATCCTTAACTGGTTGCGAGAGGAATGGTCTGGAAGTTAGATCCAGTGGTAGTTCAGGTGACAAGTATTCATCACCACTTTTTTGTTCAACATACTTTTGTGTTTCATGTATAGATATGTACTCAAATGCCCTAACTTTTTTGGATACTTTACAGGCACAGCCCCTAAATCAAGGGAAATATCAACAACAAATCTTGAAGAACTTTGTCCTTCTAAGACTACAGATCATATTTCGAAGAAAAGACCAACCTTCAAGCACGTAGTCAAGCGTTGGACATGTAGTGCCATTGTAAGTTTTTTGATCTGATAGCTTTACTGTGGCGTTTTGAAGTTAGGAACGATAGTTTGATATAAATAATAAAGGGAAATGATTGAAAATGTAGCTTTGAACATCGATGCCTAAACATTCTAGTTTCCATGATGTTTAAAGGTGCTTGTTTGTGTAGTCTTACATATGCTTTCAAACCGTGGAAATATATGGTATAACTTGCAGTTGCTATTATCATAGACGTTTTTTTATTTGATTTTCACTTGGATGTCATATTACGTCTCATGCCAGATTGTGGTTCCATCGTGTTTAACTTTTGGAAGAATCAATAGAATGATGTAGCTGCACTGCACTAGATTTTTGTTTTCATTTAGGTAATAGTAGTAGGGATGTTAGGTTCACTGCAAAATCTTTTCCTTCTCAATTAAGCCAAGGAGGCAAGGCTAAGGTTTGCACTAATAGATGAGTGTTTGGGTAGTCGTTTTAAGAGATCAGCAATCACCTTTAGTTCTTTATCTGTTTGAAACAACTGACAACGATGATAACTACGGCGAGCAAACCGGTGATTGAGCATGTAATTTGAAGTTAAAAAGCTACATGGCGAATGAATCTTGTTGGGTGTGATTGATTAGACCACATCGATTCTAGCAGTTACAGCTTATGACATCGATTCTTGCTTCGGATTACTCTTAATTTTGTTTACGTCGTAAGACTAAATAGCTTAGTGTGTCCAATTTTTCAACTGGCATTAGTGGAGCTAAAATGCAGAGGAGAATGTTAGAAGACTGCAATTTCGTCCCAAGTATTTCTTTTCTTCTTTGCAAGTTTCATGAATTCGGTCTTTCTAATGAAATGGATTCTGATTGCAGCAAATATCTAAAAAGATGGTGGTTGCAAATAACATCTTGCTGAAGCCAACTGTGGTTCTTATCAACGAAATGGGCAAGTCATGGCCGGTGACAGCCAAACCACTCAGCCGTCGCCGGTTTGGTCTTACCACTGGTTGGTCTGTTTTCTTCAAGGAGAATCGTTTGAAGATGAATGACAAATGTACATTTGAGTTTGTTCGCGGTCGGAATAACATTTGTGGAGAAATAATCGTGAAAATCACCCGCAGGCAGGCAAGAGCTCGATGCGAAAAATAGGCAAAATGATGCAAGAGGGATTGTATCTTGCACCTGAATGGCTCTTGGTTTCTTCTTGTTTGGATAATTTGGCTGTAATCAAGCTTAGAGCATCATTTCAACTACATCACTGATTATTATGTAGCTCTACAACATGCCTTCAATGATTCTGAAGAAATGAGGTTTTTTTTTTTACTTTTTGTTTCTAAAATTGCTCTCAAGAACAGTCAGCAATATTCTAATAGAGGAGTTCATGAGATTCGAGAGGTTAAAAGTTATGTTTTCCAATAAGAAAAGCGCTACAAAAAGACAGATGGAAGTCCTGAAGACCTACTCCAAAATAGGCTCAAAATAATATTGAAAACTGAATCCTAAATTCTCAGCCACTACTACCAAAATGTTAACTTGCAAACTTACAGCTGCAATTGCTTGTGGAAGGAACGGGCTTATCTTGTTGATTTACAGAGCTATCATATTTACAGTGGAAATTATATAAATTTGGTATTGGTATAGCATTTGTACCCACTCTACAAGCCACCCCTGGCCCTGATCTAAAAGCATTAGTGAGAAAACGAGCTTTCTTCTGTGCTGTAGACCGAGTACTCACTCAAGCTAAAGTTGGTTCTTTCTTCATCCCACTTCATTATCTCTCTAGCATATTTAAGAGCTGCATCAACACTATCAGGTTCTAGACCCTTCACAGGTGAAACATACAACTTCCGCCCGGTCAATGAGGTGAAGAGCCTTTTGAATTTTACTGCTACATAGTGGAAACCGAGTTGCCCGAGTGAAGGGCTGCTGTTTATATTGTTCTGGCTGTTGGAGCGGTTACGGCTGATCATTGGATGGAAATCGTCAAACCAATCGCACTGAGTTAACGGTACGCGCTCGATCTTCTCTTCAAACAAGTCATATTTGTTCAGTAACACAAGGAAGTCCATTTGATCGAAGGTTGGATGAGTAACCAAGCTTTCAAAGAATTTCCTGCTGAGTAACATCTTATTCACGGAATCCCCATTGCTGTCAATGGAAAACTGATCATAGTCACTCAGAGAGACACAAAAAATAACAATCCCAATGTCCTCGAACATCTCCAGCCACTTGCAATTTTCACCGATTCCTCTTGCATGAGCTCTAATAAGTTGATACCTGAAATCAAAATGAGTAGATCAGTGATGATTGAATGGGTACCTTTACCTCAATATGGACATCAATACAAACTACAGTTATATAGAGCATTTTATTATTGTTGCATATTGTTTATAAGTACGACGCTCAAAATTCAGTTTGGAAACTATTATAAAATATTCTCACTCACCTAAGCAAAGAGTTATGCTGATCGGCAGTGTCGACATCATCATCAGGTGCAGATTGTGGAAATGAGAAATCTACACAAGCAAGCCCATTGGATGAAATAAGACCCTCTGCATATAGGATATCCAAATCGGAAGGTTCATAATCGGTTTTCAATATGTCAACTACCTGGAGAAACACAGAATGTTAGAATCGATTATAACAATTACTATAAGCAAGATTTAGAGCTGTCCCTGCACAGGAAAGAAACAAAATAGCAAGGTCTATTAAGCCCACATAGCTTCATTGGAGGGTTTAAAGATGACTTATTAATCTTTTAATTTGGCATGAGTTGCACAACACTCTGACAAAACCTAGAAGAACACATATTCTATTTGAAAATTAACAAGTTGAGGCAAATAGTGTAAGATCTTACTCTTTCTAGAAAATAATGAGCAACATTGGGCAGCATATCCAGCTCACTTTCTCGTTTGTAGGTAGCCTGAATAGCAGCATCATTCCACAACTCTTCAACTAGCGGTCCATATTCACGAGTGGCGGCAGGAAAGATAGTCTCCAAAGTTCCAGATACCATAGTCTTGAGAAGCCAATCAGAGAATGCTTTCAATCTTGGTCCAATTGAATACATGGTTTTGTCAGAATCAACACTCAAGCTCCCTGCTTTTAGTCAAAAATTCATTTTACCAAATTAAATATCGATCTAGCATTTTATGTAATAAAAATAATGCGAACTTAAAACACCAGCAAAGTCTGACAATCAAGCCTTACCCAGCTACATATACATCCAAGAGCTAAGCAAACACTGCCCTGTAAACAATTAACCACACCACACTCCAGTCCTTAAACAGTTCAGTGTGTTATTTGGTAACTAACAGCACAAGCCATGAACTGTCTGGAGATCTATATCTAGCATTGTTGAGTAAATCAATTAAAAGCAATATATAAAAATTAGCCCATAGCTTTTGATGACTGAAGATGTAAAAAATGTTCATAGCTCCAGGCCAAGATGAACTGCTGTTATTTAAAAAAATAAACAAAATATTCTTTACCACTAAAACACTAATTGTGCATTAGACAGATAATTTAATACAAAAAAAAAACAAAACAAAACAAAACAAAAAAAACAAACAAACCCAAGTCATATTATCCAGAATTTCTTTTAAAGGTAACATGGCATGCACCAGTAACTTTGTCTAATGATTTTAAGAGATAATGAGACAAGAATCAGTAATAACTCCTACCAGCAGGATCAACTTCATCAGACAGTTTTCTCCTCCTTGTTTCAGCCAAACTTTCCTCCTCAAACCGTTCACGGCCTTCAAGAATTATACCAAGATAGCCATACACATTGCTCTGGATCTTCAACTTAATGATTTCACGTTCGTCTTTGGAGAAAGGTGCATCCTTATAGATAATTTTGGCCTGCAAAAGAATTTAGAAAATGAAATTGCCAACTTAATTTGATTACTAAATATTTCCAATCAAAGAATGCAATGTGGGCAAACTTCAGATGACTAAAAAAAATGCACACGGTACAGTCAAGTAGTCTCTAAGATAAAATAAACGGAACATACTATCATTACATGATCAACTAGGGGAACATTGCAAAGAAAACGAAGTGACATAGGCACGTGTCTCCTTGAAATTTGTTTACCAAACATTTCTTCAGAAATAGTTGTAAGGAAAAAAATATGTCCTAAACATACATATATGAACAGATTCATTCCATTTTTTCATTTATTTTAATTTTTTTAGTTTAATACTTAAAAGAATCTATATTTTTTAAGAATTTCAGACAGTTATCTTTTTCTTTTTCAACTGAAACAATAATTTTTCATATATAGTAAAAAGTTACAGGAGTATGGAACCCCTTGAAGTTAACAACAAAGCAATCCAATTAGAATTAATCACAAAAGGGGTACAATTTCTAAATACCCATCAGTCCTATTTGCATTCGGATAATTATATCTATTTAAAAAAATCTAGAAAAGAAGCCAAAATATCATACAAAGAAATGATGAATCATATACTCAATTCATCAATTAGAAGCTACCTGCTTAAATAAGGTACTTGTCCCAGATCCATCATAACCAACTAAGAGGAACTTTTGAAGAGCAAGGTAATCAGGAAAAGTTCTGTAAACAAGGTTGCTTTCTGATTCTCCAGAATAAGTTGAAGATTTAGAAGGAACTGGTAGTGATAACAGAGCACAGACAAGCTTTGTTCCAGCCTAAAATGTAATCAAGAAGTTAAAAACAAATATAGTATAGGGCCAATTAGAGCTACAAATATAAGCTAAAAACTAATTTACAGTCATATTTCCACAAGACAGTACCTTCCCCCATATGTACCCTTTGGTGTTCTTCTGCCCCTCCTCTTGGTATGATCCATCCTCATTAACCCAAAAGTGAGGATTACCGGCACATTGAACTCCAGCCAACTACAATTATCATAAGTTCCCTTTTAATTTTAGAAGGAAGTTGGCCTAAAAACAAAGGTTGCACATACAAAATTTACCTGCAGCATCCGGAGCTCTACTTTTGTAATTTCTCGGCCATTTATAAAAATCTTTGTATTTCCATTGCTAGCATCTGCTTTAATAGGGCCACCGATGTTAAGATGGGGAGTAATTATCTTCGAGGGTTTCTGTCCTTCCTGTTAAATAGATTAGAAAGTTTAATTGCATGATGAAGATATACATATCAAAGGAAAAAAAAAAACTCAAGGTTACTAGAATCACCTTTCCCCAAAGACCAGAAACCTTATCGTACCAATAATTTCCTGGTTTTAGCTTCTTTGGTGGGTTGGGACAGGTTTGAAGCATTGTGAGCTCCTCAAAAGATAAAGGTGTCCCATTCACACAAACATACTCTGGTGGTAGTTGATTCGCTTCACAACACTTCTCAGCCTTCATAATCTGTCGAATCTCCAACTCATTCAGCAATCTCTTAAGCATTCTGGAGCATTTTCCCAAATTTCCACGCTTAGACTCATCAATAGGAAAACTTATGCAAGTCACACATTTTCGACCTTCGGGCATTGAACCCATAGCTCTAAGCACACAGTTACTGCAATACTTAGCATCACAGACGATGCAGACCTCCTTCTCAGTGAACCGATTTCCCTTGCAGCATCGATAACAAGATCCTCTCTTTCCTTTTCTTTGTGATTCTCTTTTCACTCGCAGAGTCTTCTCTGGCTCATCCAAACTATACTCTTCATTGTATGTATCATCAGACTCAGGGTCAAGAAAAGTTACAGCTGGCCGCCCACCATCACCACTTCCTTCGTTTACAACTTTCATAGAAGAAACCCGAGAAGATGGATAGTCCGTACTCAATACTGATTCTGTAGATACCCAATCAACTTGATTGACATCATCGAAATCTATGCTTTCCTTTCTACAGTTCGAAGCCCTCAAAGAATATGAGCTTCGCTGTGATTTATTAAAGCTTCCAGAAAACTCTATGGTGCAGGAGCTTCCCGCGTCACCTAATAACTCACAAGAATTTCCGTGACTAATAGAGGAACAGCCATATGCCCTCGAGAAGTTGCCCACATCCGACAATTCACCAGAAACAATTTTCCCATTTGAAAACTCCAAAGCACCGGAACTACTCAAGTCACCCGACAATTGACATCCATGATTACTCACTGCTCTCTCCTCAAAGGCAATAACAGAAGTTGGTGAAACAGTCGTTTCAGAGCCAGAATCCGATTCTTTGGACAGACACCTGCGACTATCCTCAGTACTCTGATCAAAGGCGATTACGGATGTAGGTGAAACCACAGACTTCCCACCGGCAGGTTCTGACTCTTTAGAGAACTTCTTATTCAGAGCATCATGCGCCAAAATCGGTTGAACAACCGGCAAAGACATTTTATGGGTAAATGGAACCTCAGCTACCACTGCAGCCACCGGAATCCGCTCCACGTTGATCGGAAGAGCCTGAGGAAGATCATACAGCACCGGTGGACCTTTGTACTCCTTGGCAAACGAATACTGTATACCATCAACAGGATCCGAAACCATTGCCTCCCCGAGAGGCATTTCTATTTGAAGCTTTTAAGGCCCTAACCCTAATTCGAACTCTAACCCTACCACCACCAACAAAACCCAATAAAGCGGTACAGTATAGAGCATTTAACCAAGCAACAGATTCCTCCCCACCAAGCAATTCAAAGAGAAGATATGTACCCCTTCAAAATCTCTCAGGAATATCCGAACCGAACCGAACCTTCAGCAATCTAGAAATCAACAAAGGGGATAAAAAAGGAGCTACAAGTCACCACAGCCAGAGAAAAGCCGTAGAGAGCAACAAAATTTTGGTTCAGAAGCGAAGAGTAAGAAGACAAAAATGAGTTCATAACAAGTCGAAATAAAAAGGAGTGGGAAACAAAGAAATCAGACGAGACAGAGAGAGAGAAAAAGAGAGAAGATGAACCTCGAAGAATCCAAATTCGGTGGAGCGAGATGAAGCACTGTTTGTGTTTGTGTTTGGGTGAGAGAGAGAGAAGAAAAAAAGCGCATGGAAATGAGAGAGAAGGAGAGAGAAAGTGACAGGAAAGAATAACCAGCAGCTGGGTGTTGGAGGCGGAATCTTTTGTATAGTAATAAAAAATATATATTTTCAACTTATTTCTTTAATAACAAACTATTTTTTAACTTTTTAACTCATATTTTGAATCTTGATTTTCAAAGTTTGTTTTACTTCCGTCTCAAAACTTTTAAAATGACTACTTTAATTTTAATTTTAAAAAATTAACTATTTTGATCACCAAAGTTTTGTCCCATAACTATTTTTTATTTTTTAAAATTAATTTGGTAAACACTACTTTCATATTTATATTTTTTTTATTATCCAATAATTTTTTAATAAAATTTGAAAACTACACCAAAAAAATAATTTTAGAAACTTATTTTTATTTTTGAAATATAGTCAAAAGTTCACATATGGGCTTTAAGAAAGGTTAAAATCGAAAAGAAAAAAAAATTGTAATTATACAAGCATAATTTTTAAGATCAAAAAATAAAAATAAAATAGTTATTATGCAGAGTTTACACTTTTAAAATTGTTGGGAAAAGAAAAATTGAAATAGAAATTTAAACTTTTTAATTTTGATATATATATATATATATTCCTTTTTCTTTTAGCAGTATTGGGTTGGTGGAAGAAAGGTGAGTGGGCCCAGGATAAAGAGTGGTGGGGCCCAGTTGGTCCAGCAGTGCTTTTGTCTTTTACGGTGAGTTGTTGATATCAAATACGAACAATGACCAATTCTGCCCTTTTACGGTCCGAATCGGCCATCCCTTTTTTTTCCTTGGTCCTCTTCTCTTCCTCACTTTTTCTTTTTCTTTTTTCCCTCTTTTTTTTCTCTCTTAAAATTATTATTTCTCTCTCTCCACGGGCATGTTGTGATCTTTTTAAATTGACACCACGCATTGCATTTGAAAGGGAAATCTCAAAACTATTTTGCAATTTATAGCAAATTTGCCCAATTCTCAGTTCTATTACATTATTGGACCTCTTTTCTCCTATAAATTAGGTTAGTGAACATTCTTTTTTAAACAATGCAAATCCAGTAATAAAATGCATCAACAAAGTTTTAAGCTAATATTTGTATCAGTTTATACCGAAGACTCGTGATGGTGTAGAGAGAGTTGAGATTGAGAGGCTACCATTGAGTAAAAAAATTAATATTACCGTCTCCTAAACTATTATGAGTGGTTCATCGGTTCGAAATAGTCAAGATGCATCATAATAATTAGAGAGAATTAGTTCAAATCCTAACATAACAATGGTATTATTTTGCAAACTCTCAAAACCCTATATTGATTTATTAAAAGAAATTCTTTATCTTTTGGTTATTTAATTGATTAAATCATGAGGTTGGGATGGTTTTTTAGTCTCCAAATGAACTACGTGCCCAACACTACATACAGCGAATATGGATTTAACTTTGTAGTCTTGTTATGGAATAGGGTAGCACACACTCCTAAATTCATAATGGACCTATGATTTAACTTTGTAGCCTTGTTATGGAATAGGGTGCCACACACTCCTAAATTCAATAATGGACATATTCATTATTCAAGTCGTATATTCATTTTGAGGTGATTTAATTGAAAATTTCAAAACAATATTATTCATAAGARGTTGCTTAGTGAATTAACAAACTATTTTTTTAGTTCAACAATGGTGGGGTGAGAGATCAAATCTTCAACTGTAATAAAAGTGATATGTACTGTCTTGTCAACTAAGATATGAAAAAAATGTGAAATTGTTAAGAGTTATGACAACTTGCAAAGGACTCGAAACAGTTAAAGAAGCATATAAAAGTATCTAACCTATGTCAAAATTAATTCCATCAATGTACGTAGCTAACCTAGTGAATAAGGAGAATTCATATCTTGCCAAAACCTATTGGATCATCATAAGGAAATGAAGGAGCTGGTGAAACATCTCCAAATGTTGGCAATTGAATGTATTGGCTGAACAAGGAACACCCTAGTATACACTTTGACAAGAAAGGACTTAAAATCTTGAAGCTATAATGATAATCGTTTGTTTGACTTTTATACTTTGATTCGAGTTGAGCTAAACTTTAGATACGAATGAAATGTCTTTTTTATTGAAAAAACTCTTAAAATCCATCCATTATTAATTTATTAACTCTATTACTCTAACTGAAGTTCTAAGGTCCTAAATATTACATGCACGTATTTTCCACCATTTACTTGAACAAAAAAATAAAAGTAAAAATAAATCATAGCATTTTAATTCTATTAATACAAATATGTTAAAGCACGCGTATAGCTCAGTGTAAACAACATATATCTCTAATTAAGATGATGTGAGTTTAATCCCCTCATTTTCATGTTGTATTAAAAAAATCTATTAATACAAATGCTAGGTAGATATATACATCTGTAAATTAATTATAAACATGTTTCTTTGACCATTGAATCTTGGGTGTTGATAAGCCTTGTTTGGGGGTTGAAAATCGTACTGCCATGTGGAGGACAGAAAAAAATGTCCAACTTTGGAGGTCTTCCCTTTGGTGGCCGACCTGAAGATCTTCCTTTTGGTGGCCGACCTAAAGAGCTCCACTGAGGGTCGACCTAAACAGCTCTACTGAGGGCCGACCTGAAGAGCTCCCCTGAGGGCCGACGTGAGGCCTTCCCTAAAGGCTGATCTGAAGGTCTTCCCTGAAGATCATTCATGGGAGGAACGACCTTCCATACTTAGTCAAATTCCAGATGACAAGAGTATGAACTGGAATAGCTACTCCCGACAGGCCGACCTCAATCCCGACATGCTCAACTGCTGATATGACTGTTTTTCAAAGATAAGATGCCTCTTGTCGGCCACGCTTATCTTTACTTTTTTAAAAGTAGATTCCAAAGAGATAAGATGCCAGTCAAGGACTTGTCTTGTCGGCCATACTCTATCTCTTTAGGTTGTATCAAATTATGTTGAGACAAGTGTCAAGACAATAGTAAGAAAACAATAATTGTGCCCTGGTACAATTATCGGTTCTCTTCTATATATAGCACTTGGACCGGACACTTGTCTCAACATAATTTGATACAACCTAAAGAGATAGAGTATGGCCGACAAGACAAGTCCTTGACTGGCATCTTATCTCTTTGGAATCTACTTTTAAAAAAGTAAAGATAAGTGTGGCCGACAAGAGGCATCTTATCTTTGAAAAAGTAAGAAAAGAAATAAAGTAAAGCGGAAAATTATTACAAACTGACAAAATAAACAAAAGACTGAAAGTAAAGGCTGATATGACTGTTTTTGGACTGGATGCCTTGCTTTAGAAATCTGATGGAGTCACCCGGCTTCTTCTGATTTGGCGAGGATTGCGGATTCTGTATATCAATCGTAAAGGCTTCTCTGGTTTCAAATTAGGCCGTTCCATCTAGGGTCTTACTCTCGGCTTCCCGCCTTTCACTGCCCAAGGAACACCATAGATTTTCGACTAGAGTTGCCTTGTGAGATATGGAATCCTCTCAACTGAGTCAATCCTATACGCTACCTGCGCTGCCTTGTGGTTGGTTACTCCACATCAGAAGCATGACATCTACTGCATCGTGATTTCTTCTGCAAGTCCTTCACAAAAACAGACTGGGATAGTGATGATAAGATCGAAATACAATGATTTTATCGAAAATTCAAAACGAAATTTAAACAAATTAATTTACATAATAAGAAAAATTAAATTAAACAATTGAAATATCTAGTCTCAGCTGGGCTGTGAATCTAGATATGGGTCATTGATGTCGTATCCGTCGAAGGGGTCGAAGTCTTCTTCGTCGTCTACGGCATTATTGACAGATGCGGAAGAATCTACATCTGTTTGGACATCGTCGGGGTCAGAGATCTGAACTGCGACGATATTGAGGACCGAGTTGAAGTCGGCTTGAGATCCGGCTCCAGCAAGTGAACTCATGATTGAATTCTTCGCCAGAAGGAAGCTTTCATCTTCTTGC